>CM053515.1:48937863-49055966 GCA_028627145.1 Eidolon dupreanum | reverse complement strand
GTATGTCACTCTTTAGTTCCCATTTCCTTTGATATGGACATATAGTGAGGAAGGGGAAGGTATGTAGTGTGAAAAGGTAAGAATATGTAGTGTGAAAGGCCTGCTGGAAGTTCCCAGCCTTTAATCCATAGGTTCCCCATGGTTTTAGCCATAGGGAATGACTCTTGGTTCTTGTTTCCCCTTGACAGGTGTGGGGAATAGGTTGTTAGCAATCCCAGCAGAAATCTTCCTTTGTTCTGCAGGGGTCCTCCTGGTCTGGCTGCAGGGCTGATCAGCACATTGCAATCTCTGAATGTAGCTTGATTAACATTTTAATTCACTTGCCTCCTCCCTACAGTAGTCTGACCAGTAATGTTGTTCTGTCATCTCCCAAATCTCCTCCAGGGCTCACCGTGGTCTCTGGCTGTGATTTGGGTCCTGCCACCCTGAGGGACCTTCTCCAGGCCTCCATTTCCATGTCTGTAACATAAAGATGCTGGATTGCCTGCCCCTAAGACTTCTTCCCCCTCTTAAATCTTCTCTTTCTGTGAGAAATTGTGGGTAAAAAATAGAATGGTAGAATAACTGACATTTCTTCCAATCTTACCATGTGCCAGGCCCTATTCGAAACCCTTTATGTGTATTAATCCCTTTAATTCTCCTAACAACCTGACTCCATGAGACCATGGGCTCTGTTCTTTTCACTCTCATATCCACTTTGTGCGTGGCATAAAGTAGACAATCAATAAATATTAGAATAGACAAATAAATTAGACAAAAAAATGAGGGAAAAAAATCAATAAATGAATTAATAAGAAGGGAAAGAGACAAATTTTCTCCAAACCTAGTTCTATAGTCTTTTAATTTTCTTGAAGCTCATTTAGGTTCTCACTATTTCTCATGTAGGCTCTAGGTGTCTGGAAGAAATTTCTGAATTAGTTTCCTATTTTCGGCTACTGTGAAGTTATGATTTCTGAATCTGCTTCATTTCTCTTTTTCTTCTTTCAAGTGGAACCAATAACCAAACCCAATGAATATCAATTAATTGATCAGGCTTTAGATAGAAAGGCTCTAAGAGTTCTGATATGGAACATTACAGCCCATATAATCCACCCTCATGGGGAGTTTTCCATGACAAGTTAACCAAAGAAAAACACAAACAAGCTTGGGCTTAGTTTGTGATGTGCTGACATCAGCTGGAAGTGGACAGCTGCAACTTTGTGGCTTCAGTCGGAAGGGTCCCTGAAAGACAACAGGGAAGGGAAATTCTGGGTGGAACTGCTTGAATGGAGAGATGACCTAGCTTGGCTAGAGAGCCAGGGACCTGGAAAATAAAAGATTGGTGACAAGGAGGTTTGGGAAGGGAGAAAGTAGATGGAAACCTTGGAATGGGCAAAAATTGTGAAGATATTTATATTCCATGTGAATACTTACCAAAGAGCAGAAGAGGGCCGTACTTATCGGAAAGATAAGACATCCTACTCTGTGGATGTCAGTTAGCCTTTTTTCTGTCACCCCTTTCTCTCCCCACCTTTGCCTAATGCAGGTAGGGATGTAGGTAATACTTAGACTCAACAACTTGAACTTCCTCTCAGGAGGCTGGTCCTGCTACCGCAACTATTGTGTGCTAGATCTGCCCAAAACAGATGTCAATGCTTAGTCCCTAGTATGACACCATTCCCAAAGAGATCGGCCATCCACCTGGTGGGCAGGCTTATTACAGGGGACTTTGATTTGACCATAAGGGTTCTTCACGCCCTTGACCCAACAGGCAGGTTTTCTGGGTGATTGGATCTGATTATCGAGAGGAGAAGGGCTCCTGGAACATAAAGGGAGTCAGGAGCATGATGTTTGGAACACCCCTTAGTATTATGTAATGGAAGGCCACAGAGACCGATAAACGTAGGACTACTAAGGAACAAGACCTTTCAGGAAAGAAGGTTTGGGTCACTTGTCTGGGTAATGAACCTCACCTGAACTGCTGACTGAGATGAAAAGAAACATGAAATGGATAGTGGAAAAAGAAAGATATGGATATCAGCTGTGACCTTGTGACCAGTTGTATAACAAAGACTGTAGTGGTTCTTATAGTTTCTTCCTTGCTTGTTTCATATTCATCTGTGTTAACTAAATTTTTCTCCTTCCCTCCTTTGTTTTACATGAGGAATGCTGGCAGTGCTTATAATTGGTCTTTGGGTTACAGAATGAGGGGGACCAAAGTTTTGCCACTCTAAAATATGCCTTTTGGGATATTGATTTTAGGCTTATTATTAAGAAATAAGAGCCAGAAAGAACTTTTGATCCTCCCCCTTACCTGCCTAAAGCAATTCAGATAAAAACACCTGCTTAAAGGAAGGGAGAATTGCCTTAGCATCATAAGAAGAACTAAATATGGTGACAGGGAGAAATCTAGCTAAGCCTGTTGAACTTCCTTCTGTGTTCCATTGTTTTGGGGTGGCCCAGTAAGAATTTGTTCCCTACATGTCTCTTTTTTGCCTACCTGTGAATTACTTGCTTTCCTTTTGGAATCTCAGACCCCTGCCCCACTTCTCCTTTGACCAAAATGGCATACAAACCTCAACTGCCCAAGGTCTCTTGGGGTCTCATGTTCTTATGACACCCCTGCATGTACATACATAATAAATTTTGGACATTTTCTCCTTTTAATTTGTCTCCTGTTAATTTGATTATTGGCCCAGCTAGAAGAATTTAGGAAGTGGGAGAGAAAATTATTTTTTGTGGCCCCACAAAAAAATCCAGGCAGAAATTAATATCAGCCAGAGTGGAATACAGTGGCTGATGGGATTTTAAATTCTTCCCTTTTCAGGGAGAGAATGAGAATATCTTTATTTGTACAAGGATACTTGCATTTTGAAATCGGGTTTGTTGCTGTTGTTGAACAGATGTTAAAATGTGTATTGAAGGGCACAGATGATAAGTAGTTGAAGGAGAGGGCTGTGCCAATTAGTGACCAATAGCCTATTAAATCTGCAATGTCTCTTTTCAGTTTGGTTCTTTAATGTTAAGGCTGGCAGTCTGTAAACTTGGGGTGTGGGATCTGAGAGTCCCAGACTCTCTCACCAGCTGACTTCCTGTTAGCTTCTGTCAAGGGGAGGCACTGATGGGAGCTTCAGAGTAGAAGAACAGAAATGGTGCTCCTTCAATATGTGAAATCCCTAAGTGTTCCAGAGTGTCTATGTTCAAATTAACCAGAGGATAAGATACCATTTTGTCAGCTTTTCCAGATATTTGGGTCTTAGACTTGAAGCTGCTAATTGACAGAAGAATTGCAAGACCAAATTACTTAGAACTAAAAATTAAAAACATCAGCACAGAATCATTACCGCTAACATCATTAATACCTATCAGATTCACTCTGGAAATTCTGACTGCTCTCTCTTGAAAAGCCTGTGGAACATTATCCACCCTGTAGGTCACTGGGCATTACTGATTTATTAAATCGTGTAAAGAGAGCGTGCATTTTCCTCAGCAGTAATATCAGGAGCCCTTTGTTCTTTGTTGACTTTTTAGCTGAAGGGATTTGTATGTCTCCATTGGCATCAAAAAAGACAACATTATCACTGTTTAATAGCTATTTATTTGATACTTAGTCTCTTCACTGAAATGATTGGAGTCTTGTATTAATACATAGTGAATAATTCTGTGTCTTAAAGGTCTGTGAAAATAAATTTAAAAAAAATTTTTTTTGGTTGTGCAATACCATGGATATACCAAATGCCGCTAATTGTGCATTTTAAAATGGTTAATTCTGTTATGTAAATTTTCCTCAATTTAAAAAAAAACTCTCCTAAAGTATTTTTTTTTTCACATTGAAAACTTATTTGGTTCACCTAGATTCTAGGATATTTAAAGATTTTTCTTCGACTACTTAAGTTTCTGCTTATGCTGAGATCTCTTTCCTAGGTCTTAGATCTTGGGTAGTTTTTATTTTCAGTGACGTGAGTGATTTTTAATCACTTAATAGGTGAAACAAGATGTAGAAGACTTGTTTGCACTGGCTGTTTGACCCAACTACTTCCTTAGGATGTTATTACCTCAGTAATTGAGTAATCTTAGCTTTAGACTGAAGGCTGCTCTTGTCCCATCTAATCAATGTTAAAAAAAAAAAAATATATTAGAAATGATCGAACTATTTCTAAATAACTTAACTTTATCCAAGATCAAAGCTCAACAATATTTATAGTAATACAAAAATATCTAGCACCCAAGATATGATATTCAATAAAAAAAATTCTGGCATTTAATAAAAGTTATTGAGCATGCAAAGGAGCAGATAATATGACCTATAGTGAGGACAAAAATAAATCAATAGAAACAGACCCAGAAATTACAAGATGATAGAATTAGTAAATAGAGCAAACAGTTAATATAACTGTTTAATATATTCAAGATGGAAAAGATTGAATATATTAAGTAAATAAAAGGAAGATAGAAATAAAGATAGAAATGGAAATTCTAGAGATGAAATGTACACTGGATGGAATTAATAACAGATTAGACACTGTGGAAGAAAAAAAAGGCATAAGTACAAAGGTAACTACCAGAACAAAAACATAAGCCTTCCTAAACACCAAAATTTTTTTCCTCCTTTCTCAGGGTTTATTTTCATTAAATTAATTTAGTTAAATCAAAATCACCTTCAACATTCTACTTTGCCATCTTGACTAGAAGTCTCCCTCACCAATTTTTTAAATAAATAAGAGTAAAGAATGTACATATTGCAGCAAAATGAGCACAGCAAATAAAACACACATTATTATAAAATATCATGACAGTTGAGTACAAACATATTATTTATACCAATAAATGCAAATGAGCTTAACTCACTGGCTAAAAGATTAAAAATTACATTTTGGGTCACAAAAATAGACCCAAAATAATAATTCAGCTTCCTGGTACAAACAAGAAATATACTCTAAACAAAATGATTCAGAAAGACTAAAAATAAAGAATGGACAAAGGTATATCAGATTAATAAAAAAAATGAAAGGAAAAGAAATATAGAAATGATCAAGACAGAGTTTTATTATTACCTTACTTATTCTTTTGTGTTCACAGAACTTTTAGCTTTTCATGACCAATGGGCATATAAAGTTGCTCTACATTTCTGTATGGCAGCTCCACCTTTTTAATGTGCTGATAGACTAATACAGCTATTACTTAAAGAATGATTATGATACACAAGGCACAGCACTAAGAAGGTTTTATTTATACATCTCATTTAGTCTTCAGAACTCTATGGATTTACATGTTATTATTTCCAGTTTGCTGTTAAGAAAATGAAGTGTCAGAGAAATTAAGTACTCTCTGTGTGATCCAAGGTCACACACTGGTAAGTGGCACAGTCAGAACTTGAGCCCAGGTCAGTTTGAATTCACTGTCCTGGATTCAGCCAGTTCTCCACACTGCCTTATCTTTTATTACATCCTAATGAAGTATTTGAAAAATATTGACAGATTAAAGGAATGCATGTCTAATTTTATACCAAATATAAACATATGTTGGTTGGACTACATACCATTCATTTTAGAAAAGAATTGAAAATGTCTTCTCTCTTTATCTTTTCTATTTTAAATAAAGAAAACCTATCAGGAGAAAGATGCTGATTTATGTTAACTGACCTTTCCATCAGAGGTTATTGGTAAAGCAGAAGGTCACTTTAGGATCTTAAATTAACTATATTACATATATATATATATATATATATATATATATATATATATATATATTCCCCTTTAGGCACAGTCAAAATTCCACTCCTGGGAGAGGCTGAAACTGTAGTCAAGCTTGGTTTTGTTGACATAAGAACCATCAAACCTGTGGAAAAAATTTTATTAGAGTTTATTTGAGCCAAACAGACAACACGCCTGGAGGTTCTTTTATACATTTGGAATAAAGGAGGGAACATAAAGAAAATTACATGAATGTGAGAGAAAGCAAGGCAAGAAAATCTCAATGATGGGGTCACAGGGTAGTTAACAAGATTATGTGCTCTCTCGAGGGCGGTTGCACTTGGAAGGGGTCCGAAAAAGAGGCTTTCAAAGGTATGTTAACCTAGATGCACAGAAACAATAGACAGGGCTTGCTTAAGGCAAAGATAACTTTTCATTATGGAAGTTATAGGTCTGAGATGTGATGACCCCCCCACCACGACCTGCCTAATTAGGGATTTATGACCAGATTGCCCTGCGAAGTGATTTTCAGTTACATTTATTACAGAGCCCCTTTTTGTTGTCTATAGTTTGGTGATGTAGATTAGCCAGTCACCATTTTGATCTGTAGTCTTTTCTTTCTTTTTTTTTCCTTCCTCCTCTGCCGCCACCTCCTCCTCCTCCTTGTTCTTCTTCTTTTTTACAGAACTTACTCATCACCAGCTCCTAGGGAGAGACACACTGAATCTGGTTATGAAAGCAACTTGGCTGCCTTCTCTGTTGGGGAAGAAAGATGATCATGTTTGCCTGTGATTGAATATAGGTGACTAACCCCTGCAATCTATTCTACTCTTTTGATTTGTTTTGTTAAAAAAGAAACAATAGGCTCCAGATGGAGTCGCTTGTGCTAAACCCCATCAGGATTTAATATTTAACTTAACTGCAGTTCCAGCCTCTCCCAGGAGTGGAATTTTAAATCATAGCCTGGAATTTCTTTTTTTGCACTAGCAAGATATTCTGCCTGATGAGACCAGCCCCCACAACCTTTCCCTAAAGGTGACCTTGCCTGAAATAATCCACACTTTTAACTTCTTTGTCCTACCCTGTTTCTGCCCATAAAAGCCTTCCATTTTGTACGGCTCCACAGAGTACCCTTCTGTTTACTAGATGGGCTGCTACCTGATTCATAAATGTTCAATCAAGCCAATTAGATCTGTAATTTACCTGGTTGTCTTTTTGTTCTTTAACAGTGTACGTGCTCATCAAATAACTCTGAATAATAATTCACTTCCCTGGTGGCTTGGAAGGAAGGTGAGGTGCCCTGATTATGCAGTGGGAACATTTGGGTTTTTGGATATTGTCCTAGCTTGTTCAGCCAAAGCCATCAGGACAAACTCTACGTGGGTCAAAGTCAGGTTCATTGGTTCGTGGAAATGAAGGAGACTGTGTACCAGCAGAGTCCTAAGGCATTTTCACCAAAGAAAGAGATAAGGTCACTGCTGATTTGGGGGAAGGGAGTTTAGGTAAAATTTAAATGCAGCAATGTTTGAATAGCCTCAAGGCAAATAAGGCCATGTGCAAGGGGTCAGCTTTGGGTCTCAACTGCAAAGTGGACTTAGGGCCCTGTTTTTTGGAAATGACGAAGTTAAGATACTTATATGTCTTCTCTAGAAAGCCTGGTCTGGAGCCAACACCTGGGTTAGAAATGGAAATAGCTTCTCTATGTTAAAGACAGATCTTCCTGGCGAAAGTGGAATGGTTCGTTCCTACTGATTTGATTTCAAACTTCAGAGTTTCTGTCAGTCACTGATTCTAGAGCACGGTTTCTCCACAAGAAAGCAGAGGTCACTCAAAAAGGGGTTTGTTATGATATTTTACATAACCTTGGGAGAAAAATTGTTTTCAGCTAACTTTGCAGCTGGCTTCATGTAAATTTGCTATGCCAGACAGATTCATGGCAGAGCGAATATTTCCTTTCTCAGTGTAGTGTCTGGAGCAAGAGTTGTTTGAGTATTTATTAAAAGGTCACTGGCTACTTTTTAGAATATAGCACACATGGATGAATACAATAAAAATAATTGGTATGTTAAAACAAACAAATCAACCCAAAACAGCCATATTGTCTTATTGTTCCCAAATGCTCTTAGGTCAATTACATAATTCTTTCAAAAGCATCTATAAAAAGGTGGCATTCATAAGCTAGATCCAGAGCATGCATTAAAAAGTAATTAAAACATTATATGATAACTTGGGAGATGTGAGACACAGTCATGAAAACACAAATGCTTTTTTATTTCATGGGAAACTAAGAGATCAATGCCACAGACGTTTCTTTTACGTTAGAAGGTATGTTAGTCAGTGTCAAATCGGGAAAACAGAAACACTAGATGTTTCAGGTAAAGAGGAGTTTCATGCAGGGACTTAGCTCCAAAGAGGTTGGCAGGGCTGGGGGAGCCAAAGTTCCAAGAGGAAGTGGGGTAGGGGTGGGGAGGATGGCAAAAGTTTCCTGCCTGGCTGGGGGCCATGGTTCCACATTTGATTTATTGTTCTTGTAGTACCGAATCAAAATAAAAAATTGACTCACAATTTGATACTGAAAACCACATAAAGAAGAATGTTAGGTGGTAATTCAGAGGGTGGACATAGAAGTGTGGCCTCACACGGGGTGCTACCCGTTACCAGTTGCGTGACTCTGGGCAAGTTTCCTCACTTGGCAAATAGAGAGAATGAGGGCTGATCTCCCAGATCGCTGCAAGGACTGATGAATGTCCGGTTGGCGAAGGGCTAACGCAGGAACTGGCTCTCAGTAAGTTCTTCACTGACTTATGATCCCATGCCTGCTGGAAGCAGCCCTGCCTGACCCTGTGGCCATGCCAGGCATGGTCACTCACTGGGGTGGGAACGGAAGGATGAGAAAGAAACCTATGCAGACAAGACTGGGCTCTTTCTTGAAATTCCTGTTAAAGAACAAAATCCCAGTGAGTAAATCTGATGGTTTAATTGGTTTTATAAGCAATTCTTGAACCGGGCAGCACCCCATCTAGCAAATAGAAGTGTGCTCTGAGGGGTGTCCAAAATGGAAGGTTTTTACCAGGGAGAAAGGTGGGGCAAGGGAGCTATTGACAAAAGAAAAGACAGCATTAGCTTTAGACTGGGATGTCCTTGAGGGATGGGGAGAGAGAATGACAAGGGTTTTTATCATGTAGATTTTCTCTTCTCTCTATGGGGAATGGAAAGGGCCCACGTGACAGATGACCTCATTGGTGTTGACCAGAACATTCCAGACTGGTTGATTAGGTGTCTTGGAGAGGTCAAAACGGCAGTTAGGTATCATGGGCTTTAGCACAAAAGTGACACCATTTTGGGCCTGTGGTTTTCTCTTTAACACCCCAAAGCATTAAAAGTGGGCAGAAAAGACTGGAGTCAGACAGTCTTGGGCTGAACGCCCGCTGGCCCCCACCTGTCCCAACTCCCGCTGAGAACTTGCTGAGTCACAGGTTTCCCACATAGAAAACAGAAACATTTTTTTCCTTGCAGGGTGGGTGTAAAAACTAAATGCAATTAAAATAAAAAAGTATGTAAAATGCCTAGCTCATAGCAGGAGTTCAATTACAGTAACTGCTGTAATTAAATAATTAAATTGTCCTTTATAAATAATTCAAATATAAATAAATAATTTAGAATGAACTCAAATACGCAATTAAAATGTCACTATCAAAATGTCTTAAGCTGTCGATGAGAGATAATCCTAACCTATAGAAAAATTTTATAAGCATTTACTTGAGCCCCGTAACTGAGGACATGCTTGGAAGTAAGATCTCAATGGATTGAGAAAATGCTCCAGAGAATGGCAGTTGGGCCCTTCTTTTTATGCACTTAGAATCAAAGAAGGAAACGTAAGGAAAGTTACATGAAATCCACTGATAGTAGATTAAGGAGGCAGGAGAAAGCAAAGGGGGGGTATCTCTAGGATGGGATAAAAAGTAAAATGGAGAGATATCCACTTTTAACGGATAGGTGGAGGAGAGTTAACATCTAACATTTACAGTAAATAGTGATGGTATGCGGATAACAAGATAACCAGGGGTTTCATAGCCTTGAGCTCTGGTGCCTGAGGTTATGCCTCTAAGGAATCTGGAAAAGAAAATTACTTTGACATTTCAAAGATATGATAACCTGGAAACGTAGACAACAAGCAGAGCTCACTTAAGGTAAAGATTAACTTTTTACTAAGGAAGCTGTAGGCCTGGGACGTGACTACCTACCATGACCAGTTCAGTTAGGAATTTACGATCAGGTCATCTTTGTGAGGTTACTTTCGGTCACTGAGCTTATCAGGCCTGCCATGTAACCCCATTTTCATTCACAAAGTATTTGTGTTTGTCCTCTCATTGTGTGCAAGAAAACATCCGTCTGAGTATAGTTTCAAAGAAGAGAGCTTGGGTGTATGTGTGTCCACTAGGGAAGCTTCACAAAAGGTGGCTCCGGGGCCCACAGTTTCTGGCCTGGATTCTGCATTCTCCACCCAGAGTTCTTTCTTACTTGGATTCTGGGTTCTGAGAAAGGTGAGGTTCCTAGGTACAGCCACCAGGGGGCGGAGCAATTCCTTCTGCAGCCAGGTGAACAAATTGCCAGGTTTGGGAGCTGGAAAGTTTGGCTAGAAGTTCTAGGAAAGTAGGCTGTTTATGTGGAAGGGGTCAGGAAGACAGATGATCTTGATGAGGAGAAAGCAAACTAAGGAGGAGATTCACAGCAGGAGGGGGAGAAAAGATAACAAGCCAGTGAAAGGTACCCACTAAGGCCTGAGGAGGTGCTGACCCAAAGCCGCAGATAACACATCTATCTTGCCACAACCATTTGCCCAATACTTACCATGAGCTGGAAATGGGGCCATGTGTGACATCAGTCAGTTAACCTCCGGGAGCTCACAGCCTTGCTGAAGAGACTGCCTGTGGACAAATGACCAATATACAATGTGGAAACACTGTCATATGAGTGCCACTGTTTCTTGAACCTTTATGGTGCGCCAGACACTGTATTGTAATCATCTCATTTTACACATGAGGAAACAGATTCAAAGGATTCACTAAGTTCCCGAATTTACAGAGCTAGGAAACAATGGCCTCAAGCTCTGCCGGTCTATTTTAAAGCCCATGTTACTGCTTTATAAATTATTACTTCTCTAGCTAAATGAGACAGAACAAAGGGATTCCTTTAAAGTTTATGTCTTTAGGATAATCTCAGCAAGAGCTGACACCAGGATAGGCTCTGATGCCTCATATCAGCCTCTTTATCTCCTCCTGCTGATACCTCCCCACCTCCTGCTCACTTCTGCTTCTTCACTCCCTGACTGTGGAACCTGGCTCACCCTGGCACCATCTTCTGGTCACATCAATGGCCATTTTTATAGCCATGGCCTTTGTCATCACTGATGGCTTGGCTCTGGAGATTCCTGGGTCACACAGCTCTCTCTGTTCCAACTGGTTTGCTCAAGTACTACAGCTGTTCTTTGCTTAACTGGGTCCCCTGATGGTCCAGCTTCTCTCTGCATCAGCCTCTTCTGCTTTCACTTCATTCATTCTGCAGCTTAGTTCCCATGATGTGACATGTCTACCACCCTGAAAAAACACCCCAACCTCCGCCTCGTTTTGCCCTACCTCCATCTCACCAGCTTCGACCTCTGATAAGCCTTGCCTTGCTCTCTGAGCAGAAGAGAAGGAAAGGAGCTGTGCTGTTGTAGAATATTCTGTAAGAAGGTGCAAGAAGCTCTCATCTGAAGGCTAGAGAGTCCTCTGGGAAGCACAATTGATTTTTGCTGAGAATGAGGGGAATGAAGGTATGGGCTGTAATGGCTGAAGATGGTGGAGAAAACTCAAAACATCTCCTTAAGAGAATGGAGGGAGAACCATGCTAGGGTCCTTGGGCAGCATGGAGGGCCCAGTTGAGGATGTGGACACCGGCTTTGAGGTGGGACCAACTCTTGCAGTTGTGGCTTTTCTCGGTTGAGGTACAGAGATGAACACTGGATTTCTCCGGGCTGGGGTTTGCATGTGCTTCCAAAAGAAAATGGTGGGAACATTGAGGAGACTGACTGAATGATGGAACAGAACCTGCAGACATTATCAGATTCCCTGGCTTAAAAACCTGTTTACAAAACCTATGTCGTTTACAAAACATAAGTGTCCTGAGGCCAGTGCCTTGTTCATTATCGTCATCCCACCATGTTGTTCTTGGTCACCTTTGTTGACATAAATTTCCAGGTCCAAGGTGGAGCCGGTTCTGCCCAGGGTGCCCTGTCAGCACACCACAACTTAGATATCTTTTGCGTCCCTGTAAATGCTCTGTTTGAGTAGAAATGCAGGATATCCAGTCAGCTAGCCCCCAACTGCCAAGGCAGCTCTGGTCTCTATGCTTACTTCCTTATTGCTCATTCTTTAGCCCAGCAGTCCTCGACCTTTTTGGCACAAGGGGCTGGTGCTCCTATGAGAATCTAATGCCTGATGATCTGAGGTGGAGCTAAGATGGTGATGCTAGTGCTGGGGAACAGCTGCAAATACAGATGAAGCTTGGCTCACTCACCTGCCACTTACATCCTGCTGTGCTGTGCTATGCTGGTCCAGAGGTTGGGAATACCTGCTTTAGCTTATGAAGAAAGCTTCCACCCCGTGTTACACTTCTATGGACACTTGGGAACTATGAAGTGTTAAAGTTTGTTTATATCACCAAAATTCTCTTCTTTAGCCATTTTAACAGCTTCTAGAGACAGTGAGTTAGATGATGAGAGTCAGTTGAGATGTCTGAAGGCATGCGTTTCTGGTGGGGCAGTTCTAGAGAAGACCTGCTCAAGACATGGGGGCCCGAGGTGGACTGGAGGTTGGGTGACAAGTCCACCGGTTCGCCCAGAACTTTCCTGGCTTTATTACTGAAAATCCCATGTCCTGGGGAACCCTCAGGCCCTGGTGAAGTGGGCCGGCCGGTCAGTCTGAGTGGAGACAGGAATGTCTCTGAGAAGCTGGAGTGTGATGTGTGGTCCATGGAAGCTGCAGAACTAATTGTTCTCATGGGCATATGTCATTCTTGGCTATTTTTTGACTCCTTGGACACATTTTCTCATCAGTACAATGGTGCTTTTTTGTACTCTTCAACTCTAGGAATAACAACTATGCTAAAAATGGCAAATACTTCCAACAGTGGGAACACCACAGTGTGGCTACTTCGGCACCTTCAGGTCTGCAAATTAAGTGTATTGTGCTCAGAGTCCTAAGGATTGTGTTGATAGAAGTCACCTGGCTAATTCTTTGCTTTCTATTGGAAATTTAACTGCTGATTTATTGCAATAGCCTCTATTTTCTTAGAAATCTTACAATGTCAATTTGTAATACTACATGATAGGACTATAATAAATATCAACTTTATTTAATCGGGCATGGAAATCATATTAGAAATGAAATAGTCATTGGTTAAACAGACATATCCAGCTTTGAAAATAGATTTTACATTCCACATGCATCATACAGCACAGAGCTTCATTACAATTAGAATTTTATAATAACTGACTTGCTGTCCATTATTGCAATCAAATAAGCATCAATAAATTATTCTAGAGAAGTTTATTTTCAGAATAGTGTTTGATGGTTAAATTATTTAAAAGGAAATACAGATTTACTGGAAATATTGTAGAAAAACACTTCAACCAAAAAACAACTCATTTATAACAAGTCAGTGCATACAAGGTATAATGAAACAAATAACATCAGAATTACACTCTACATCAAGGTCATGGATATGTACAATCACCATCAATAAAAAACATAGGGATCAAGATATAGCTTTATTCACAGAAACAAAAGAAGAATTCTTCTTCACAATGTTTAGAGGAAGATGATGGGAAATATAATAGTTCCTTGCTGTAAACATCTGTGGAGAATCATTATGTACAGACTTGAATACCTACTTGCACTAATGGCTTAATCAACATCTTTATATATATCAGAAACTTAAAGATATCTTCCCCTTCTAAGTGTCCCACACAAAATCTAAACAGCAGATTTGCTGAATTCTAATTAATTTATATTCAATATTAAATTGAATACATCTAGAAAACTTTTAGAGAAGTCTTCTATCTCTTCCACAAATGCATACATTAGTGCTTAACAAAAGAAAACTAATGTTGTCTATTCTGCTAAATTTTGGCACATAGCTCAGTTCTTCGTTTCATTAAGAACCAACAAGAGAGATAGCTAAGGCGTAAACTTTGTTTATATTAAACTTTTTACTCTGAGATAACTGTAGATTCTGAGATAATTGCAGATAATTGTAGCTTCACATGCAGTTGTAAGAAATAACACAAAGCGATCCTGTGTGACTTTACCCAGTTCTCTCCAATGGCAACATCTTGCAAAAACTATAGTACAATATCACCACCAGGATTTTGACACTGATACAGTCAAGTTACAGCACATTTCCATCACCACAAGGATCTCTTGTGTTACCCTTTTATAGTCACACCCACCTCATTCCTTCTCCATCTTCCTCCCTTGCAACCCCTAATCTGTTCTTCATTTCTAGAATTTTGCATTTCAAAATGTTAAATAAATGGACTTATACAGTATGCAACCTTTCGAGATTGGCCTTTTCACTCAGCATCATTCTCTGGAGTCATTCAAGTTGTTGCTCATATCAGAAATTGAATTAGTTATTGCCGAGTAGTATTCCATGGCATGGATGTGTCACAACTAGCTTCACCAGGCACCCATTAAAGGACATCTGGTTGTTTACAGTTTAATGAAAAAAGCTGCTACGAACATTTATAAACAAGTTTTTGTGCGAATGTAAGTTTTCATTTCTCTGGGCTAAATGCCTAGGAATGCAATTACTGAGTGGTATGGCAGTTGCATGTTTAGTTTTATAAGAAGCTGCCAAATGGTTTTCTGTTCCCATTTTATGTCCCTACCAGCTGTATATGACTGATCCAGTTGCTCTGCATCCTTGCCAGTATTTGGTGTTACTATATTTTAGCAATTTTGGTAGGTGCATAGTGGTTTTAATTTGTAATTCCTTGATGATTTATGATATTGAGCATCTTTTCATGTGCTTATTGGCTATTTGTATGTCCTCTTCAGTGAAATGTTTGTTCATGTTCTCCATTTTCAAATTGGACTTAAAAAAAAAAAAACTGTTGAGTTTTGAGAGTTCTCTGTATATTCTAGTCTCTAGTCCTGTGTTGGATATGTGGTATTTTCTCCCAGTATGTATCCTATCTTTTCACTCTCTAACATGGTCTTTTTCAGAGCAAAAGTTTAAATTTTTGATAAAGTGTAATTTATCAAACTTTTCTGAATTGCGCTTTTGGTGTCAAGTCTAAAAACTCTTTGCTTAGCTCTTGGTCCTCCAAATTTTCTATTAAAAAAAGTTTTATAGTTTTACATCTAATGTTTCGAGGTATTGTCTATTTTGAGTTCATTTCTATATAAGGTAGAAGGTTTAAGTTGAGGTTCTTTTTATTTGCCTATGGATATTCAGTTGCTTCTGCACAAATTATTGTAAAGATTTCTTCCTTCCATTCAATTAGTTTTGTACCTTTATATAAAAAAAAGTCAGTTGTGCATATTTATAGGGGTCTATTTCTAAATTCTCTATTCTGTTCCATTGTTCTATGCATCTATGCTCCAACTACATTGTCTTGATTACTGCAACTACATAATAAATCTTCATATTGGGTAGATTGATTTCTCCTACTTACTCTTCTTTTCTAAAATTGTTTTAACTATTTCAAGGCCTGTGCCTTGGAATTTTAAGAATAAGTTTGAATATGTCTACAAAACCCTTGCTGGGATTTTGATAAAAATTGCATTAAACCTTTAGCTGAATCTGGGAAAAACTGATATCTTTACTATTTTGTGTCATCCAATCTATGAACATAGTATATCTCTTCACTTATTTAGGTCTTTAATTTCTTTCATTAGCATTTTTTAAGTTTTAGCATATAGATCCAGTACGTGTTTTGTTAAATTTATACTTAAGTATTTACTTTCTTTGGAGTGATTGTAAATGGTATCGTGTTTTTAATTTTGGTCTCCATTTTGTGTGCTGATCTTGAATCCTGAGACCTTGCTGAACTCACTTTCTAGTCCTAGGAGGGTTTTATTTTTGTTTTTGTTTTTGTTTTTTTGTTTTTTGTTTTTTAAAATAGATCTTTTTGAATTTTCTATGTAGACAATTATGTCATCTACAAACAGGGATACTTTTATTTCTTTCTTTCTAGTATTATGCATTTTCCTTTTCTTGACTTACTGCCACTTCTAAACTTCCAGTATGGACTTTAAAATTTTAATCAATGTAAATTTCTAGAGATTTGCTGAAACTTACTGCCCTGAATAGGGTCCAACAGTCTCAAACAGACACATTATTCAACAATCTTCTTAGTCATCCAACCTGTTCAGATTTTGTTTCCTGTAATTTGGATCTATAACTAATAACATTCATCAGTGGTTATGAATGGCACCCATACTGCAAAGTCCCTTGAAGCAGAAGGGTGACCTTTAATGAGGAACCTGATTATAAAAGCAAACCTAGCATGGGAACATTATACGCAGTGATGCCCAAAGAATTAAGGTTCAAGGTGACTTCCAGAGTATGTGGTTAGTCCTTCCAGTTTTCACCTCTAACCTCTAAAATGGAAGTAGCATAATTTTAAACTCTGAAAATATGAAATATCCTCTGTCATCTTATGCTTTTATATTAAACATTGCTATTGTTAGGAACTCTTGAGAATTGGCTTTTAATGAACAAAGAATTCTGTGCATCTTGCTATGCTTTTAGTAACAGGCACTTAAAAATATTTGGACAACTCAAACTCTCTTCATGTCTTAATTTTTTAAACAAGTGTGTAACCATTAGTAACACTTTTATTTATCTTAAAAATGTGTATGTTCTATATGTAGCAATGCATTTTTATGTTATACAACATACCTAACCCACCAAAGAGGGTTTATAGCCACTACAGAAAGACAGAAAACTGGGTACTGCTAGATCCTTTGTTGAAGTTAATATAAGAGGTCTTGGCTGTGCACTTCAGTAATTCTTTTGTCTTGTTCTTTTGTTCTTAAAAATGGGTCTTCCAGGTACTCCTCCATTCATTGCATGCAGTGAGGTCTAGAGTCAGACCTGGAGATGTTGACTTAGCTTCTCTGAGCCTCAGTTTTCTTGCTTGAAAGTGGAAATGACAGCATGCATCTCACTGGCTGTAAGGCTAAATGAGATGACACTGCCAAGGATTGGGCCCAAGGCTGGGCAGGGAGCACACCGTCCCTTACTGGCTTATTTCCTTCTTTCTCTTACATGTCACCTTTGCTTCCTTCCCAGGTTCACCCCCTCTCTATAAAGCACAGAATGAGATACTTTTTATTTCGGACTCCACTCCTCAGGCCTGAGAGAAGTGAGCCCTCTGTTAGAAGCATGAGCCGTGGGGTCAGGGAGCTTCCTGCGAAAGCTGGCCACCCGGCCCCCAACAACGTACCTCTGTGTGCTGCTTACATAGAACAAGGCTGTGCGCAAAACTGTTTGTGTCCTTGCATAGTTCATCATGTCACAGTTGGAAAAAAGTTCCCTAGGTGACTAGCAAATGGTACTTCATATGCGTTTGCAATCCAGCAGCATGATGACTAATCCATAGACAAAAAGTATTGCACCCTCATCCTAAACATGAAATTGTGGCTTTGGGACTCATATTTAGTCCCTCTGTGGTTGCTACGAGCTTTGAACCAAGACACTGCTTTTGGTACAGCAAGCAACAGAAATACTCTCACAATACAAAGCAATCGCATTATACATACAGGCATCTTTTTTTTTTCTTTCCTGTCTTAAAGAATGGAACAAGAACTGTCTCAACATGTCACTTTGACAACCAACAGTCATTCCCAAATAGGTGAGTCTGGACTAAATACAATGTAAATGAGGACGACACGTGTGAAGTACCTGTGTGAATTGAGGACTTGCAAACAACCACGTTAGTCTTCAGTCTTAGCACAGAGTGCCCTAGTCCCCCTCTCCAATCTACTGTGAGGATGACAGGGCTGCTCTGAACCTTCTATAAAGAGACAGTAGCCAGTAGCTGTCTGGCAGCATCACTCAAAAGGTTTTCATTTTCTGCAAACACCAAGGAATTGCTTCTTACTCCATCAGGCCTTTCTTGGAACTGCTTTGAAATATTCCTCCCTTGAAATTTCCACTACTCCTCCATACCATTTCTGAAGCCAGATGTGTTGTATCCTCATCTTCATAAAGAACCATTCATATTGGCGAGGCCACTTCCTCATGACTGGATGTCTAGGGAATAAAGGAGAGGATGTGATGAAGCTGTTCTTGCCAGAGATGAGACCCTCCCAGAGTGTAGGTCCCAACTCCAGCTGGGGAGTCAGGGATGGGGTCTGGGACAGCCTTAGGAAGGCAGGACTTGTTCCCACAAGGTGACAAACAGCTCAAGTCTTGAACCAGGTTCCTTGGTTCACATCCCAGTTTGACCACTGATGAGCTGTGATGCCTTGTGGGTGGTTTGCTCTCTGAAGCCCCAGTTTCCTCACCTATCAAGTGAGATGACAACAGTGGTGCTCAGATCACAGGGCTGTGTGGGAGGAAGCAATTAGGCACACAAAAAGCAACTGCATAGAGGAAGTGCTCAGTGAATGTCAGTTATTGTGTCAGAAAGCAGAAAGAATGGCTTTAGGTGTCTCTGAATGAGACCCTGAAAGAATCGGGAGCCCATGAAACAAACCTATTCTTGGGAAGGTTTCCATTTCTGCAGCAGGCTTGCAACTGTTGGGTCAATTAGAGAGCTAGCCCGAGTGGACAGGAATGCCACTCACAGCCAGTCTTTTGCCACTTACCAACTTGTCTTCTTCCCTGAACACATATCTTATCGTTAAGGGCATCAGCTGTGGCTCACTTTTTTAAAACTTCATAAAAATAAAAATTTTATTTATATCTAAAAATGTTACAAACAAAATTCTAAGTCCAAGGGCAAACTTGGAAAAACACCCAAATCAGCCAGCATGAGGTTGGCAGTGCTGCCACAGCTCAGACAATTATTGTCATCGACTCAGAGGTGTTACATGGCATAGTCCTGACCTCTGCCTTTTATTACCATGTGTTTCTGGGAAAACCAACTTTAAAGCATGTACAAACCTTGAAAACATGGCTTGTTTGGCAAATTCCACTTCTTCGGGAGACACTGTAATCATCTGGCCAGTAAATGTTAACTGGGCACATCGGGGATCTTCTGGGTCGACGATATTTTTCCTGCATTCAAAGAACATTTTTCACATATTAAAATGATGATAGAACATCAGCCGAAATACTAATGATTTTATTAAAGATTGAAAACAAAATAAAAACAGAGATTCTGACTTTTAAAAGTTGTCCATTGTTTCTGGACTTAAATGGACCCAGAAGGCCACCTGGAGAAAATTTTTTTGGTTCCAAAAAGAACCGCTAGCATGGACCTCTCTCTGTACAGAGATAACGGGTGTCCCCCGCATTGCCCTGGGATGGAGAGTGGCTGGACAGAGGCCTCAACATCCCTTGGGAAGCTGGAGTGGTCAGGTGTTGGCCAGTGTGCACTGGGACACAGGGCCTCCTGGGGAGCACAGGGACCGAGGCCATGGCCAAGGTAAGTGCTATGATGTCATCTTTTTACAGTTAAAGAAATTGTGCCTTAGATGGGTTAAGGGACTTGTCCACCATCCCGCCATGAAGTGAATGGCAGGCAAATCCTGTTTCAGCTTGGTGAGCCTCCACGGGCTCTGTGTGTGCCTATGTGATGGCTCCCCAACCCATTTGAGGTTTCCTCACCTCAAATTAGCCTTCATGGGCCTGCCAGCCCTGTGATCACTAAACCCCAGACAAGAGCTCCTCTGGTTTTGGCACACTCCTTGAACTATGCATCACGATTTGTAGTGTCAGTGTTGCAGGAATGTTGCAAAAATCAGATCGAGGAGAAACTAAGCGCCACTCGGAGAGTTGGAGAACTCAGGTTTATTATGCCGGTGGTCCCAGAGGAGCTAGCGCTCTGAAGATCTGGGCCCCAAGCTCGGATGCAACTTTGCTTTTATAGAGCTTAGTTGACATGGGCCAATTGGTTAATTTGTCCACAGACAGTTACAGGCTGTGGGAGTTGCTATGGGTTGCAGGCAGTTATATTTGTTACAAAGCACTGGAGTTGCTATGGGTTACAGTAGTTACATTTGTTACTTAGAACAAGCAAAAAGGAGGATGAGTCTTTAGTAAATTTTGAGGTCACCTGCCCTAGGTCCTATGCAGCAGGCATATCTACAGAAGCTGAACAAAGAGCTGATTATAAAGTTAGCCTTTTGAGTGAAAATTCCTCTTCATTCCCCTCTTTTGATGCCCTTTAAATTCTTATAGGGCATCAACCTCTTGATCTTCCTGGGCCAGGGGCTGGTACTTCCACAGCATAAGGATCTTTGCTGCAATTTTTCTCTCTACTATAGCCTCTATAAGGGAGATAATTGACCGGATACCAAAAGGCAATAGGCACGGGAGGAGGAGGCAGGCCCCAAGGAGGAGGACCACTGTCCCAACTAAGGTCTTAAAGACACCGAAAGTGGAGAACCAGCCTCCAAAGAGGTTGCTAGGGTCCCACCCTTTCCAACTTTGGATGGTTATGTGAGCTATTTTCCTAATATTAGTAAGTATGTCAGTTACAGCTTTGCCATTGTCATCTATTTGGAGACAACAATCAGATCAGTTAAACTTCCCACATACACCCCCTTCTTCTGCTAGCAAGTAATCTAAAGCTAAACAGTTCTGATATATTGCCACATGCATCTGGGACTGCTGTGTGGCCAGGAGTTCTAGAGCCAAGGCTGTCTGGTTGGTAATAATCTCTTGTATAGCCTGTAACCTGATAATCCTATTGATCATGTATATGGGGGTCCAGTAACCCCAGCTTCCATCTTGGGCCAAATTTGTGGGGCCATGGTATTGGATAATACAGTGGAGTGACCATTTATCTTTCCTCCATGGTTGTTGTCTCCCTACTTCAAGTGACCTCTCAGTCATAGCCTTTAAGCCTTGATATAGGGGAACACCTAACTCATTTCCTCCTTGGTCTGGTAGGAAGAAGAAGCCAGGCTGAATGACCCTAATGGTGCAACTTCCCTTCCAGTTTGTTGGGAGTTGAATGTAAGCCCTCTTTCCACAAATCCAGAAGAGCCCATCAGGTGCTTTCCAATTCCCAGGGCTAGTGGAATTGAGGGTTTCCCAGAATGTACCAATAACTGAGATGGCATGGAAGGAGTTAAGGACCATGCCCTCCTTTATAGTATAATTTGTGACAATCGAGCTTTGGCCAAGAGACTGGCACAAGGAGGAATTAATTATAGCACTATCATCCCAATACCAGGAAGGAGCTTTGTGGTTTATGTGATTTGAAAATAACATTCTTCTACATGGAGTCTCTCCAACCCACTGAGCATATCCTGGACCTATCCTGCTAACACATTCTTCTACTACTTCTGAGGAGAGGACCCAGGTCCTGGGTCAACCCTCTTCATGTTGAGCCACCATCTGATTCCATTGCAGGAGGTAAAAGGCATCTAGGCTAGTTCCCTTCCAAGGCCAATCATCACTCATGAGTGCTCCTTCACAAACCTAGCATTTAGTGACACCAAGTTTATGGGCTATTCTCCCAGCTAGGTTATTTTCCCTAGGTCTTGGCCTAATGTCCTTTTAGTGGGTCATAAATTAGACTAGGCTCTGCAGATGGTTTAGGTTTTATCCATTCTATTACTCGCTGTACAGTCTTTTTGATCAGCTGGCCTCAGGCGTAGTTTTGGACTTGCCCTCTCTGAGATACCTATCTGCCCGTAGTATGTCCAACAGGCCCATTTCTCTGTTGTCTCTGGGTGTGGTGTTTGGCAAATGTATCTTGTTACCTATCTAGCTTTTATCCATTCCATGCAGTACCTTCTGCCAGCATAAGCACAAATGGTAGCTGATTTGTAACAAGCACCTGCTTGATGGGTGTATGAGGTAAAGGTCTGCTGGACCTGACCACCTATTCAGATGGTCCCTATACATTTATCACATTGAGGCTCAGTGGCCACCCTCAAGGGTGATCTTATGAGAAGTATTAATAGAGTTCTATATAAGTACTCAGTATCCATAATCCCTTTGTAGGGTGAGGTAGGAGGCGCCATTGTTTGGATTATCTGAATATAAAATCCTACTTGAATTAACAAAAGAAAGATTTTCCCCATAATTATAAAAACGTTGAAACAACCAATGGCAATTAGACAATGTTTCTAGAAACATATTGATGAGAAGTTTAGTCTGAACATGCAAAAATTGAGAGGATCCCAATGTAGGTTAAATAGGTCAGGGGTAAGCGACTCTTTGACTCAGGGTCCAAGTGGTGGGTGCTGCTGAGACCAACCCCAAGGCAAGCAGCAAGACAAGGATACTTGAGAGGGTTAGGGCTAAAGGATGAACAATACATCTGATAAGTCCAGATGGTTGGTCCTTAAGCTCCTGCCGTGTGTGGACTGGCCAGCTTCCAGGGGTGGCCAGAGCAGGGCCAAAGATCTCAGGTGAGTTTCTGCTGCCTCTTGCACATGACTCAGAGCGGCTGATCAGAAAGAGGCTCTACAGCCCAGGTGTCCTGTTTTTCCAGAGGTGTCACTCTCTTTACCCAGGTGTGGTAGATTCATGGGGTGATACCTGCAACCTTAACAGCAGTGAGAGTTGCTAATATAACAATCTGAGGGCCTGTCCAGATCAGTTGGAGTGGCTCCTTCTTCCAATCTTTAACCCATACTTCGTCTCCTGGCTAATAGGAGTGGACTCAATTCCACACCAAAGGGATAGGGGCTCTTTCTAGGGTTTCCTGGGTGATGTGGCAGAGGACCCTCCCTAGGGCCTGAAGGTGTTGGGACATTTCTAGGTCAGCTATCAGTCGAGGGTCTCCTTTTAGCTTCTCTATCACTGGGGGAGGTCTCCCATAAAGGATTTCAAAAGGGGAATAGCCTAAAGGTCTTGGAGTGCACTGTGCTCAAAGTAGAGGCAAAGACAGAAAGTCAATCCAAGGTAACTGGGTTTCCAGACAAAGCTTAGTTAGAGTGGTCTTGAGGGTCTGGTTCATGTGCTCAACTTTCCCTGAACTTTGTGGCTTATGGGCTGTGTGGAGCTTCCATTTGATTCCTAGAGCTTTGGACAGAATCTGGACTATCTCGGACACAAAGGCAGATCGATTATCAGATCCCATAGAGAGGGGCAGCCTGTATCTTGAAACGATTTCCCTCAACAAGGCTTTAGCTACTTTTTGTGCCCATTCAGTGCATGAAGGGAAAGCTTCAGCCCCTCCGGAGCAGGTGCAAACTGACAAGCAAGTATCAGTGGCCCTGGTAGTAAAGTCCTTTTCTAGGTCTTTGAAGGACATAGTCCCAATTGTTCATACCCCTGGATTGGATTTTGGCCTTTGGCTGGTGTTGTTTCGTGCACAAGTTACACATCTAGCACTGATCTGGGTGCATAGGGTTGTAAGTTTGGGTATGAATAGTAGCGGCCTAACAGGCTTTCTAAAGTAATCTTCCCTAGGTGAGTCAACTCACAGTGTTGTGTTACCAGCTGAGCTGCTACCACAGAGGGAATAAAGAGTCTCTGATCTGGAATCTCCCACCAGCCCTCCTGGTTCTGCCTTCACTTAAGGCTCATTGTTCTTCCTTGGTGTATGTTGGAGACTGAGGCAATTTTGGAGCTAGGAGAAACTTAGAGACTGGCTCGGGACCCTTTGTGGCACTTAGTTGATTGACAGCCTCCTTAGCTGCTTGGTCTGCCAGTCAGTTTCCCCTACTGACAGGGTTGTTTCCTCTCTGGTGGCCCCTACAGTGAATGACTGCCACCCGGGAAGGCTTCCAGACTCCTCTACCAGTTGAAGGATTTCTTCTGTTCTTGATTTCTTTTCCTCCCGCCATCAGTAGTCCCCTCTCTTTATAAATGGCTCCATGTACATGCAAAGTAGCAAAGGCATACCTTGAGTCAGTATAGATATTGGCCCGTTTCCCTTCAGCCTGCCTCAGGGCCTGGATGAGTGGACGTAGTTTGGCCCGCTGTGCCAACCAGCCCTATCACAGAGCCTCAGTTCTCATCACCTGATCATCTGATCTGTGGTTGTTATTGCGTAGCTGGCTTTGTGCTGTCCTTCATGGATGAAGCTACTCCCATCAGTGAACAGTACCAGTTCTGGGTTCTGAAGAGGAACATCAATCAGGTCTGGCCTGCCTGAGTAGACTTCATCCATGACCTCTTCACAATCATGGTCAGGAGGTCCCTCCTCAGTGGGTAGAAAAGTAGCAGGGTTCAACGTCTGCACAGTCTCAAGATGGACATGTGGATTTTCGCAGAGCAGTCCCTGATAATGAGTCTCTGGTTATTCATTAATGCAGTAACAGCATGGAGGATCTTTACATTTACATTCTGTCCCAGTGTGAGCTTGTCCGCCTCTCTGAACAGGACTACTGTGGCAGCTAAGGCGCTGCCATGGACCAACTGTTTGTGTGAGGACCCCCAGTGCAGTATGATTCTTCTTATGTACGAAGAAGTTAAAGTCTTGTGTCACATCCGGTAGTCCTAATGCTGGAGCACTGGTCAAAAGTCTCTTTATTTCTCTAAAGGCCTTTTCCCCTTTGGAGCCTTATTCCAGGGAGTCTTTACTGGACCCAGCTGTGGCCTCGTACAGTAGGTTGGCAATCTCAGAAGAACTTGGTATCCAGATCCGGCAGAATCTAGCAGGCCCTAGGAACTCATGAACCCCTTTCTTAGTGTATGGCCGAGGTATTGAACAAATGGCCAGTTTCTTTTCATGTCCAAATGCCCGGTGTCCTTCTGAGATGATGAACCCAAGGTAACTGACCTCTTGTTTGCAGATTGGAGCCTTTCTCCAAGACAGCTTGTATCCCTAACCTCCAACCTTACTCTGTCCCTGCTTATTTGCACAGAACCGGGCCCAAGAGGAGCAGTATAGTAGCGGTTTGCACCCATGAGTCTATGTATGGAAACTGGTACGGATGTCCGGGGGTCCCTGTCATTACCTGGTATACAGCTCTAACAGTGGGGAGGTCCAGGATCCCTTCTGAAAGCCATCCTAGCCCAAAGGTGAGCCACTCAAGCTCACAAAGAGTACAGAGTTTTCCTGGGGTCAACTTGACCCCGTAATCCCCTGAGTAACCTTTCTTAAAATTTTTCAACATACAATTTAAGACAGTTGGCTTAGAGGGAACTTCCCCCATATTATCTTGGGGAGCTTCCTAATGCAGGGGGAAAAGAGACCTTAAAATTTCAAGAAAATAATTCGACAGAGGGCCCTATGTCAAAATGGCCATTTGGAGATAGACAATTCTTAAGCCGAATCAGTAATTAATTGCCCCCCCCCCATGCACACTCCTGTGTATCCTACCTTGTGTCAGTGATGCAAAGGCAAACAAGAATGGATGCCTCCTCCAGAGAGGAGGCCACCCAGGTGCTCTTCTGGCCGCATCCCAAAGAAGCTTAGGTGATGCTTGGCCATAGCAGACCCAGTTTTGTGACTTACAATCGGATACTAGTCCAATGCCGCCATAGACCATATGCCATGCACCAAGAATCACAGATGAGTCCACTCAGACTCTGTAGAACCTAGGGGACCTCATGAGTGCCCAGCTGTGGAGCCACAAATTCGAACTTGATCGAGTCAAAATCGGCAAGGCCGCTCATTCACTCACACATTCACACACCAGAGGTTAAAACATTGTCTCCCCCCTTTTTGGAAGGCCCTGACCTTTGTCTTCTCCCCCTAGGAAGACCCTGATGTCTTCCCCTGCTGGGGAGACTCTGACTTGTGTCTTCTAACTGAAGAATTTAGAAGGTGATCAAGTTTCTCTTCTAACCTGACTAAGGTGTGAAGCCCCGGGGCCTTATCTTACCCTGTGGCCATTCCTGGTGAGTTGGTCCCTCCTCTGAGTGCAGTCAGGGCTTGGCCATCTGGACAGTCAGAGTGCCGGTCCAAAAGAGAACTCGAAGTATCATCAGATGGCACGCCTCCTCGTTCATCTCGGCCCCTCCTACCCAGCCTGGCCAAGCCATAGGTCTGGTGGCTCAAAGGGCAGGCATGGTTGAAATCTTGCTGGGGCCTCCAGAAATGTTGCAGATATGTTGTGAAATCAGACCAGTGAAAAACCAAGCACCACTCGGAAAGTCAGAGAACTCAGGATTGTTATGCTGGTGGTCCCAAAAGAGCTAGCACTCTGAAGATCTGGGCCCTGAGCTCAGGGGCAATTTTGCTTTCATGCGGCTTAGTTGGCATGGGCCTATTGGTTAATTTGTCCTCAGACATTTACAGACTGTGGGAGTTGCCATGGGTTACAGGCAGTTACATTTGTTACTTAGACAGAACAAGCAAAAGGGAGGATGAGTCTTTAGTTAATTTAGAGGTCACCCTGCCTTAGGTCCTATGCAGTAAGCATATCTACAGAAGCAGAACAAAGAGCTAATTATAAGGTTAGCTTTTTGAGTGAAAATTCCTCTTCATCAGTTTTCCTCAAAAGCATGTACAGCAGTCTCTTCTTATCCATGGTTTTTCTTTCTGTAGTTTCAGTTACCCAGAGTCAACTGGAGACTGAAAATATTACATGGAAAACTCCAGGAATAACCAATTCATGAGTTTTAAGTCGAGAGTCGTTCTGAGTAGCATGATGAAATCTTGAGCTGTCCTGTTCTGTCATGCCTGGGATGTGAATCATCCCTTTGTCCAGAGTCTCCATGCTGTTAATCAATCAGTAGCTGTCTTGCTTATTAGATCAGTTTTCAGAGGAAGAGAGAGAAAAGGAGGGAGACCACATTCACATAACTCTTACTACAGTATATTGTTATGATTGTTCTATCTAGGTATTGTTAATTTATTACTGTGCCTAATTTACAAATTAAACTTTATCATAGGTATGTATATGTAGGAAAAAACACAGTATATATAGCGTTCGGTACTGTCCATGGTTTCAGGCATCCACTGGGGGGCTTGAAACATGTCCTCCTTGGATAACAGGGAGATCACTGTGTTTAAAAATTTATTTTTAAATAAATGCAACAGAGGTGTATTAGAGAGAAGAATGGAAAGTGCATATTCATTTTTAAGTAAAAATGAGGGTGTTCTTAGGGACCCTGATGCAGCTGGCCAAGGACCCTAACAAAGTCTTCTTTCACAGATGGTGTGTATCGTAAAATAAATGCTGCCTTGAAGCATGACTCATTCAAACTCATTCTCAACCCTTATATTGCATTAAAATCTTAAGAGAGGTACATTTGTTAAACAAAGCATATGTTTTGCTTATACTTAAGGAACTTGCTTTCACCTGCCAGGAAGTTTTTCTTTATTACACATCCTGCTGAGTTGTAACAAGAGAGACAGCAGACATGCCCACATATTTAGGTAGATTGCTTCTTGTGGGAACATTGTGTACCCTTTACAAGTGTTGCAATCTGCTGCGTTTCCGGCACTGCAAAAATGTAGTAGCTGATTTGAGAATTTTTCTTGTGGATTAAGAATGAAAGAATGATGGGATGCAATCTGCATAACAACTATAATAATTGAATCCCTAATTAATGAAGTTTGTAAAAACCTTAGGAGAAAATAAGTAGAAAGAGACCTTGCCAGTGCAAAGTTTGGAATCCACTGGTAGTCTTGTTCTTTCTGGATTAGTCCAAGGCCTTTACAGTTCTGTCCCCAGCCTGGGTATGTAAGCAACAGTGGCACAAAAGGACCTCCCCCAAGTTTGTCTGTATCCCTCTTGTTCCCCATTGAGCATTTTGCATGGCCTCGCAGTCCAATACATCATCTGCCATTTCCTGACCACTGACTCTAGCTTAACTCCATTCTCAGGCTCCTGAGGGAAGAAAAAAAAAGCACTATTAAAGAAGCAATAACTGACTGCAACTGTTTTTGAGTTTGGGCATCTCCTATGATTGGGTTCAGGGAGTAGGAGCAGAGGGGAGCAAATCCATCTCAGGAAGCGCTGCCCTTTTGTTTAGGAAAGCACTTTAATGAGCTTGATTATCAAGGCAAGGCCAGGACCTCTCCCCAGTGCACCCCGGGCCAGGGTTTGGGATGAGAGAAAGGGAGTGAAGGCAGGAGACACAGAAGGGTTTTGTTTTGTTTGTTTGGGGAGGTTGCTGAGACTCCTAGGAGAAAAGAGGGCACATGGAGTTTGCAGGGGATGCCTAACAGTGTGGCAAGGAATGAGGTGCCTCTATCCCTGTGATGAGGGGCGGCTGGTGACTGGACCAGGGATGGAATGTGACATGGTTCTCTCATAGGCTGTACTTAGAATTGCCAAATTTAGTAGTTATAAATACAAGATGCCCAGCTAAATTTGAATTCTAGATAAACAACAACTGTTTTTCAGTATAATATGTCCCAGAAGATATCTGGGACATTCTTATACAGAAAGAATGTTTGTTTATCTGAAATTCAAATGTCTGTTTTTTCTGACAGCCCTAACCTTAGTAAAGTCTATTACATCCAGTGTCCCTGTATGGTGGGAGCTCCAGAGTGAGAGGGACAGAGGAGATGCAGGTAGTCTCAGGGGTGATTATAAAGATAGACCACGGGGTCTAACCTGGACAAAGAAAAAGGGGAGCCAGGAGGCACTGACAAGTGTCGGGATGGTGATGGAGGCAAAGGATTGGCTGCCTCTATGTGGTCCAAGCATGTCTCAGTGGGGTTACTCAGGCAAGAAGAGTATGGGTGGGATGCTCAGAATGGGGATTCAGATGTGGTGCATTATAAATAAATACAATATGACTGTCCCAAAATGCCAAAGAGAGCCTTAGCATACCTTAGAATAAATGACCAGGTTTCTATCTACCCTTGCAAATACATGCTAACTGGTACATCTATCTACGATTGGGTGAACAATGCTCTCCCCACCCCCCCGCCCAAGATATCCATAACCTAATCCCCAGAATGTGTCACCTCATATGGTAAAAGGGACTTTGCAAATTAAGTTAAGGATCTTGAGATGGGAAGATTACCTGGGATTATCCGATGGGTCCAATGTAATCACAAGATCACAAGGGTCCTTATCAGAGGAACACAGAAGAATAGAGAGGAGGATATAGGACAACAGAAGCAATAGGTTAGAGTGAAGCAAGGAAGGTGCCACATGCCAAGGAATGCAGGTGGCCTCCAGGAGCCAGAAAAGGCAAGGAAATAGTTTTCTCTCAGTCTCTGGAAGGAACCAGCCCTGATGACACTTTGATTGTAGCCCCATAAGACCCATTTTAGACTTCTGACTTCCAGAACTGTAAGAGAATACATCTATGCTGTTCTAAGCCACAAAATTTGTGGCCATTTGTCACAGCAGCAATCAAAAACTGTATACCAGCTCTCAAGGCAGAACTCAAATATTCCATATATTCAACCGATACATATTTAGCCTCGTTATGTTCAAGGCTAGTTGCTGGGGCTGGTAGAAAGCCAGAAGGACACAGTCCTCAGAGGCGGACATCAGACAACTTGCTAGACAGTTAATGATTTATTCACTCAATATTATAACATGGAAACCTGCTAATGTTTCCTGATCCTGAAAATATAGGTAGGTTTCCATGTTGTAACATCAACCTGGAAATCTGGAAATGAGTGGGAAATAATTAGGTAAAGGGGGCGCAGGGAACTCACTCTAGACAGAAGGAACAGCACACGCACAGGTTCCCAGGCAGAAAAGACACTGGGACCAGGACAAAGGCAGGGGGCAGGGGATGTCCGAGAGATGAGAACTGCCCAGAGGTGGGCCACGCAAGTCTCGCAGGCCACGTTAATATTTTTAAATGTCATCCTAAGAGCAATGGGTAAACATTAAAGAATTTTAAGCAAGGTAGTGAAATGATGAGATGTGCGTTTTGAAAAGATCCCTCTGGCTTCAAGATGGAGAGTGGGTTGGAAAAGGGCAAGCAGGAATCCAGGGAAACTGGTGAAGAGTACAGGTGAGCAACAGTGAGTGAGTGACAGGTGGTGGAGAGAAGCAAGCTGGAGAGAAGTACTCAATGGTATTATCTTAAGAAAGTTACTTCAGTGCTTTTCTGATAGGGAAGGCCCAGCTTATGGAAGCAAAAGGACATTGATCAAGAATATATACAATCAGTATGTTAATATTGAATCTTTATTTTTTCTGTTTCTTCCAATGACAAAAAAAAAGACAAGTGGACAAAATTGCATCAGGAAAATATAAATTATATGTCCGATAAGGATTATATCCTGAATATATAAAGAACTCCGGCAACTCGATAATAAGAGAGAGATAATCCAACTGAAAATGGGTAAAGGCATTGATAGACAGTTCTCCAAAGAAGATATACAGATAGACAATAAGCACATGAAAAGATGCTCACAATTTCACCCATTAGCATGGCTGTAATAAAAACGGCAGGTAATAACAAGAGCTGGTGAGGATTTGGAGAAACTGGAACCCTCATACATTGTCGATGGAACTATAAAATGGTGCAACCACTGAAGAAAACAGTGAGTCTCTCAAAAGGTAACATGGAGTCACCGTATGATACAGCAATTCTACTCCTAGCTATGTACCAAAGTGTATTGAAAACATATTTATACAAATACTTGTATATGAATATTCATAGCAGCATTATTCCTAATAGTCAAAACATGGAAGAAACTGTCCACCAACTGATGAATGGGTAAATAAAAGTAAATAAATAAAATGTAGTTTATTCATACAATGGAATAGTATTCGGCCATAAGAAGGAATGAAGTCTTGTACTAAGTGAAAGAAATCAGTCACAAAAGCCACATATGATTCTATTTATATGAAACGTACAGAGCTGGCAAACCTATTGATACAGAAGACAGATTAGTGATTGCCAGAGGCCAAGAGCCTTTTAATAAAACCCTTACATCTATGTAACAACCCTAAAAGCCTTCTGTAGGGTACACATTTATAAGAGTTGTGTCCTTATCCTAATGCATGCTATTTCGGTACAAGAGGGCGCCATGTCTAACAGGTGAGGAAAATGTTTGTGAACTGGATGGAGAGAGGGAGTCAGAAGCACCAGGAAAGGGGTCATCTGTGGAAGTGGGATCGTCAGTGGATTCATAAAAGAGATCCCCTGGGAGCTCTGGGGACAAAACTTCATGGAGCTAAAACACATTTGGGAAAGAGAAGTGGCTGCAGGTTGCTATGGGAGCTGGTCAGAGATGAGTGGAGGGTAGGAGAGATGCTTGAACACTGGAACTCTGAGCTTTCCCTCTACGGAGTTCTCTGCCTCTTCCCAGGCAGGGTTTTTAAAAGCCTCGCAGGTTAACTTTAGCTTCAGAAGGACTATAGGACTGTGTGGGCCTAGGAGAAGAGGTAACACGAATCCGGACAGGGAGAAATTTATTTAGAAGATTTATGAGTTACCTTCCAAGGCAGTGAACAAAATTCAGTGACAAAAGATGGAATTCAGCTTCTCCATCTGATTCAGCTGGGCCCTGTACTTTGAAATGCACATCACGTCTTAGGTGGACAGGCTGCTGACAGGGATACATCTTGGCTGTCTGCAAGCGCCAGCAAGCACACACTTATTCTGTGGGTGGAGGCTTTCATCTATCATCAACAGCATCTTTTATTATTACAAGAACAGTTAAAAAGATGGAGGTGGTGAGATGAGTAGCGAAGAGGCATTTCTACTTGTGGAATCTCTCTACTTTTTTTTTTTTGTCTAGAAGCAATGATTCAACTCAGTATGTACTAATTTAGTTGTTGGTGCTATTTATCCTGCACTCATGGCGTAAAGGCAAACCACCCCTCCCACCCACACCCTCCCGTTAGTAATCTTGCTTCACCAAAGCAGTTTCTCCTCCTGTCAACATGCCTATGAATACAGGGGCTGCTACAGGACAGAGTGTCTCCATGTCAGCACTACTTCAATGTGTCATTCCTTGGTGTTGACTTGCCTCTGAGATATGAAGCCCTCCAAGCAAGTCATTCTGAGAGGTCATCATCTGGAATGGCTGCCATTCTGTGTTTTACGCACTCATTGGGCTTCAGTCCATTTATAGTCTGGCACCATCCCTCAGAAACTAGATTCCTTCACAAACTAGAACCTTAGTCTGTCCTCTGATGCCAAACCACACCAAGGCCTGGTCGGTCAGCTCTGAAAAGAGATGCTGTTTGTTATTTGGCAGAGATGCCTTCAGCCTGGGAGAGTGAAACAGGCTGTGACCCAGGGCACCATGACAATCTTTCATAAAAAAAAAAAAACCTTTTGGGGAAGACAGAAAAAGTGTTTTCGGGTCCTTCTTTCTTGATAATCAACCAGGCCTGCCTAGAAACCCAGCATTTGTCCAACCCATCAATTGAAACTTTTTCACTTCAGGAAAAACCTCTTTTGATTCCATTTATTTCTGGATCTTCAAAATGAAAGTTGATCCAATGCCATTGAGCAGAATGTGGTTCAACAGATGAGCCTTCCCCAGTCTCCAGGGCTGGCCAAGAAGCAAACTCTAAAATCTATGGTGTTTGAGCCATAAGAGAAGACGCTTTGTTGGAGGAGAAATTCTCCCAGTAGGCTTTCTTTGTTAATCGATACTTATTGAGTGTCTATATAACTGAGTCTCTGATATGAGCATAAATTCACGTAGTCACAGGGGCATCTATACGTGCTCATGTGTGAGAGGAAAATAGGAGTGGGATGGGTCGCTGATTGCCAGTGAATCTTAGGAACTGCAATCTTATTCTTAATACGTTGTCTTAACCTGAGCTAGGAAATAGAGTCCCATCCCGAATTCATCAGATTAAATAAAGACCTCACACCACCAAGGAAGCAAACAGAATAAAGGAATGAAACAGACTCTATGTAAACTAATAAAAATTAGGCAAGACACGTTTGCAGGTTCTGGTTTAGAGGTTTGTAATGTTGGACAAGTAGAAAAGCCACTTCTCTTTCTGTGTTTCTCAGACCAATCTTGGCTTCATTTTACAAATTTGGCCCAGTGGCCAAATCGTAGTTCTTAGCAGGCATTTCCTGGAAATTCAGGAAATGCATAGACCTACTTAAAGTCCTCGTTATTCTAAAGCAGTGTCAGAATCGCCCTGGAGCTCCTTCAAACTATGAGCCCTTGTCCCCTAAGAGGTCTAGTCCTTGTGCTGGGGGAGGGACAAGACTATCCAGGTAATTATGATGTGGCCCTCCTGTCCTGTCTTCATGCAATGGAGAGTCACACTACCACTCTAAATTTGTGGGAGTTCCACTGTACAACATCCCATAGCGATCTGTATGTGCTGTTTTCACCTACACCGTCTTTACCATGCTTGGCATGTCCTGCCTCCAATAAGCCACAGAGCCAGAAAGTCCTCAGATAGCTTCCCTTTCCCTCCCCAGGACACCTATGGCAAAAGCGAGGCGCTAAACAGGTCAGGTAGTTTATTCAACTCCAGAAATTTCCCTTGGCTACTTCACCTCATGGAAACCATCAACCTAGTCCTTTTTCAGAACTGAAAGGCACATTCCACTTATTATCTGGTCAGATTTGTTTTTCAAATTATCTCCTCTAGAAAAAAGGGGAGAGTAATAGCAGCCAATTCAATATGACCTGGGGTAGGAGCCAGGACAGCTGTGTCCAATTAATCTAGCAACTTTATTATGACATTTTAGGGAAAGTACAGGGACTAGATAATCAGGGGATGAAAAGCTTTGGGAAAAATCCATAACTAGATAGGGTAGACTATCCTAGGTTGAATTTTACAGATTAATTTAAAGGTCCCTATAAACCTAAAATATGCAGAAATATTTCTTCCTTTCATTATTCTCAAGATTCGTGTCTCCTAGCTTCAGTTAAGGAAATGACATCTGCCGTGTATTTTCCTCAGCACTAAACTTCCTGAGATTTTTGGATACTCAATGTCCTTACCCATATCAGTTTAAATCTAACTTTCTCTTTAATACACAGGCCAGTTAATGGACCTAAGTGTCATTCTGAGGAGACAAGATGGTTACCAGGGGCAGTCGGGGGAGACATAGGGTAGTGTTGGTTAAAGGGTACAAACTTGCAGTTGGAAGATGAATAAGTTCTGGAGATCTAATGTATAGCATTCTGGTTATAGCCAATAACACTGTAATATAAACTTCAAGGTTGCTAAGAGACTAGATCTTAAGTGTTCTCACTATAAAAAAAAATTATAATTGTGTGACATGTTAATTAACACTGCAGTGGTAATCATACTCAGTATGTAAACACATAAATCAACACATCATATACCTTAAACTTACACAATGTTCTGTCAATAATTACACAGCAATAAAAGAGTATTCCTTAGCTATGAACCAAGCATATACATTAGCTTTGATTACAACAAGCTTTTTGGTGAAAGCTCTCAACTTCATAACACTAGGGTATAAATCAAATATTAAGTCAATTGGCAAAGGATCAGGCACTGTTACCTGTTTTGAGAGGGAGGCAGGCACTCTGCAGTACAGGACCTCCTAGACCACACTAAGGGTTTTGTTATTTTTCCTAATGAGGAGTTTAAGTAGGGGCACCCTGGGACCTGACTTGGGCTTTGGAAGATTACTCCAGCTGCTGGATTGAGGATAAATTCAAGGTGGTAAAGAGGAGACTTGGGAAATCAGTTGGGGCAACTGTAGTATATATGTTCAGAATAGATAATAGTTGAATATGTGAAAATACACACACACATGTACACAAATCTCTATCTCTCTACCTACCTACCTACCTATCTACCTACCTACCAATTTTCTACCTATTATCTATCATCTCTCTCTCTACCTATTATCCATCATCTATCTACCTATCTACGTATCATCTATGTATCTATCATCTCTTATCTGTCTATCTACCTACTATCCACCTATATACCTACCTACCTACCTACCTACCTACCTACCTACCTATTATCTATCACTTACCTATCATCTATCTATCTATCTATCTATCTATCTATCTATCTATCTATCTATCTAAATTTTATCAATCCATCTAGGTACTTATTAAACACACACATGATATATGTATACAATTGTCTTGCACACCACGAGAAGCTCTAAAAGTACAGAGGGCCAGTCCAGCCTGCCCATGCAGTAGACTCAGACTTGCATGCCTGTCTCCTTAGGCCTACATGTGTTTGGCCCGTTTTTTGGGTGGCTTCCTTCTCCTGGGCCATGTCCTGCAGGTGGAGGTGGAGTTCACCAGCTTCTTCCACTGTAGGCTTTGCAGGATCCAGGACTAACCCCATGGCTGCAGAAGTAGCTGGTAGCCAAGATACCCAGTGAGCAGTACAGAAAATGGCTGGGAAGGCATCCTCTCCTCACTGGTCGTGTGTCCAGGCCCTGGCATCAGACAGGAGGGGCAGCTCATTGCCTGCCAGGCCATCCCTTGACTTCACACAGGTGCTTGTCGGGGCAGTTCTTAGCCACAGACTTTTCCACCCAATGCTGTTGTGCTGAGGGGGCCCAAGGAGTTCCTACTTGGCTTTTTTGTTCAGGGTGTTGTTGTCTATCCACTTTTGACTGGTTAAATCTCTGTGCTCAACATTATCAAGATTCTGGAGGTGACATCTAAAACATAGTGTTGACCTTGGAGTGTGAACCTCACACGAATGAATCTGTCTGTGCTTAAGCCGCTCATGGGAAATGATGGGTTCTGGAATGATCGCAAGCTCCATGGTCTGGGAACCTTTGCTTTGATGCTTACTGAGACTAAAGTAATTTTGTAGATATTTATTTAAGTTTGTTTTAATGCTTCAGAAGCTTATACAGTGTGAGAGGTAGCAGTTCTGAGAAGCAGAGTTCACACGAGGTACCAAAAGGGTACCAATGGGTGGTGGCCTGTCCTGCCTCTTGTAGACTAGAGTGACAAGTGTGCTGAGACACTGATGCCCTTGGCCCCTGGTGGCCACCTCTGGCCATGGCCATGAGCTACCTCATCTGCTGCACAGATGTCCGCATGTTCTGTATGTGGCCAGGAAGACAGTCTGCAGGCATGGTTCCACATTGTGTGGGCATGCATGCCTAGTTCTCTGGATGCCTGTAAGGACATCTCTAAGCCAGATGTCTCACCACTCTCAGCTTTCAGCTCCTGCAGCCGTCTGCCTGGGACCTTCTGGGAGATATCTTCTCCTACTACCTGAGCACTCGGGTGGCTTGGTTCACCGCTGTGTTGTGTCGCCTGTCTCCAAGAGCAGGTGTGCTCCAGGTTCTAGAATCAACGGGCTCGGCATGATGTCTGCTTTTAGAGTGCCTGAATTAGGAGCACCTCAGCCATCTAGAAAGGTGTCCTAGGAATATACTTTCAGTAACAGCAAGTTCAACTGGCCAAGAAAAAGGAGAACATGCCATGAAAAAGGAAGCAATCCTTTTCTCGGCTTCTTGCCATACCCAGTAGGGAACTAGGTCAGAGGAACCATCTCCAGTTCTAAGTCTCTCACTGTCAGTGTCCCAAGGGAAGTGACAGTGTCTTATCCAGACTGCATTTTGCAATGTATTGTTATACTGATTATTACCACTTTCCTCCTAAGTTTGTTTGCTTAATACGTTTTTCATGCTTTGTGTAAAGAATAATAGAATTTTGGAGCTGGTGTAAATCTTACATTTTACAGGCAACTGAGTCCCTGGGGGTGAAGGGACTCCCCTGAAGCTACCTGCTGCTTTTGCTGCTCCTGGGGGAAAGGATCATTCGTAGTCCGCACACCAGCTTGGCACACACATCTCCCTGGCAGGATTTGATTTCGAGCTCTATATTTTAAATTCAGACAAAAGTGTTAGAGCAATGTTCCATTTATGCTTAAGTGTCTTTTCTTTTAGAGTTTTTGAGAAAGTGTATGAAAGGATTCTAGGTCTTTATTGCACACATCTCTCTAGTGGGGGGTATAAGTTAATTTGAAAAACAATAAATAGACTCTGTGCTGCATGTATGTGCCTCAGAGACAAACTACTGGCTCTTCCTTCACCAACTTCCTCCCCACCCAACCCTTTTCTGTAACAAGTGCTGCCATTTTCCTACGCAGTATTGTCCAAGACATGTTGTAAATATTTCCAATCCTCCTGTCAAAAACAAACAAACCAACAAACAAATAAATGGAGCCACTTTAAAAAGGAGTCAGAGCTGCCATGCTAGAGGAACTGCCTTGCATGTTTTATGCCCCAAATCTTTACAAAGTTAAAACAGAGCAAAATAACTTCTGGACTGGGCCTAAAAAACACTGCATCCCAAATAACTGTTTGCAAAGATAACAAGAAAGCAGTTATTATGACTACTGGACTGAAAATTAGAAGCATTCTCTAGAATTGACATCGCTATGTTACGTTACCTGCCCGCGTAGAAATGCCTTCCTTCTATTGATGCAATTCTTCTCCTTCCCCTTCTTTTAAATACCCATGGCCTTTGTCTCCTAATCAGAACACTATTTGGGCTTCTGTCTGAATCAATGTGTCCTAAATAGCTATTCTTATGGATCTCACAGAAATGCCTATTTGCCTCCCGCTACGAAAGGTCTTTTATTTGTAAGTTAGCATTCCTAATAACTCTACAAGGTAGAAATTACTATTCCCATTTTACAGATGAGGAAACGGAGGCTCCCAAAGGTTAAGTATCTTGCCCTAAATCACACAGTTTGGTGGCTGGTGGAAGTCTACAGATCTGATTTCAGGGGCATCCTACACTTTCCGCTTCGAGTCACTGAAGACATCACTTTGCAGCTCAGGGCTCTGTCAAGTCCTGCGTCTCAGAGAGCACCCCCCCCCCCCATAGCCTCTCTGCTCTATAGGAGGGCCTGTGGGGCAAGGCAAACCCCCATTACCTGCACAACTCTCCTTCAGATTCTGGCAGCAGGAGCGAGGCCATGGGGTTCTTCATCAGATCCGTCACCACTGGGTCCTTGGGCGTCACATAGAAGAAAGGGATCCCCGTGCTGTTGTTCAAGGGGCCATCGCTGATGGGCATGCAGTTCCCAAACGGCAGTCCTCGGATCTAACAAATACGGAGAAAAGGCTTTTTCAATGCAGGGTCATTTTTCAACGCTCTGAGAGGGGAGCGTAGCCTCTGTCTCGGCCAGGAAATATAGCACCGGGGATGTGAAGGGAGCATGGCATCACCGCGGTTCTGACAGGGAGTAAATTAAAGCACAGTGGTTCCCAATCTGCCCAGTTCACCCAGCGATAGCTCCAGAATTTCTCTAGAGAAGCTTAGCAGTGACATTCTGTTTAGGAGGGATGATGAGGGGGTTATTCTTGAAGCTGCAAGTACATAGGGAACACACTTTATTAAACCTGAAGTTATTTGGAAGGAAGGGGTAATGAAATTTATGGAGGGGTGCTAAAATCCACAAGGTGCCCCTGGGAGCCCCACTGCCTTCCCCCAATTTTTGGCAACTTTGAGGATAGAATTTAAGTCTTAACTTGGACATCATACCTGGTCTTTGGACTCTAGGAACTTTCTATTACGGTTTCTTGTAGAACCATATCACTTTCTCATGTATTAGTCATTTTTTAAATTGTAATCAATATTATTTCATAATATTTCATTATATAAATCAGTAACTTATGGGAAATTGGTTTCTCAACCTTTTAACTTAAAGGAAGTTTAGAAATGTGCTATACTAATTTTTCTTCATGATCATTTAGTAGAGTGGGTAAAATTCTCAGACATACATGCAAATATTTCCTAGGTCTTCTCAAGCCCTGCTGGGTCTGGCATCCCCATCTTCACTGGCTTTGCCCTTTACAGAGTGTTCTGCATTGTTACTTAGCTCCAAACTCAGGAGTTGTCTTTGTCTTTGAAGGGCTACATGACAAGAGTGTGATAAGGGATGGCTTGACTCTTAAAAAAACACTATTAAAGAATCTTCCAAAATGGCAGTATGAGTTCATTGGCAGTATGAGTTCATTCATAGATTCTGTTTTTCAGCTTGTCATGTATTGCCTAGAGTCATGCTTTGTACACATGGCAGGCACATGGTAAACGTTTTTTGAATTTATTGAGTTTGGATTAAATAACAATATTGGAAAGGGGAACTAGTAGGAAAGTTACAAAAAGGGATGTCGAAAGTCAAAATATCTTTAATACGTTGGCACTAGACTTTAAATTGCTCGAAACGATCTGTGTTTTGAACCAAAATCAGCTTCATAATTAAGCTTCACATCTTCTTAAGGTGTGTTTTAGGAGCATAATGTAGAACTGTGGAGAACTATTTGGATGCTGTGAAGGAGGTTAAGATCATTGCTATAATCAGAATAAGGTTGTCATTTGGATAATTTTTTAAGCTAAAAAGCATCTTCAAAATTACTTAGTCAACCACTTAATGTCATAGATGAGGAAAGCAAAGTGTAGAACTCAATGACTTGGCTACAGCCTTGGAGCCAGTGAGACCCACGGCTGGGGCAAGAACCTACCCCTGGGGCTAATAACTTATACATAAAATATTAATTTTTACCTGCATGAAGCAAATAGGAGTTTGCATTACTGCCTTGTAAAAAAACCAAACCAAAACAAAAAACAATAAACAAACAAACAAACAAAAAGCACATCTATCTTAACAGCCCTAAAAGCATTTTAGAGGGTGTATACTTAAGGATGTTACAATCTCATCATTTATCCACCTCATTTCAGCTTAAGGTGGAATCTGGTCTACCAGGTGAGTAAAACGTTTTGTAAACTGAACAATAAAATCTGCAGCCAGCAGCTCATTACAGTATTTATGCACTTTGCACACTAAGCCTCCTTTCTAGAAAAATTCTTGAGTTCCATTTTTCTAAATGTAAATTTTCCACCAATGCCCGGGTGATGTATTTCTCTTGATCCCTCGATTCTGTTCGGTGTCAGTAAGTGACAGTGAAGTTAGGATCTATCTGACGGTGCTGTGAGCTGGGAGGGGGCTGACCGCGCCTACTCTGTGGTTCCAAAGGACACAAAGTGGCTTCTTTTGTCCAGATCTCTGGTTAGGCGCTGGCTATTTGTATGTCTTTATGAGTGAGCATCTGGAGACTGCGCTTCAGTCCTCATCCACTTGGCAGGAAGCCTGGTTGTCAGTCCCCTTCTCCTGCCCACCCCTACCCCCAATTCCCTGCCATGCCTGGAGAGCCGAAGCACAATCTGGTTCCATTATTAACTGGGTGCCCACGGGCCAATCTGTTAACCCACTGGGCACATCTGTTAGACCTGGATCCGAGTACGTGAGGTTGTTAGTCTCTCCCTGTCCCCTGGGCGCGCCGACCGGGTGCAAGGCCACTGCGAGGCAGGCACCTGTCGCCTGCTCCCTGGGGGGTGACTTACCTTCTCGTGCGTGGACACGGTGGCTAGACAGCCCCAGGAGCTGGCGTGGGCCAGGAAACGGGCGGTGCCCGAGCATAGCCTCGGGCCGCTCTCTCGTCGGTAGGAAAACATCCCGGGCGGCGCGGGGGGTGGCCGGGCACCCGCGGTGCCCGCGGGGGGCGGCAGGTGCGCCTCCTCCTTGTGCGCGGAGGCCGGGAAGCTGCGCTGCCATATGCTGCCTGAGTCCTCCAGCAGCGCGGGCATTGCCTCCTCAGTGGAGGCGCTGTCCAGCTCCTCGTCCACCTCGTTGGTGACTGCCCAGGACACAGAGCTCACGATCACGTAGCCCGCGGCGGGGCACAGCAGGGCGCTGCAGCACAGCAGCCAGGAGAGGCGGGTCCCGGGCCTCGCCGGCTGCTGGCCGCGGCGCACCGACATCTTGCAGGCGGCGCGCCCGCCCTCGGGGACCGCCAGCGCGCGCCAGCGCCCGGCGAGGGCGACAGCGCCCCCCGGCCGCTGGTGCGGGGAGCAGGAACCCGCTTCTCAACGCCGCAGGATTTCGGGGCTGGGCCTTCCAGCTTTGGGGATGCCCTGGAAGCCTCACGCAGCTTGGAGAAGTCGCGGCTACTGGAAGACCAGATTCCGCTCCAATGCTGCACGCACTGCCGACGCCGTGTGCGGAGTCCCCATCGCGTGCCAGGTCTGGGGATGGGCTTGTTTGCCGCTACTTGGCACAAGTTCTGCAGCCAGACGGTGGGCGATAAAATCCTCGCTCAATACACTCCTCCACTCCCCGTTGTGTGACCCTGCCAAGTCACTTAACTTCTCTGTGCCTCAGTTCCTTCATCAGAATACAGTATTTAACTTAAAGGGGTGATGGGTGGAAAGATTAAACGAGTTAATATCTGGAGACATTTAGAACAGTGCGTGGCATGTAGCAAGCATTATATTTTGACAATAGACAAAGATAGGGATTATTATCATCATTTTATAGAGGAGGAATCTGAGTAAATGGTGAAGGTAAGATTAACACCAAGTCCGTCTAATGCCGAAGCCCATTCTCTTGCTCTGTTAGGGACAATGGACAGTCTTACACTTTGCTAGGACAGGAGGGCATTGCTGCCTGTTCACCTAAAAACGGAATCAAATTGTTCACATATAAACTAAAACAAAAGCTAGCCAGTCCCCGGAGAGAATGTGGCTGGGATAGAGTGGGCAGAGAACTGTATAAATGTGTCACAGTTTTAAAATATTCTCTTATTTGATGGAAATTTGGGTTGTTTAAAATAGTAAAGTTTTAGAGATATCAAAAAATTTTTTAAGTTATTTACTCTTTTAAACCTCTGCTTATGGTATCCATAGTCTGGCCCACTAGAAGACATTCTCTGCTCTAGATTTTCTACCTAGAATCTAATACTCCAGCTTCAAATATTTTATGGATGAAAATAACTTGAACTACTACTAGAATTTTTTAGATATTTTGGCAAGTGTTGCATTCTGCAGTAACCAGAAGATCCACTATCTGCCCCATCCTTCACTCCATCTACTGTCCCCTTCCATTCAAAGCCGTTTTTCTATGTATGGATTCTTCTATGCATTCATCAATCTACATGATAATAATTTTAAAATATTTTGATTGAGAGTTAGGACATATGCAAAAATGCACAAAATATACATGTACAATTTAAAGAACCACTAAAAAGAAAACCTATGTTAAAATCATTTGGGTGAAGAGAGGGAATGTTGCCAGTTCCCCAAAAGCTCTCTATATGCCCCTCCCCGCCCCATCACAGTTGCCTGCCTCCTCTCCTGGATGTAATCACTATGTCAATATTTGTGGTCGATGTTTCTTTGCTTTTCTTTATAGTTTTACTTCCTGTGCATGCATCCCCAAATATTATAGATTAATTTTCTCTACTTTGAACTTTATGTAAATGGAATAATTTATGTATTTTTGGCATCTTTCTACTTTCAGTCAAAATTATATATGTGAGACTCATCTTTGTGTTGTTTGTGGTGCTGGCACAACTGAGTACATTTCCCCAGTGTCTATTAATAGTAGCAGCTTTTCAGGTACTTACTTTTTGTCTATCTTCTTTGGTGAAGAATGCTGTATTTTTCTTAATCCAACAAACATTGTTACTGCTGTGATTTTATTCAATCCATGTGTAATTAGATTTAGCGACACGTTTTCCAGTTTCCTTACTCTTCATCCTTCTTACTGAAGTACACCCTTTAGAACTTCCTTTAATGAGGGTCTACTAGTGGTAAACTTTCATTGGTCTGAAATGTATTTTTCTTTCATTCATAGACAATATTTCTGCCGAGTATCAAATTCCAAGTTAGTAGGTAGATTTTCAACACATTAAAGCTACAATTCCTCTTTGGTCTCCATTGTTGATATTGAGAAGTCAGATTTTAGTTTTACTGTCACTTCTTTAAAGGTAACCTCTCTTTATTTCTCTTATGGCTTTTAAATTTTTCTCTGTCTCTTTGGTATGTGTCTAGGTGTTAGTTTCTTCCTTCTTCCTTAATTCTTTCTTTACTTCTTTTCTTTTCTTTTCTTTTTCCTGGAATTTGTTAGGCCTCTTTCATCAGTTCTGCAAAATTTTTAACAATTACCTCCATAGACATTGCCTCTACCCATTCTTAGAAACAGATTTTAAGACTTCTTTTTGGTTAACATCTCTAACCTGTCTTTCATATCTTTGTTCCTTTTTCTTTGTGTTATATTTCAGATAATTTATTGTTACAGATTGAATGTTTGTGTCCCTCTAAAATTCATATGTTGAAACCCTACCCCCAGTGTGATTGTGTTTGGGAATAAGGTCTCTAATGAAATAATTAAGTGTAGATGAGGACATAAGGGTGGGGTCCTGGTCTGATAGGATTGTGCCCTTATAAAAAAAGACACCAGAGAGCTCTCTCCCTCCTCATGCACGCACACTGAGGAGAAGCCATGTGATGACATAGTGAGAAGATAGCCCTCTGCAAACCACGAAGAAAGCTCTTGCCGGAGACTCAATCATCTAGAACCTTGATCTTGGACTTTTCAGCCTCAAAAACTGTGAGAAAATTGATTTCTATTGTTTAAGCCACCCAGTCTATGGTATTTTATTATGGCAGTCCAAGTAGATCACTGCAATAAATATACTGAAATTGGCTTATCCATTGTCCAGTTGATGGATATTATTTCCAGTTTTGTTTATAATGAATAAGGTTGCTCTAAATGCCCTGGACAAGCCTTTTTGTGAATATATGTTTTCTTTCTTTTGGGTGACTACCTAGGAATAGAATCACTGGGTCATAGAGTAGGTACATGTTTAAGTTTTTATTAAATTGTCTGTTATGGATTGAATACTTGTGTCCCCAAAATTTGTATGTTGAAGCTCTAACCCCCAGGGTGATGGTATTTGGAGATGAGACCTTAAGGAGGTAATTAGGGTCAGATGAGGTCATGAGGGTGGGGACCTCATGATGGGATTAATAGCCTAAGAAAAAAGGAAAAGTCTCCCACTCAGCCTCGCCCTGCTGCATGCACGGGTCGTGGAAAGGTTGTGTGAGGACACGGAGTAGGCAGACATCTGCAAACCAGGGAGAGAGCCTTCACCAGGAACTGACTTGCCCAGTACCTTGATCTTGGACATCTAGGCTCCAGAACTGTCAGAACTAAATGTCTGCTGTTTAAGCCACCCAGTTTATGGTATTTTGTTATGGCAGCCAAAGCAGACTGAAACACTGTCAAACTGTTTTCCAGAATCATTTTTGTCATGTTTTAGTCCTCCTAGCAATAGATGCACAGCACAAGAAGTCTCCAAATGATGTGGCCTTTCTTCTTTTCCTCTTTTTATAAGGGCACTAATCCCATTATGAGAGTCTCACCCTAAGGACCTCACCTAATCTTAATCACCTCCCAGAAGCCACACCTCCAAATAGCATCACACTGGGACCTGGGTCTTCAACATATGAATTTTGGGAAATAAAAATGTTCAGCCTATTATAGGGACATTAGATATTTCCTGAGGGGATGTAGTAGGAAGTAAATAACACTATCTATAAAGTGTTTTATTTAAAAAAAAAAATCAGCTTGAATTTATGCAATCTTTAGATTTGACTTCCGGTTTATAGAAATGCAGAATACAATGGGAAAATTATATGATTCAGAATAAGAAACATTCCATAGTACAATGAACCCAGGTTATTCAATAAATAAATGACATTAAAAATTAGGGTTGTATGGTTGTAAATATGAAAATACTTAGGAGACATAAGACAAAATGTAATATATGGAACGACTGTTAGAGGCCATCAGTGAGATAAGCAGGGAAATCTGAATATGGGCTAAGAATGTTGTTACTTTAATTAGGTGTGGTAAAGGAGTTTGAGTTATGTAAAAAATTCTGTTACAGAAATACACTGAAGTATTTACTGTTACATTTGGAAATCATACTCCTGACAAGGGACTTGTATCTGGAATATCCGAAGAACATTTACAGCTCAATAACAAGGAAAAAAACTCAAATACAAATTGTGCAAAGGATTTGAATAGACATTTCTCCAGAGAAGATATGCAAATGGCCAATATGCATGGAAAAGATGCTCAACATCATTAGTCATTAGGTAATGCAAATCAAAACCATAATGCATGCCACTTAACACCTACCAAGATGCCTGTAATCAAAAAGTCAAGTGAGCTATATTGGTGAAAATGTGTAACCATCACACATTTCTGATGAGAATATAAAATGATGCAGCCACTTTAGAAAACAGTTTGGCAATTTTTGAAAACAGTTACCACACGAACCAACAATTTTACTCCTAGGTATGTATACACCCAAGAGAAATGAAAACATATATCCACACAAAAAACGTACACAAATATTTATAGAGGAATTATTTAAGTGGAAACGATGTTATTCATGTTTTTCATTAAGTCAAAACAACCTAAAGTTTCATCAAATGATGGATGGACAAATAAAATGTGGGTATATCCATACATTAGAATATCATTTGTCAATGAAAAGAGTGGTTGCTAGGGGCTGGGAGAAAAGGAGAAGAGAGAGTGACAGCTTTTCTCTACCCTGATTGATGTAAGCAGCAATTTTCTTTGTCATCTGGGGGGGTAGTGGGGGGAAGGCAGGGGCACTTTACTTCCGACTCACCCTTACCTGGAATGTGCAGCCCTTTGGGTGTTCCCATTTATGAGATCTGCTATTAGACTCCCCACCCCGGGTGGGTCTGGAATTTGACTACTGCCCTCTTCACCCTAAGAAGTCATCAAGCGTTAAGCTCAAAGTCACGTGGATAGGAAAAAGTAGCCTTGGTCCTTGGCTTATTTTGCTGTATGTATCCCAATTTTTCTTTGATTTCGACTTGGAGATTCTTTTTCTATCTTGTCAGCTTTTTGATGCTTTTAAGAAGACTTTTTTTCCAACATGTTAGTTGTTTTCACCTGATGAGTTGGTTCAAATAAATGAGCCTGCTATATTCCTGGATCCCAGTGGTTTTAAATCCCTTGATCACTTAAGATTCATGGCTATTGCACAGGGCTACCTGAGAAGCTGCTCCACTTCTCTGATTCATTCTCCTACCCTTCCAAAATGCTCTCACACCTTTCTTTTTTTTCCTACTTTCTTCAGATCGTTTTTCATATTATACCTTGTGAGACACACCTTGCTTGAAAACCTTGCAGGCATCCTGATCACTCACTATCTCCCTCACCATGTGTTACTTTTACAATTACACTTAGTAATAGCAATCACTGCCAAAATATTAGGCTTTTATTTATTGATTAGTTAAGTGTCGGTCTTCCACTAGGAATGTAATCTCCCTCAGAGCAGGGATTTACGTAATTTGTTCATTGATGATTCCTGATGATTAAAGACTACATGGTAAAAAAAATAATAAATAAACGCATGACAAATACTTAATTACAGAACACATTGCTGTGCAGTTTAGATCAAATATCTGTTTTTGGAAAAACTATCTGCTGCCAGAATGTTAGTGGGCTTGCCTTAACATCATCACGAGTGAATTTATGTTCCAAGATCTATGGGGGTATAGCTATTATTACCATGAATAAAAGTTTGACATGCTTCTCTTTCTGTAAGAACTACAATTACAATAGTGACGTGCCCTGGGGAGAATTTTATTTGTACAGCGTATCATTATTATTTCTATTTCAAATTACTGTTTCAGAAAATACTATTGCCTTTATGTATAATTGAGGATCAAATATTTATGTCAACTTCGTTTGCATGGATGGCCAAATATTTATGGCAACTTCGTTTGCATGGATGGCCAGTGCTGTAACAATGTCACAGTGGATGATGCCATGAATATGATCGTGGAATCCATATTGATGCTGGCTGGGTGACCTTGGGCCAGCCATGTCCATTGGAAGACTGTCTCCCTAACAGAACATGTGGGATAATGATTTAGAGTTAGATATTACATTGGGTCAAACTTGGTAAGGTAGACTGAATTGATAAATGTGGTTGTTTGAAACTTCCCTGTGTTCTCATCATTTACTGTGTTCCTACCCTTGATCTACACTGCTTTGGCCAATGGAACAGGAACACATTGTCACAAGCAGAGGCATGAAAACATACTTGTGTGTTTCTACTTTTGCTTTCTTGGGCCCACCTCTACCATGAGAACATGCACAAGCTAGCCCGCTGGAAGGATGTGGGACTATGCAGCAAGGAGCCGGGTCATCCCAGCAAAGGCCACCCTAGACTGGCCAGCCCCCAACGAGTCTGTCAGTGACTGCAGATGGCTAAGCAAAGTTCGCCAAGTCCAGTCTAGATCAACAGGGATGTCCAAGTGACCTGAGAGCTGGTGAGGAATATTAAATAAGTGGGAGCTGTTTTAAGTCATAGCAGGTTAGTTGGTAATGCTGCAATTGTGAACTGATAGATGGTGCAAGCAGAGAACAATCTTTGCACCTGCTCTGTGGATTATTTCTAGCTCTTGGATAAAAATCCAAGTTTGGGAGAGGGGCTAGAGGGAATTTCTGTTCATGTCTACTTCAAATAATAGAAGACCACCAGTTACTTTCAATCGTAAGAGCCATCTGTGCTAGTGTATTAGTATAGATCTCAAACTTTATTGGAGATACAGCTTCTCCCTTCCCCTGGCTGAGAACTGTGTTAGGACTTGAAGTCAGTGGTTGCTTAGCCTCCTGCCTTGGCTCATCAGGGCAGCAGAGTGGAAGGGAAAACAAAGAAGTAGATGGCAGGCACAGTTCCAGTCTCATGCCAGTAATCCTTGGCATCCAGTGGTTTTTCAAACCTGGCTTGATTTCTCTTGGAATCCTGTGTGCTTCCTACCCTTCTTCCACCAGGAACCTCCAATACAATCTCCATAACGTGTACTATGCCCTCCATTTTTAAAAACACATTTTCACATAACATATGCAGAAAAGTAAAATCATATTGTAAGTTTTGTGACACATTTTCACAAGGCAGACACACTGTCTGGTCATCTCCCAGACCAAATTTAGATCACTAAGAAGGTCCAAGATGCCCCTTCGTCTCCTCTCTGTTACTAGCCACCCTCATCCCTATCCTAACTTCTAACTCCACAGATATATAATTTTCTTCGATAAACCTGGTTGGCCTTTTCAAGGACAGAATGCCCTCTGCTAGCTCCCAGCTAATCAGTTTACCCCCAAATATGTAAACAAAATTCACTGTTCCCAGACTGATAAATCTTCTTATTGCCTTTGTTTCTCAACTCAGTTCACCACCTATCTACTTAACACGTGAGCAAATAAATATGCAAAGACACTGAACAGTGAGCACAGAAATATCTCTGAATTATTCTTTGACAAATAACTACTTTCGATAGCCTAAGAAATGAGATAACATATTAAATGTAGCGCGAAAGAGCTCTAAAATAGAATTACTTTTTTAGCCATCAAGAAGTATCGCTCTTAATGAATCTAGTAACATATCATTCTTGTGTTTTTTTAAAAAAATTTCCAAGTATTTAAGGAAATTTAATTCATCTCTTATATAAAATATGAGATCAATAAAATATTCTCTATTATTTCTACTTAAGCCAGAAATCATGTTAAGCATGAATTGTTAAATTCCTTTTCAGTATTATAACCAGTTACATAAAAATGGATCTGGTTTAACAGTGATCCTAGTTTCAATGTTTTTTAGGATTTTGTTATAAAAAGAGGAATAAAAGGTGATTCAAAGCAGGAAATCCTCATTTGTTTGGACATTGTTGAATTCAAAACTGTACCTCCCTTTAAGGAAGCTGAAATGGCAAACCAAAGTAAGTTGGGATGGTTGATTGCACCAGTGAGTAAGTCTAACAGTGCTATCAAGTTTTTGTTTTTTTCCTGTTTCTCATTGCCTGAGGGGATATTTCTACAAATTCTATTTTTATTGGAGCACTACCAAGGGGAAGAAAAAAATATATCTTACCAATGGCCGTTTACTGCTTGTACCAATTCACATTCTTCAAACTTTATCTTTCTCTGGAGATATGTCCTTTTTTTTTTGACTTCTGACAAGATTTCTCGAATTTCTCTTCTGTTAAGTCCCCAAATGGAAATACTTGGAAAGCCCCAAAGAAAAGCAACAGAGGCAAAAAGTATTCTCCAAATCAGTTTATGTGTTCCATCAAAACCAACTCTTTGAAATACACACAGACATAAAATAGACCATGCTATATCATTATATACATACAATCTTCTTTCTTAGCAATACCAAAGTTTCAGCATTTAACATATTTTTAAGAATGAAAATTATGCTTTCTCATGTCCTATTCAAATGAATAATCTTACTTATTAGCATTGCTTTCCCTGAAATAAATATTTCCAGAGCTTTGGGGTACATCCGATATGTGAATCACAAATTTTTGTCCATCTTTTAAGGTGACGAGGGCTTCTTGTCCCACAGGAAGGCTGAGTTTGACTGTGCTTTCGGTGGCTTTGTCTTCCAATAATACCTGGATGAGCTGCAAGGGGTAGACATTTAAAAGCAAAAGGTAAAAAGAAAAAGTTACACTACTTTCTGTTGTAGGATCCACCATTTGAATTCTTCTACCATGCTCTCGTCCTCACCTCGGGACCTAAAGGGGAAGCTTGTGCATTTATTTCTAATTTCTCAAGAGAACATTCAGGGTCTGGTGAGGACTGCATGGAAGGACTATGAACCCTGGGACGGTGCAAAGGAGACAGGCTACAGGGAGTGGGAGCAGGTGGGCTCTCTCTAGGAAAAGGAGTGGCAGCCCGTAGCTGCTGTGAGGCACTAATTGCAAATCAACACTCTCCCATTAAAGACATGAGAGAGCAAGGCTCACTTGTGAAAATCAAGAAGGAGACTGTGCACTACCCATGGGTCTCTGTGTATCTGTAGTGCTTGTCACTTTGGCTGCATTTTTAGATATGGTCCTGCATTCTCGTCAGTTCTGAACTGACGTTGTTGACTTAAGTTCTCACATAGGCCCTACCTCCACCATCCATCAAATATACCAGTAGATAAAGAGGAAAAGTCTGTGAAAACAACCACTGATTAATTTGACACTCAATTGGGTAGTAATAGATTTGAGAGATTCACAGATTCTGGGGTTAGTTGAAGTGCCAGCTCTCAGATAAGTTATCTGACTTGCCCGAGCAAGTTTTCCTATCAGAGAAACAAGGGTGCTATGCCATCCTCCCCTTAGCTGCAAGGGTACTTGGAAGATAGGCAAATCCTCCAAGTACACGATTACTCTCAAAAATCAATTGAGATATATTTTCTTGGTCTGATTCCATCAATAAACCCTCAACAAGCTACTATATTTTGACAAAGATATGCACAAGATAACCTCCAATGCAAGGTTAATGAAGGACATTTCTCACCCTTTCTCTCTAAATTCCATAATAACTCTCACCATCCAATGAAAAGATGTTTCTCTTCTCTCAAAAAAAAAAAAAGGCTTTACCTTTATCCTATAGAGTCACTTATTTTTTAATGGTTTTGCTGTGCTTTAATCCTTTAGTCCATGACTTAAAAACTGTGTGGTGTATTTCTTAAAAGAAGGTTCTTTATTTAATATCAGTGTGATTTTTTGCTTTATTCTTAAACACACCTTAGCATCTTACTATTTTGAACATTCCTAGAATGTAGAAGAGTGACAGATGGGTATGGCAATCAGAATGCTGACTTCAGCTCTTACCATAGGTGCAGGGCAGTGATAAATTGTTCAAAAAATGGGGCTGACACAGATGTGCAGCCAAATGGGGCGTTAACTCATGGAAGATGAGTGCAGATGGGGCACAGGGTGTGCTTTCTTGTTGATGATGAGTGCAGTGCTGAATAATGAATGCAATGAAAATTAGATGAGTGTGACTTTTTGGTGTTAGACTATTTAAGTCATTATAGCTAATTCAGCAGGCATTCACCAACAGAAGCAGGTTTAATTACTCTCTAATGCATATTACCCTGGATTACCTGACATTTGTCTGCTTGTATTGCTTTATTATAGTTTAATTAAGTATTTAATATCTTCCCTATTGTTTCCATGAATTAAATACACAGTCGTGAACTGCTTAACCACAGGGTTACATTCAGAGAAATGAGTCGTTGGGCGACTTCATCGTTGTGCAAGCCTAATAGAGTGCACTGACACAAATCTTGGCGGCCTAGCCTACTGCACACTGAGGCTCTGTGGGATAGCCTGTTGCTCCTGGGCTAGGAGCCTGTACCGCACATCACTGTACAAACAACATGAGATTAAATCAAGCACAAGAGAAAATGATACAATCAAGAGACAAGTAAACATGAGATGTAGGAGGCTGCGCTGGCGTAACACGACACACTGTTTTACAGCAGACTTTTTTATATGTAGAAAGAGTAAACTCTAAAATAAAGATAAAAAGTTTAGTGTGGTAAATACATAAACCAGTAACATAGTTGTTTATTACCATTATCAAGTATTATGAACTGTATGTAACTGGCAGCACAGCAGGTTGGTTTGTACCAGCATCACCACAAACATGTAACGCTTTGTGCTACGACATCACTAGGTGATAGGGCCTTTTCAGCTCTATGATAACCATTGTATATGTGGTCCATCATTCACCCAAATGTAATTATGCGGCACATGACTGCAAGTCAAACCCCATTGTAATGAACTTCAGAGTTGCTATGGAATCGGGTAGAGAGTGTTATGGAAAGGCACTCAGATTAGGAGGTTTTGTTGGAAAAATAATGATGATGACTCGTGCTTATGGGTAGTTAGTATGTTTTAAGAATTTTATGTTCTAAGAATAATAATCACCTTACTTAAACCTCATAATGGCCCTGTGGAATTAGATATTATCATTTCTATTTTGTAGATAAGGGGACCAAGGACTGCATAAAATTAAGCCACTTGCCTATGGTTCTCAGCAAATAAGTGGAAGATATGAATTTGAACCCAGGAAGTTATGTTCCAGAATGGCTCACTTATTTCTCCAAATCATCAGACTTGAAGATATTTTTCATTTACTCTCAACTCACTGCTTTTGGAATCAAAACCTTTGGGGAGGAAAAGATGCTATAAAAGGAGAGTCTCAGAAGGAGATCTACAGAGATCTGAATCCCTGCTCTGCCAGTTATTAGCTAAGTGACCTTGGGAAGGTTTGCCAGGCCCTTATGAGCCTCGGTTACTTTCTCTGTGAAATGAGGGCCATGCTAACACCATCTCATTGGGTTGCTGAAATGATGCATTTAAATGCCCAGCTCAGGGAGCCCGACAGTGTCCACACACTTCCAACTATGGCCAAAGAGGTAAAAGTTTACTCTCAGTTACCTTGGTGACTTGGGGGCATGTCAAATTGTCTACGGTCTTAGCTCTCACTCCAGCCAGTGAGCAGAGAGGTCTGCACACTTGGAGGTGAATGTCCATCACAAATGCTTGTCCTGCTAGGGCTGCATAGAATGTTGAAGAGTGTACTCAGCTGAGCTCCCCACTGGCCAGCCCTTGCATAGCCCTGTTGCCAGGATGGGGTTTATTCTGCAGAGGATCAGGGAGAAAGGAGGCATAGCCCAGCCAGCTGGCCCGGTCTGCAGGTCTAACTGGGCCTTCTCTCTGATAACAGCCCTGAAACACCAGCTGGAGAGTGGAGCCTTAACTGCTCCCAGCTGTTTCTCTTCTGAGGCGGCCTAGCTTCCCTTCCCCCAGCTATTGGGTCCCTGATTTGGGGTCAATATTTCACTATTTCAGGCCTCGTTGATCACGCCTCTTTGCATATACATTCACAGAGGAGACTAACTTCTTATTTACAGAAACACATCTGAATCTACCACACCAAGATCATCGAAGGTAGCTGGATATATGAATTTACTGTTGCAAGGTTAGACCAAATACAGAGAATGTGTAAACATGGGAGATGAATTTCTTTGCTTCCACTCATATTATTTTTGTTCAGCACAGTGTCTTTTTAAAGTAGTGCTCAGCAACAGTTTGTACACGTTCTCTGTACTCTGGGGAATGAGGGTTTGTTCAGGAAGGAGAGGTCCTTGGAAGGTTCTGGTTATTTTGAGGACTGTAGTGTATGAACAGTCTCAGGCTATGACTCACCCATGGCCACTATTAACCCAGGTTGAGGGTGACGCCTTGCTTTTAATAGTCTTCTACCAAGCACAACTCATTCACTCAAAAGGGGAATTCATGAGTGCAAAAGTAATTCTGTATAAAGTGGCTAAGCTTCCAGACATAGGTACGGAAGTTTTAGAAATTAGTACCAAGATGATTGCTGTCAAGATTTTTTGTTTTTAAAACGGCCAGTCCCTCACATTGGAGGAGGTGTTTCGGTTGCTTCATGTATCATTCTGGCTGCCCTTCCTGTCCTCATTTGGTGTCTTCTCCAACCAGTATCCTACTCTTCTCAGGTCATGGACTACCCTCCTCTGATCTACTGTTGTGGTAAAAGAATGGACTTGAGATTGGGCAGGCCAGGGCTCTAATCTCTGTTCCACCGTTTACTTGCTATGTGACTTTGGGCCTCAGTTTCCTCATCCATGGCATGAAAATGATCAGAGCAGTTATTCTGTAAAATTGTATGTCTTTGAGATAATGTATACAAGGGGTGTACAGTAGGTGTTGGATAAATATCAATTCTTAATTTTATATCTCTCAAGATGTACTCCAATTTTATCTTTTCAAAATCCTTTCTATTCAATGTTTCCTTCCTTTGAAGGCCAGAGGCATTTCAGTGCATTCCACTCACGTAGTAGCCAGTGGCAATCTATTGCTCAGTTAGCCTAACCATGTCAGGGAAGCTCTGGGAAGGCAAGACCCCAGCCACCCACATATTCTGCACCCCTAATCGTGCCAGGTGCATATCAGTGCACCCTAATACTGAGCCGGCCTGTGACCAACAGATAAACTGTTATAATCATTCCTGGGAAAATGACCTAAAGAAAAGATGACTCTAGAATCCTGTATCGTTGTTTGAACAATGGGGTCTTCGTGGGTTTCATAACCACCTGGTAGTTCTTATTGCCCTTGAAAAACTGCAGAAGTTGGGCCCCCGGTATCTGTACCTTCTCGCCTGTGGCCGTGTCCACCAGGAAGCCCAGGACCCCAAGAACCACACCGCTCATGCCTGCGGGGCACCAGCTCTGAGTCATGTGTGTCAGCACTGCATGAGGTGGATCCACACTCGGGCTTCTGTGCTCCTGAGATGGTGGAGACTCTGGAGGATGGAAAGGTGCCTGGTCTGGCCGGACAAGAGAATCATCATCTGGTGGCATCTCCTGGAGACTCCCCACGTCATCGTCTTCCTCTTCCTCTTCTATGCACGACTGCAGTATATGAATCACATATTCTACAAGCAGCAAATGAAACAGATGCCAGGAGCCTACATTGAAATAGCAACCCAAAATGAATAATTAGATGGATAGACAGACAGAGGGGCAGACAAACAGATTGCTGTGAAACTAACAATCTTTCTGGGGCTTTAGACTCCTATGTATTAGAGCCCGACTCCTGCAGCCAACGCTGAGGGACCTTGGGCAGGGTCCAGAAACCATGTTCCACATGAAGAGGAGAAACTACTGGTGTGAGGACTTTGAATTCACATGGAGGTTCAGAGAAAGTAGAGGGGGAAGAGCAACAGCCATGGGGCTGGACTTCTTCCTGTGATTGCATATGGCTCTGTTCTGTCACTTTGGTCTGGAAGAGTGTCAGCAGAAAGCAGAGTCATTCTGGACTTAATCAAGGAAGGGCCTCACTACAAGCGGCAGTTACCCACATGGCAGCTTATAGCAGCAACCTTCAAAAGAGCTTGAGTGTTCACAAAACCGACCCAAAGTAGAGTTTGTCTTCTCTCTAGTGTTCTGCCTCCCAGCTGCAAGGGCATCTGGCAGCCCTGTGGCCAGGGTTCCTCCCCCGGTCAGTGTATAAGCTCACAAGGGCCAGGACTTTGTCTTTCCACTGCTCTATGAAAAGGTGCCTGGGACTTTGTAGGGATGATAAATATCTGTTGAGATAAATGATCCTTTCCATGGGCCTGGAGGGCTCCGTAGTGAACTTCCCTTCCTACAACTCGGCTATGCTGCATCTGCACCATGGAGGTGACACATGTAACCTTCCCTGACAGTAAAAAGCCACGTGAAGGAGAAATCCTAACACCAGTAGTTTCTCCTCTTCATGTGGAACATTGTTTCTGGACCCTGCCCAAGGTCCCTGAGCATCAGCTGCAGGAATGAGCCTCTAATACACAGGAGTCTAAAGCCCTAAAAAGCTTATATGATGGACTCTTACAATGCCATCAAAACAGGTTACTATGGTTTTGCGTGGTTTTCTGTTGACTGTGTCATATTTTACATGAAAAGTTTAATGACTGGATTCTACATAGCAACCTGGAAAATTCTTATGCTATACTAACATTTTAAGGATAAAATGCTAATATTTGGTATTCTTGGACTTACCAAAACTGTCTCTGTGGCAGAGGGTCATGGCTTTGCTCACAGCCGTGAGGAGGAAATTCCATCTTAGCTGGAAGCTGGCGGCCAATTTGATGAACTCTTCTTTGCTTCTGCTTGGCTGTTACATTTTTGTGAGAGGAAAAAAAAAAAAACCACTGGGATTTATGACAAAATGGAGAAGAGTATGTTTTCAAGCGCACGCATTTGTCAGGCACAGACATTTTCAAGTGACCAAGTAAAAAGAGGAAGAAATGATAGGTGGAAACGGAGGCTGTGGCCCTCTGATCCACTTCTGGTCTGCTTCATCTCCCCTGAATCATCCCATCGAAGTTGGAGAGAAGGAAGGAAGTGGAGAACTGTACTACTTTTTCTTTTTTTTGAATTGTACACGAGTTTTAAAAAGAGGTCCCTTGTGAAGCGTGACACCGCAGGGTCAGCATTGCTGAAGTCCACTTGGCAGTTGCTATCAAGAGGGTCAGTGGCCATGTTACCCCTGCCAAGTTTGATACTGTAGAAAGTGGCATATCTCATAATGATGAAAAGTAATGGCGCTGATTTTGGAAAGCACAAAGCTGGCTCCTACACCCTGTAAATTATCTGAGGACTAGAAGTTCCCGCCTGCACATCCAGTGGGGCCGAGGTCATCCGACAACCTAAGTGGCACTAAAATGGGTACCAGTGAGATGCCTCTACATGCGGACAAACTCTCCAAGCCTTGGGTCACACTACAAATGATTTAGGAAACAATGGAGTCATATGAATTTCACATGCATCTGTTGGGACAAATGGCACTGAAGTCTCCCTAAGTGTCATCATATGCGTGTGGACCACCCACTGGCTCGACTGAAGGCTCTGAGGAAGAGATGTAGAGGCTGGATAAAAAAAAGGAAATGTCTTTTCTCATCTTTGCTTCTTTTCCCTTCTACCTCCACCAAAAGCTCTCCCCAAGTACCAGGGGATCACCCTGGCCTTTGGGTGCATGCAAACTGCCCTCACCAGCAGCATCCTCCCCCCATGACTTCTGAACACCCGGGCTGATATTTCTGACCACCTGAAATGGGGCTCTCGGAAGGAACAAACACAAAGATACTTTCTAAAACATCGAGAGAAGTAGCTCTGGGCCATCAGTGCCCTCTGCACAAATGAGAGTGTCTCTCAGGCCGAGCAGCATGAGAACAAGGAGGACAAGACACATGACACAGTTGAACATCTCCTCTGCTAGCTCGCTTTCAGAGGCTGACACTGAAGCCATTTGTCATTTCTGATAGGCCTGAGGGTTTATATTTTAAGAGTCTGAATATTTTTTTGACAATAGTCTGCTTTTTTTTTTTTAAATCAGCCAAACTGTTTTACAAACACATGCCCTTCAGAGGCACGCAGTTACAAAACACCATTTTTCTAACACGCCTCATGTGTGAAGGCTGAAGATGATGGAGACTTGGGAAACACATTGTGTTCTGTGGTCTAACACAGAGCATGAGCCTGTCACCTTCTGTGAGGCAGAGCTGCTGTTAAGGGTCCTGGGGGCTCAGCTTGGTGATGCTAGAGGCCGAGTAAGAGGACCAAAAGCCTCGGTCAGTGATGCTTGCCGATGGACGCACATCTTGGCAGTGACATGGCTCTAAACACAGTAGCGCTGTTACAAAGAGGCTTTGCTGAAGGCCAACAGGGTGGAAGAAACACCATACCAAATCTACAGTGATTATTTTCACTATGCAAAGAATGGAAGTTTTCTGGTTCATTTCTGAGGAGTTTTCTGGTTCATTTCCGAGGAGTGAGTTTTCTGGTTCATGTCTATGAAGTTTGCACCCCCAACACACCCTCCAGTCTCTGTAGACCCGTTCTCCATTCTTATTCCTGCCCTTTCTCCTGGGCTGTGAGGTCAGGGTTGTGGGCAAGACCAGGAAGGGTGTCTCACTACTGTAGCAAAGCAGATATCGGAGGCTGGTGTATGTTTGTGGATGAGTGCACATGTGTGGGTGAGCATGGATGTGCTCAGGTGTGTGTGCACCAAATGAGAGTGTATAGGAGGAGGAGAGGTTTTGTCTGTCTGGGGAGAACGTACTTGTCAAGGTCTTTTGCAGAAACATCCCAGTAAAGCCTCAGGTTTGCTACTGGAGTGAGACACTACTTCTCTGTCCTTCATCTCCACACCTTCCTAGACACTTTTCTGGCCCGAGGAAACTCTTTTTCATTCCGCAATGTCGTGGACACTAGGTGCTAGAATGATCAACATTCACTTCTTTCCTCAAAAACGGTTTTATGGTTTTGTACCTGGAAGACAAGTGCTTGAAGGTTTGAAGATAGACAATTCAGGAACACACTGAGGTCTGTGGATGTCCCCAGCAATGAAATTAAGTTGCTTAAACCTATAAAGAAACAAAACAAACAAAAAGATCATTAGCAATGCATCAGAATTTTCCTGCAGGTACTTGTACACAGGTAACCTAGGGGAAAACATCAGAACGATAGTTCAGAGGCACTCCCTGCAGCCTGGCACTCGTTTTGAAAACAAAGGATGCATTCTAAGGCTGGATTTGTCACCTCTGCGGTCATTTGGTTCAGAGTTATGTGATGTTGCCTCCTAGGAACCGCATCTGCCACTTGTTGAAATGGAAAGAAATATTTTGAAATAATAACTACACCTTGTAATTACACAGAACCCAGCTTCAGATGAGCTCACTGCATGATACAGACATGATCTCACTCTTCCTGGCCATTTCCATTAAAGAGGTAGTTTATTAATGTCCTTTAACTGATGGTGAACATCAAAGTTGCTGAGTGGTGTTCGGTGCCTTGCCCGGGGTTACAGACTCAGTATGGATGTGAAAGGTGGAGTCCAAGATTGTGTGATGTAGGACTTGAGTCCTCCACCCGCACAGGCAGCACAGAGAGCAAATGAACAGTCTTTGGCCTTCGCACCTTTCTGGGTGCCACTGGGTACCCAGCAGAGTTTAGAAGGCCCAGGAGGTCACAGTGGCCCTGGCTGAGGCTTGGTAAGGGCTGGTCTAGAAGATCTTCCAGAAACACCACAGGCATCCACCTCCCCGGTATCAGCAGTGGGCTCTTGGAAGGCCACCCAAGGATGCCAACATGCACACAGGAGTCCTGGGCAGGCTGGCAGGCAGCTCAGGGAGAGACCTCATCCTTCCTGGGACTCTCGGACTTGGGCTGAGGGCAAAAGCAGGGTTTAGGTGACCACCTCGTTTTCTGGGGGAGCCAGCAGCTCAGGATGGGGCCCTCTGGGTTCCTACTAGTCAGCACCGCACCACTGTTCATAACTCTGAAGCTGAGCTGAGCGTTTACTTTTATGTTGCTGGTTTAGTTGGAAGGGAGTATTTAGGGAAGGAGCTGGGATTTGGGACAGCTATAGAAGCAGAGGACAGGAGGGCAGAGTAGGAAGGGAAATGAGGGGCAGAGGCTATTAGTGCCCAGAATAGACCTATGTCAATAACTGTACAATCCTACCAAAACCAGCTCTACCTCAAGGCCAAAGGAAGAGAACAACTTGTGATGCTTTTATGCCTTTCTGAATTCATGGGTCTATCTACTTATGAAATATGAAGTGCTACCATGAGCCCTCACTATGTTGGGTGGACCAAAATGGATAAGCCGCCCTGATACTCGAAGGAGTGTGCAGGCACTGGGGAGGTGGTTTACTCAGGGGGTAGGCCTGTGTGAAAGAGGCTGCTAGACTTTCGTGGAGTGTCCTGGTGGGCATATCTGGAAAGGCAGAAACGGGAGCAAAGTCCCCACGGTCCCCTCTCAGCAGCCCTTAGACAACGGCTCAGAGACTGGCCCAGAGTCTGTTGAATCTGTGCAAGTATAAGATTAATACAGATTTCTCTTTTTTTTTTTTTTTTGGCTTGTTTTTGTTTGTTTGTTTGTTTTCCCTAAAGGAAACACTCCAGGTTGATTTCCAGAAAGAATTATTGTCAAGTAGCAACCACACGCATCTGCTCATTTATCCACTCAACAAACACATGTGTTGGCACTGATTGCCTAGAGCAGCGGTTCCCAACCTTGCTGGCATCAGGGGCCAGTGCTTCTATGAGAATCTAAAGCCTGATGATCTGAGGTGGAGCTGAGGCGGTGATGCTAGCACTGGGGAGCGACTGCAAATACAGATGAAGCTTTACTCGCTTGCCCGCTGCTTACCTCCAGCTATGTGGTCTAGTTCCTAACAGGTCACAGACTGGTACCTGTCCACGCCTCAGGGGCTGGGGATTCCTGGCCTGGAGGACACTTGGGTAAGCCCTGGAAAAGCCTCCTCTGGGGCATTTTTTGCCCTCTCCAGGAGCAGTTAAATTATGATATCAAAGAGTAAATTACATTCTACCACTATTAAGAAATCCTTATATCAGTGCTGGCCATGCCAGCCCCAAATATACACTGAACACTCCAGGAAAGCAAGCTGCAGAAGCGGGGTTACATTTTATCTCCATGTTCCTTGCCGGGTCATCCACACTGCTCAGGTTGCTTGGCAGGGCTTTCTCAGACATGTCCACGATGGCGTGCAGGTCTGACTTGAGAATGTTGACCCTCGTGTTATTTTTCAGCACCATTCTCATGGTCTAAAGATAATGGAGAAGCATTCTGCTCAATTAAATCTCGTCATTTTACTTTTGCTTAATCTCCTGCCTCAGACTGCCAGGATTTTTTTTTTTTTTTTTGTCATTGAGAAGAAAGAGAAGTGGATTTAGGTATTACCCATTAAAATGGAATCCTCAGTCACAATTAAAATGTTTGAATTTCACACATTCTGGAACTGCTTTTCTGAAAAACTGGCCTTTAGAATCCTTCGCTCAGAGGCAGATGCGTTTAGGGCTGTGAGGACACCGCGGCTCTTCCTATCCCCGTTTCTTATTCTCTGCACCCCACTCAACAAGCCTAAATTGCTCTAAAGAGGAAAACAGTGGGTGATCGAGGGCCTGCGGGAATACTGTGGTCCTGAAGAAGCTGTAGCGTTTGGCCAGTTCTAGAAGGTGGCTGTGGGGATTCAGAAGCTGTATCTGTGCTCTCCTCTTGGGAGGCCTGGACAATGTGTTAATCTCTGGCAGCTGATTTCCTCAGTTGTCCAATGGGCTCAGTCAGGCCCCTGTATTCTCGGGGTCCATAAGGTGAACAGTGGGTCATCCATGCACCAGCCCCAAGAGTAAGCATGAGAGCCACCTCGATTTTGCAAAGGAGAAACCCAAGGGCACTTGGGGTATTAAGTAAAAACTTTCCCAGTTGATGGGAAGTGTAAAGTAAGATGCAGAACAGGGGCTGGTTCTAGGGCCCAAGCTGGCCACTTGAGTTGGGTTGGGAGGAAGGTGTCACTGTGGGGCTATCACCAGTTGACCTGCTCAGGTGTGTGAACGTGCTAAAGATAGGACAGGCCATTAGCCTATAATGGTGGAACAACCCTGGGATCTTGGAGACCAGGGAGAGTTTTGTGCTGAAAGAATGAAGACTAGAGGAAAGGCTTGGCTGATCTCCCCTAGAGCTGCGATAGATTTGGAATAGAGTGACTGTCCCCAGCTGTCCTGACCTGGTGCTCGCAAGATTTCAGGACAGATACCTGATGGCGCACATTCCAGCATTACATAACCTTTTCCTCTGCTCTTCTCTATGTTCCTGTAGCACTGACAACACAATCAGCCCAGGAGACAAAAGGTCTCTGGTGACCTGGACACACCGTGTCCATAGCCATGTCATGGGAGAGGCCCTGTCTGTCCTAGGTGCTGCTACAATGCCCTTCTACCTTGGACACCTGCTGTCCTAGCTGGCCCCTCAGTAGGGTCTCCCTCTGGAACTTTAAAACAGTGACCTACTCACTGTTTTCGCTCTTGCACAGAGAGAACTGGTGACTGGGGCCTCTCTGAGGAGGGGAGGGGAGGGCAGACTTCTCACTGAGCATCTGGGGCCCCCCAGGCTTGCCCAGTCAGTGGTCAGCAAGGTCCTCTCATCTGCCCTTTGCCCTCCAGGTGGACAGAAGTGGCCTCCCTGCTCTGTGGGGATACTTGCTGCTTTCAGCTTTCACTTCAGAATATTGCTTTGTTCTCTCCCGTCTGGTTGGTGGAAACCTACCTTTGCCATGTTGGAAAGGTATGTCTTTCTTCTCAGTCTTTTGACAAACACAGTGACTTCTGTTAAGAACAAGACACATGGCCATTATCAATACTATAGCACCACATCCTTAAGTAGGACAGTGGGAAAAACAAGGCAGGGACAGGAGGCACGCATGTGTGCTGTGGAGGGCACAGCTGTCCAGACTGTCTCCTGCACAGCGAGGCCTCCATGCAGCCTCATCTTCCCACTGCTGTGCCCACTAGCCTTGTCCCTAATGGCTAGGAGGTGCCAGCAGAAGATACTCCCCACTGCTGCCAGAAAAATTATGTAATCCCAGCATCTGACATGTCTACTCAAAGGAGTTTAAGATTTTTGCCCTGAGGAACCCCGAGTTTGTCCAACTTTCTCATGTCTACAGTGCTCTCCTCAGACTATGATCAAAGGAAAGGAAAGGATGAAAAGTAAAACACAAAGAGAGGAGGGCACTCTCCTTTTGAATGTATTCATTTATTCATGTGACAAACATTTTCGAGAGAGGCTCATGCGGTGTGTGCCCCATAAATGTTTGCTGAGTGTTTGATGAATTGTTGGACAAAGGAAGGCAACCTCTACCAACAAGGGGCGTGCCCTCTAAGGATGGGTCACCAGGTGTGCAAACGACTCCCCCAACAGCAGGTAAATGCTCTCTGGCAATGCGAGGGCTCAGGGAAGAAGACAATGGGTTTAGGGGAGGGAGAGGCCTGTTTGGAGGAAGGTATCAGAGATGGCTTCACTTAGAAGGTGACATTCAATCTGGTTTGAATATATAAATTAGGAGTTAGTCAAGGGAATGGGGGTGAGGGAGGCCATGCAGAGAATAGCAGGAATAAGGGCATTTTGGGGGACAACCGGTGTTGTGTTGCTGGGGAGCACCAATGAGGGTCTCTTGGGGAAAAGAGAATGAGAATGGGGCCAGAGGCCAAGCAGTGAATGACTTTGCACAGAGAGGGAAGAAGAGTGGACCCCTCAGGCAGTGGAGGCCATGGAAGATTAATTGATCAAATCGCCATTTTAGAATAATCATTGGGTATGGAGGGCAGTGCACTGAGGGTGGAGACAGGACTCTCACCTAACTAGGAAGCTAACAGAAGTAGCCTAGAGGAGGGACTGAGAGAAACCGGCAACTTGAACAAGACAGGTGGTGAAGTGACCCCCGGAAAACAGGAGTGGGGCTCCTCCTCCCCTTTCACGGCAAGTCCTAGGCCCCATTTGCACTCTGCAGTGCCCCCTCCCTGCTTCCTTCTTGGCTGGCACCCACATGGGCCCATGGGCCCAGCCTAGCCAGGTAAAAGTTTTCAAGAGGGTCAGGGTGCAGGGGTGGTGAGTGACATTGGTGAATGTCTTATTCCATGGGCACTCTGAGAAACCAGCAAACAATGTGCAAAGAAAGCAGGACTTACAGAAGTATGGGGAGATAACTGGCAGGCCTTGGTAATGGGAGTGGACCCATGCTGGCCCCAAAAGAATAGGACCCTGGTGGGGAAGGAATGCTGGAGAGAGCTTTAGGCAGTGATGGAAAAACCTCACAAAGGCTATTTCTGGGTCCATAAAACATGGTACCCACACAGCAGGCCTATGTGTTGTTTAACAAAAGCCATGGGAGGCTCTGAGCAGACAGACAGTTTGGTGAAAGTCATTATTCAGAGACTACATCCTGGCAACCAGATAGAAAGAAAAAGTGTTCTAGAAAGTCAGCAGGGAGACTGAGACCACAAAAGTGTGAATGTCCTGGTGGCCCCAAAGGTGTGAGAAAGTTAAGGATACGGGAGGAATTTTTAAGGAGGAAGCAATATTCTTTGAAGCCTCCTGGGAGGCCACAGAGAGCACAGAGAAGCGGAGGGGTGTTGGAGCCAGATCCCTGGTCCACTCTGGTCACCGCCCTCCAGGGGCAAAGAGTGAGGGCTGCAAGCTGCCCTCAGGGAGCTGCTTGAAGAAGGAAGATGTGCCGCAGGCAACTGGAGGCACTTCCTGACTTTGCAACAGTTTGACACCTTTGCCACACCTCTAATCCCTTGGACACGTCAAAAGTCCACGTTATTGTTTGTAAGACAGAACTGGCAGAAGGGTATGGATGAATCAACACCAGAACCCATCCTCAGTACTAAAGAAAAAGCCAAAAGTTCTGAGTAGGTCAGGCCTATAGATTGTATTTGGGCATGAGGAGGAGTGAGCATTCCACCACCGAGAGGTACTGCCCAGGCTGAAAGTCAGATTTTGCATCTGCTCTCACAGAATTTATTTTTTCCATTTACACCTACCTTTGAGTTTGGAGATCTGCAAAAGGGCTGGAAAACCTTCCAAAGCATTAAGCAGCCACAGCTTAAATTTCTTACTAAACAACCGGACAGATTTCAGGTATTGAATAGAAACATCTTCCAGAAAGTCATGAAGGAGGACATCCTCGATCCCCTACAACGGAAGTGTCAAGACACATGACTGCTGGCCAGCACAGGCAACCTCTGGTGACAAGTGGCCCAAGGTCACTTGTGCTACAAACTTCGAGAAGAGACCCCACCCAGCCTGAGGGGGCAGCCACCACACAGCCCTCGCCACTGCTCACTGTCCAGGACATCAGTGTGGTGTGGTCAGAATTTGAATTTTTTCAAAGATCTAAAGATATTGAAAGATGATTCAAATTTTTAAAAAACACTATATTGGCCATTACTAGATGGGTCCAACCAAAATGTTTAGGGGCTGACGCCGGCCCTGGTTTTCCATCTTTGTGTTAAAAACTTAGAAGTACTAGATTGTCTCCTAAAAAGTGACAAAATAAAAGATAAAGGTTCGTGACTAGCTTAAAGTGAACACATTTTCACCACTGACACTGTAGTGAAAATATGACTGACTCCCAAATTATAATAATCACTCTAGAGATAGAGTTTAAAAACAAACAAACAAACAAACAAACAATCCTGGCAGTTATATGTATTACGAAACAATTATTCCAATTACTTATTTAAAAAAGTCTTCTTTTGTTGAAATTACCAGAGAAAGAACTTTGACTCAGTTTGGGGTTCCCTAGTCACTGGAATCAGAGGTCACCATGTGTACTGGCTTTTTCTTTACATGAGACAACTCAGTCTCTCATTGAATTCACAAAGAAAAACAGTTTTAGGGAGAGATCTGAAGGCTTGTGGTTCATCAATCCCACCATCCGCCCCTTAGGGGCCCTGAAGTCCACGGACCTGCAGAGAAGGAGGGCTGTGTTTCTAACCTCAGCATTGGTGTCAATTTCTGGGAATGTACAAAGCAGTGGCTCAAAAAAAAATCTTCCTACCTTGTACATCTGCACATCGTAGCATTTGAAGAGCTGGCACACATCAGGCAATGACATAAGCACCACTGTCTCCCGCTGCAGAGATTTCCAGAAGGAAGTAAGCAAGTCCTCCACCTGAGGTAAGGAACGGAACACATCTCCCATAACTCACTGTGTGCCTGGTGAGACTCATTCCCCATATACCTAGACTTAATCGGCCCCAAATGATAATGGAATGGATTTCAGTCCAGCAAATGCGAAGCTCGGCTTATCAGCTTTTCCATTCGGATGGGATAATGCATTTTCATGAGGACGTTTTCTGGAGAAAAGTTGTTTTAACCACAAGGGGGCTCCTGCTGATTATAATAATAGTATGAGAAGATGGCCAGAGGGGCCAGTATCAGAGTTCAGAATGAGTGTTCTTAATTATTTTTCAGCTCTGAAAGAGAGGTAATGGTATGTAATCAAAGAGGCTTCCTCCTTGACACCTAAAAATTGTGCCAGCAAAAGGGGCCTGGTGTCGTTTTATGCAGGAGCCTTCTTTAAAGACTGATGTAGACAACTTTTGTTAAGGAACAAAATGGCAGTTTTCTTCTTTTTCATTATTTCCCCCAATGTTGACTTTTCAGATTCTGTGACTAAACCAGGGGGCCAGTCCTGTGTTGCCAGCTAACGAAGGCTCTTGACTGTTGGGGATTTCTGCAGGCTCAAGTATTCCAAGGCATCATGACCCTGACACTAGGACCCACCAGTGACTTCAGGCAAGGTGCTGTCCCCTCATGCAGGCTGTCAAGGAAGTAAGGGCCAATTCTTGAGTTACCTAATGATGAACCCCTAATTTGAAACTCTGTTATCAGAGGCATGAATTCTACAGGAAATATCTCCAAAGAGACTCATAGCTATTTATCAATAAATAGTGGGATGAGCAGGATACATTAATGCTTTTCCTCTCAGCTGTGATAACCTTGGAGTGTGACCTTTTGGAGTCGGCGGATTTGAATGAGGCAACGGCTGTGGCTCACCTCTGCTAACTCCCTCAACACCCATGTCCAAAGCCACGTGAACCATGTGTCCTGGTGTATCTGCTTCTGAAATATTTCTCTAATTTGCCCCTTTCTCTCTGATGTCATTGTCACGGCTTCAGATCTGACAACCCTCATGACGTCTCACCTTGACTATGATAAAACCTCCTTACTATACTCTCTGCTCCAATATAGCAATCCATGTCACTGGTTTCACACTGACTTCTTAATAAATCAGAATTCCTCACAGGGCATATGAGGCCCTTTCTAGCGCCGGCCCATTTTCCCACTTCCCCTCTGGCTTCTCCATTAGAGATAATAAAGTCTAGTCACAGTGACCTTTTTGTCACGTGACTGTGAATACCTTGCTGCCTTTGCTTGCAGCATTGGCTCTGTCTGGAGTCTCTTTCCTACCCCATTTGAGTCTGTCAAGTCTCTGCTTTTCCATTAAAGTTGGAGGCAACATAGCCTCCTCTTGGGAGCAGCCCCTAGCCATCTCCGTCACTCTTCTTCTGAGTACCTAGAATAGTGTAATAGTACTGCTATTCTAGAACTTGCCATATTGTATCATGTTTATTGGCTTATACCGCTCCTTTTGTTATCAGGCTATCAGTTTCTCAAGGCTTATGGAAAATGCCTTCCAAGTTCCAGAAATGGTGCTGGTCACAGGGTAAGAATGAAGTTGATGTTGATGTGTGACTAAAGGAAAGAAGAAATATAATAGAAGTCCAATGTGGATGGATATTTGTAGCATTGCATCACAGGGACGGGAACCACTCTGAAGACATCTTGGTCTCTCCCTCTCTGTTAGGCTTTACACTGAGTAGGTAATAAAGGTACTCATGCTGAATGAATATATCACTCGAAGTTGAAGTACTTAGAAGACTCAAGCATCAGAAAAGTTTTCATTTCAACGTGCACTTGCTTTCCTGCATTTCAATTTTCTACTGTAAAGGATAAGATAGGTTAAAACATTTATTCATGTTTTCCATAGCCAGTTCTAGAATAAAATTCAGTCCTTACAGTAGCCACATCAAATCACCCTGCTTCAAAGTCTTGCTTCTTTTTCAGTTAGCATGTCTCAACAAAATGGCTGGTTAGTATTATTTGAAATTCCAGGGTGAATAATATTACCAATACTTTATTCAAAATCAGCTGGAATTAGGATCTAAAAAAAGCAGCTGGATTATACTGAAAGCATAAAGTTAGACATATTAGCACCTTGGAAAATTTCCAAATGATTAAACTGAATAGAAACGTCACCTTTAAGAACTCATTAACTATAAAAAAAAATGTGAATTGTAAGCCCTTTGGTGCAATGAATTAGACACTAGACATCCCTGCAGGGGTCTTTTCAAGTAAAATGGTTAGTAGTGAGTCATAAAGGTCTGCATTTTATAGATAAAACCCTACCCTCTCAAGTTCTTGGTTCCTCACGTTCTGTAAAATGTCTTGACAATAGTTGCAGTATTCGTCAGCAAGAAAGGCCATCTAGGAAAAAGATGGAAAATTATTTCCAGTTGCTGGCCACTCCAAGAAGGAGCTGCTCCTCAAGGCCTCCCTGAAGTCCTAGAGGCTGCTTGTATCGCAATCCCGATGTGACAGTAGCTGCGTTTTTCCTCATGTGGTATACTGTGAAACTCGGTAACCTAAAATTGATGTGGCTTCGATTTCGGTGTCAAAACTCCAGGTCCGTACTACCTACTGTAAAGGCCCCTGAGCTTTGACATCTTTCTTCCTCAACCCCACTTCCCCCCTCCACATTCCCCAGTCTCTGTTTCTAGACAATCCACATCTCTGTTCCCTGTCTGTCGCAGAAAGCCCTCACTCTTGGTCTCAGGTGAAGATTTTCCATAGGATGACAGGGGAAAATCTGAGTTTCCTGATTGTCACCAAGCCCAGGAGGAAATGTTGGTCATTGTGGGTCTGGGAGAAAGCAAATGTTACCCCATGTGGTACAACTATGGTCACAGGTGAAATAAGAAGACATTGACTGCCTGAGGCATCAAAGACATGAGAGGTTAGTCTCACTCATGCGTGCAAGCCTACCATGTCGTAGGGGTGCTTCCTCGCCAGTTCCTGCTCCCAGAATGGACATCTTCTGAATTCAGATATGGCTAGTCCAGCTGGGTCTGTCTTTATTGGTGAATGATTTTCACTCTAGAAACCATTGACATGATGGATTATTTCTTTAAAATAAAATGCATTGTCTCAAATGTAAACCATGTAATAATCATATCGCTACTGTAGGTTAATGTTCTATGCAATCTTTTATCCACACCTATGGATGCATAATTGATTCCAGCAAATTTCCTCCCTTATTTCATTCCAAATGATACTTACTTCCCTCTATAATTCTATTAGAATTTAATATATTAGAACTTAATATATTACCCAAACGTATCACTCTTGTGGTCACGGATTACAAGTGCCATACGGTAACATACAATAAAAATATTATCTATGAATAATTTAATGCCACAAATATATTTTTCTACAATGTCTTGTCCATATAATTGTCCCTCCTTGAAATAAAACTATATCCTCCCTGGTTCATCATGTCTGTATTATAAAAATGGCTAGTTGAATCAGCAATTTCGGGCCCTAACTAACAGGGAAAATGACAGGCACAAATTTTCTTTTAGAACAATTTACAGAATGTAAAATGTTTCCATCAAGGGGAAAAAAGATAACATGGCAGAAAACAAATTCAACATTCTTTCCTGTGTCATCCATGCTGCTGTTCCCTCTGAGCAAGGGAAGGCATGATTTCCCCTTATCTGAGTAAAGCACATCAATTTTATTTTCAATGATTTCTTCAGGATTTTCCTGGACTTTTTTTTTTCCTTTTGATAATATTTTTAATTTTTCAATTATAATTGGCATATCATGTTATATTAGTTTCAGGTGTACAGCATAGTGATTAGAGATCTTTATAACTCACAAAGTGATCACCCCACTAAATCTAGTACTCCTCTGCCCCCATACATATTTATAACAATATAATTGACAATATTCCTTATGCTATACTTAATATTTCCATGATTATTTTGTAACTACCCATTTGTATTTCTTAATCCTTTTGCCCTTTTTCACTGACTACCTCCCTCCAGCCCTCCTCCCATCTGGTAACCTGCAGAATATTCTCTGTATCTATGAGTTTGTTTCTATTTTATTGTTGTTGTTGTTTTGTTCTTTAGATTCCACATGTATGTGAAATCATATTACATTTGTTTTCCTCTGACTTACTCCACTCAGCACAATACCCTCTAGGTCCACCATGCAATATCTTTTCCCATCCCTTTACTTTTAGTCTGTGTGTGTCTTTTGATCACATGTGGGTCTCATGTAGGCAGCATATGTAAGGGTCTTGTTTTCTTATCCATTCAGCCACCCTATCTTTTGACTGGAGCACTTACTTCTTTTGCATTTGAAGTACTTGTTGGTAGATACGTAGTTATTGCCATTCTTTATTCATATTTTTGATACATATTTTTTCTTCTTCTGAAAGAAGTCTCTCCAACATTTCCTGTAATAATGGCTTGGTGGTGATGAACTCCTTTAGCTTTTTCTTCTCTGGGAAGCTCTTTATCTGTCCTTCAACTCTAAATGATAACTTTGCTGGATAAAGTAATCTTGGTTGTAGATCCTGGCTTTTCATCACTTTGAATATTTTGTGCCAAGCCCTTCTGTCCTACAAACTTTCTTTTGAGAAATCAGCTGCCAGTCTTATGGGAGCTCCCTTATAGATAACTGCTTTTGCTCTTACTGCTTTTAAGATTCTCTCTTTGTATTTAAACTTTGGCATTTTAATTATGATGTGTCTTGGTGTGGGCCTCTTAGGGTTCATCTTGTTTGGGACTCTTTGAGCTTCCTGAGGTTACATGTCCATTTCCTTCACCAGGTAATGGAAGTTTTCCATCATTATTTCTTCAAATAGATTTTCAACTTTCTACTCTCTCTCTTCTCCTTCTGGTACCCCTATGATGCCAATGTTGTTATGCTTGATGTTGTCCTAGAGGCCCCTTAAACTACCCTCATGTTTTCGGATTCTCTTTTCTTGTTGCTGTTCTGATTGGGTGTCCTCTGCTCCCCCAACCCCTATATTGCTGGTTCAATCCTCTGCTTCATCCATCCTGTAGATTTCCTCTAATATACTCTTCATCTCAGATATTGTAGTCTTCATTTCTGACTGGTTCTCTTTTATTATTTCTATCTCCATTTTCTGTTTTTTGTTTTTTTTTTTTTATCTCTATGGTAAAGTTTTCACTGAGTTCATCTACTCTTTCCATAAGTTCATTGAGCATCCTTATAACCAGTGTTTTGAACTTTGCATCTGTTAGATTGCTTGACTCCACTTTGATTAGATCTATTTCTGGAGTTCTGTTCTGTTCTTTCAATGTGGGATATGCTTCTTTGTCTCCCCATTTTGGTTTGCCCTTCTGTGTCTGTTTCTATGCACTAGGTAAAGCTCCTAAATCTCCTGGTCTTAATGGTGTGGCTTTGTGTAGTAGGTCCTATGGGGCCCAGTGACACAGTCCTGAGAGGGGTGCAGCTACAGACCAAGTTTAGCCCCAGCCTGTGCCCCTTTGGGGCCACCTGGTGAGAGTTAGCAAGCAATCCATAGATGCTATGCTTATAGCTGCCTAAAGAGGCCATGCCAAAAACCAAGGCTGGCTGCTGCTAGTGTGGGGCTTGGAGCTGCTGGGCAGGGAGCACAGGGCATGTCAAGTGCATCACTGGATGTGACTTGCGTGGGCCACAAGTTGGGAGAGGCAGAGTTTAAGGGAATCTTCTGGGCAGAGTGACCTCTGTTATCCAGTTTGATTACATCTCAGCTATGGAGGCACGTGTATCTCCATGCTGGGAGCAGGGAGAGCTCAACCAAGGATCAGTTGATACCACCAGCACTTATGCCCAGAAGAAAGCCTCCCCTCTGGCCCTTACTCCGAAGCCCTACAACTCAGTGTACCCCTGTATGTACCTCCCGAGCAGCTGCCCCAGGGCTGGAGCTCAAGCAAGTGAGTTTCTCACTGTGAGAGTCCAGTTGCAATTGCAGTCCCTTTAAGAGGAATGCCCGCAGCTGCCTAGCCTTGGTCTTGCTCAGCCATGCCAGTCGGGCAGCCTTGTGCTCTGTCCCCTCCTACCATTCCAGCGTGATTTCTTTTTTTTCTCCCCAGTTGTAGGGCTTCTGCTCATCCAGACCCCAGGTGACTCTGCTTGCTATTTGTTCCGTGGTTTCAACACAATTTTGGTGTGGTTGCAAGAGGACATGTACAAAGCCTCTACCTTCTATACCAGCAGTCCGTAACCTTTTAGGCACCAGAGACCAGTGCTCCTATGTAACGTCTGATGATCTAAGGCGGTGATGCTAGCTCTGGGGAGTGGCTGCAAATACAGATGGAGCTTCCCTCGCTTGCTCACTGCTCACCTCCTGTTGTGCGGCCCAGTTCCTAACAGGCCACGGACCAATACTGGTGTGCGGCCTGGGAATTGGGGACTCCTGCTCTACACTATCTTGACCAGTCCTCTGTTGGACTTCTTTTGACTAATTCCCATTTCAGTAGAGTAGGACGAAATCATTTCTATGAGTTGGATTGAGCTGCAATGGCCTCCATATTGAACTGCGACCTGCATGAGGGTTCTCTTCTCCATTCTCTCCTCCAACCTAACAGCTCACTATGTGAAAGTACAGTTTCAAGGTCAATGTTTCATCCTTACCTTTCCCAGTTCTTATTTATTAGAGTCTTACTGAGCTACTCACTTATATCTTGCTTAGTAGATATTTTATGTGAGTTTGCAGTATATTCCTATCTACAGGCCACCCGAGGGCAGAGAGGCTTCTCAATCACTGGCACCCACCCTTAGGGAGCAGGGTGGCGCTCAGCTGCCACCCCACACAGCATTATATATACTCAAGACGGGCACCACTGGCTTCCTTCTTCCGTGATGCTCCTTCATTATCATCAATATCATTGGGGACACAGGGATTGAGAAAGTTTAGGAATTATGTTCAATAGTCTTCTCAGTGTCCTAGAATCTGTACTTCTTAACTCTTTTGTGGTCCTAAATCCCTTTGAGGATCTGAGGAAAGCAACTGACCCTCTCCCTGAAAAAAGGTACATTATGCACTTAGTATTGTGAAGTTAAAACTCTCAATAACAAGTTTTAACAAGTCAAAACTCCCCTTGTTAATATTATTTTCAGAATAAAGTAGTGAGAGAAGATGTCTAAACAAACAGATAAAGTAGTGGCACTGAAAGGTGACAGCTCAAAAGGTGTTTCCATTGGGTGTTTCTATTTGGTTTCCACTGTTTCCACTGGGGGCTGTTTAACCCTCGTTCCTACCACGTCAGGGCACTGGCTTAATTCAGAGTCGTCTGATGGATAATACTTCTAGCGTGTGGGTGTGGGTGATACTTAAGTAGGTCATCAAAAAAGATGGGGCCATTTATTTCATGGAGTTCACTGGCCTCTCATCAGTGCTTCCATTAGAGAATAATTGAATAATCTTCAGGTCCAACTCTGGACTAGCCTCTCTTACCTACCACATCCTACCGTAAGTGAGTCCAGTTTCTCCATAGCACACCCTGACCTCTTGTATTCATGAATGATCTCCTGACTGTTAGTGATCAAAGCCAGCACTTCTCAAGCATGGTCCTAAAACCATCTATGTCATAGTCCCTGGGGGCACTTGGGGTTCATCTCCTGAGGGCCTTAGTAAATCAGACAAGGCCAGAAATCTCTCACTGTAACCAGCTTCCCAAGTGAGCCTTATGCACACTTAAGCTGAGAACTCCAGCTCTAGGCAGGCTGTTTTTTGTCTAAATCTGTACATTTCAACATGGCAAATATATCACAATTTAGAAGAAATTATCTGAAAATGTAATAATTTAAGAAATTATTGCAAGGGGAATGTAAGAGCAAGCCGTTACAAAATAAAATAATAAAAAGCAAATTTATGAGTTTCTAAAGTCAATGCCCTCAGATTGTTCCTGTGAAAAGAACTGATCTTTCAGTTTATAAAAAATCATGAATTGACATCTTTTCTTCACAATATAAATCATCAGAAATCTAAAGTATGTATGGAACTACTCGAGTTTGAATCTCTACAGGAGAAGTCACTCAGCAAAATGACAAAAAAAAAGTGAGGGATTCAATTTAGATTTTCCAGGTATATTAAATGCAGTTTGGGATTTATCAACAGACCCAAGAAATAGCATTGGAATTGTTATCTTCCATTCATTCCACCAACTTTCACTGAGCACATACCATGTATCAAACCCTGGAGATATGATGGGTGGGGGGCGGTCCTTTCCTGCCACGGCCCACTTGGCCAGGCACCATCTGCCTCCCCTGAGTTATTCTCAGTTCTCCTCGATGCCTTTTGTTTTTCTTGCATCCCTGAAGACACTGTTCCCAGAATTACTGCCCCCATAAGCAAATGTATCCTGTCATTCTCCTTCTGAAGATGCCTCAATGGTTTCCTACAGTCTCTTGGATGAAATTCAAATTCCTCAGCCTGGCATTGTCAAGATGACCACCATCTGGTCCTCACTCAGAGTCTACTGACATGCTCACATCTGGTTCCCTGCTGCCTGCACACCTCCAGGTACAAATGTAAGCTACACCCTCAAGATGAATGTATCCTAAAGGGGGATCCTAGGGATCCCTTAGGAACTAGCTTGAGGGTAGTAGGGCAGGCAGGATAATAGCCCCCAAAGATGTCCACATCCTAAATCTTAAAACCCTACCTGGAAAAGGGAACGTTGCAGATATGATTAAGGTTAAGGACCTTGAAATGGGGTGATTAGCCTGTATCATCCAGGTGGTACCAACGTAAAGCAAAGGACCTTTCTCAGGTGCAGAGAACCAGAAAGATGGCAACCTGAGAAGGATTTAGCCTGCCTTTTCTGGCTTTGAAGACCAAGGAAGGGGCCACAAGCCAAGGAATAAGGAAGCTTCCAGAAGCTGGAAAAGGAAGGAAGAGACCTGCCTAGATCTCTCCTGAAGAAACGCAACCCTGCCAACTCTTTGATCTTAGCCTGATGAGAACTGTGTTGGACTTGTGACCTGTAGAACTGTAAGATAATAAGTTTGTGCTGTTTTAAGCCACTAAATTTGCGCTAATTTGTTACAGTAACAATAGGAAATGAACATAGGCTACCTTTTCTGTAAACACTCACCATAATTTTTATCCCTCCCAAACCCTCCATAGCTTGCATTGCCCATTCAACAGTACATCGGTTGTTCCATATCTCTCTTAGCTCCCAAACTATGAAATTCTATTCCAGTCAAGTATAGGAAGTATGATTTTTCTATTTGTGTTTTTAGTTTTCTTTCATAGTCCATTCAGTCCTTAAGTGTGCTGGTCACAAAACAGGTTTTTAAAAGGTTGTCCATTCAATGACACTTGTCAACAAGACAGCATCAAAGTGCTGTCATGTCATCTTGGCCAGTTAAAATAAAATTTAACTCATGATATCATACCTGGTAATAGTTCTGGTGTCCTAACGCAAAGAGCTATAACTGTAATATATAGAGACACTTTCACACAAATTTATGGCTCACAAACTATACATCCTTTTTCATTACAGAGAAAGAAACATTAAACAGCCGACATGCAGCCACACAGCATGCTCCTGGAAGATCTCATCTGTCCCAACACAGTGTGTGGCACACGGTGGACACTCAACAATCCTGATCAAGTGGGTGAGTGGTTAGGGCTACACGTGATAAGAACATCACACACAGCGAAATGTTGCACTTAATTAAGCAATTACTGAATATTCCAAGGTCTGTTATAGTAAATTTATTTTATTCAACACTCACTGTTCCTTCTTGTTGGATAATGCTGTCATAATTAGTAGATTTTTCAAAGGCAACAACGTCTCCACTGTGACAGAACAAATAGAGAAATCATTTTAGTCAGACACCTGTTTCTGAGCATGAGAATCAAGTTTTTTTGCAGTAAGATTATTTGCATGGGGTATAACTTTTATTTTAAAAACCTCCTTCAAGTTTCTGTACACAACCATGATCATCTCTTGCTCATCATTAAAAAAAAAATCCTTTTCTCTGACTGAAAGAACCACATATTTATTTTTTAAAGGTGTATTCCCTTCAGGGCAAGGATATGATGCCATCGTGTGTAGAACTAATTCCTATGAAAAAAGAAATATCATCATGAAAATGAGGTCTTATCCTTTCTAATTTGGGTCTTTTAAATTGGTCAATTCAGAAATGATAATATCCTGAGTCAATGGCTATAGCACTTTCACAGAACAAAAAACTAGGAATTAATAAGATGTAAGTTTCATTCTGCCATGCCTCTTGGATTCATATTTTATACTGGAGACAAGTATGTGTCATGGAGAACAGACTCTTGTGGCGTGGTGCATCTCCCCTTTAACTGTGGCCCTTTGAGACACTGGGAGCACTGGAACCCCCACTTTGCACAGGCAATGAGCGTTGTACAGATGGCAGAGGTGGTGGCATCCCCTCCACAGTTTTCCTGAGAACTGTGGCTGCTCTGTCCACTCCAACACATGTCCTCACACCTGAGTGTTCCAACTCTACCCAAACACACACAGAAAAGAGGAAGGCAGCAGACAAACACTCTGCTTCTGGAAGCAAGTTCTTTGAGGCAGAAATGGCCTGGGAGCGGGCAGGAGCCAGGCGGGAGGTGGAGAAAAATGGCTTTCGCCCCACACAGGAAGGTCCCACCTCTCCTTCCAGCCTCTCCAAAGCCCCAAGAGCTCCCCCTGGAAGATTCATGCCAGTGTGTTCTCCAACCCAAGTCACGGAAAGCTGGGCAGAAGGCCTGGTACCCACCGAATCAATGTTTCCACATAACACATTTTCAGAACAGAGCAGAGGGATTCAGGGTTTGAATCCAAACTCATTAAAAAGCCACCCTTTTTATCTTTTAAGAAGAGTTGCTATCACAATAGGAATTGAACTTGGGATTGTTCAATGGCCAGAAAGTTTCAGGAAATGGGATATGTTCAACACACACACACACACACACACACACACACACACACACGTGACCCTTGAACAATGCCTGGGTGGGGGTGGGAGGTGGGGTGGTGGTGTTAGAAGAGCTGATGGCCCTCGTAGTCAAAACCATGTATAACTTTAGGTGATCCTTCATATACCTCTGGCGGGCTAGGCTGAATGAACACTGCAGGCACTGGCTGTGCTTTAATCTTGAGACTGTGCAGACAGGCGCTCCACCGACAGTGTGCCCTTCCCCACACTGGGGTCCACCCCCAAGAAGAGGGGCGGTGAAGGTAAGGAAGCCAAGGCAGCATTGGAGGTGACATTTTCAGCTCTTGGGGTGCCAGCCACGATGGCCTCATGTTCTGGAGTCACTGCCTCTGTGTCATTTCCTGTGTGCAGTTCTGATTCAGCCCTTGGGGACATTTATTAGGTTATGATCAAATGCATAGTCATTGCTGAAATATGGCTCTAATAAACCACACCAAACATCCAGAGCTGGCCTTTCTGTGAATAAAGGCTTCCATTTCACTGTTTTCTGAGGCCTGAGGTACTTTAACTGGCCAAATCATGATGACAAAAAAAAAAGGTGCATGGCACAGGAGTGACCTGAGGTAAGTCGGCCCAGTGAGGTCACTTGGGTTCCTTGTGAGCTGTTGTCCCCTCAGCTCCTGTTATGATTCAACTACTGGGGAGAGAGAAGGAAATCAGTAGGTTCCAGAAAGGGCCACAGGGATGGAGGGAGAGTAAGCAGAGACAGACCAGGAGAAGAAGGAGGACTAAGAACAGAACAGGCTTCCTTGTCCAGTTCTGCCACTAACTTGCTATGTAGCACTAAGCATGTCACTTGAGCCTTGAGAGCCTCAATTTTCCACCTCTGTAAAGGAATGGGATGGGATTTGGTGACTCCTAAGACTTTTTCCAGCTCCCAGAGCCTATAACTTTGTCAACATGTGGCCTCAGAGCCTTGCAGGTCTCATATGATGGTTGGAAGATTCTTTCTGGGCCTCGCAAAGGGAGTGTGGAAGAAGATCTCTTGTGCAGTCTTGCAAATTGTCCACTCAGTACAGTGCAGACACAGCATGACAAACACATTTTACTTTAGTTTTTACGATCAATTTGGCTAAAAAAAAGGGCCCAGAGTAAAGAAGACTGAAACATGATTATGTGGCACACAACTCGTTTTTTTTCTTTCCATAAAATCTTTCAAATGTAGCGTTAGCTTAATATGCTTTTTGGCATTTATCTTTCTTTTCGTCTAACTGCAATTTGCATTCACATTCTCAGGTTTTGACATCATTTGTCATTAATCCAGACTTTCATTTACATCATTTTGGCATCGTAATTTTCCCTCTCAAATCACTCCAATAGCAGTGAAACAACTTGAAGCAATTACAAAGGTAAGAGGATAAAAATGTAATAAAGGCTAATTTATGTACCATGCCCACTGAGTGTCAGGGTACAGGACAAAGGTGCTTGGTCCTCTGACCATTTAAGGTCTAATTTCAATTCTTATTCAAAGCACACGAATTGTTTTAGTTGTGATTAGGGGAAAGATACCCTTAATTTCATCAATATTTTTATATCCAAAGTTAAAATAGTAACTATATGCATTTATATAGGCCTATGTGTCATTAGGATTGCAAAAAGCTGTATTTATTATCATTTTGATTATACTAATAATACTCCACTAAAATATGCTGAGCACTTACTCATCGCTAAGTGCTCTTCTTGTATTACCTCACATCAATCCATTAGGTGGGCAGATAGTAAATCATTATTATCCCCATTTGGTACATAGGAAAAGAAAAACAGAATTCATACAGCTGGAAACCCAGCTCTGATTTCAGGGCCTCACCCCTAGTACCCATTCTAATCTGTCATATCGGATATACAGGTATGCAAATAAAAAATAATGTACACAAGAAGGACCAAATAAGACAAAGGTTTGAAACTTAAAACAGAAAAGAGCAAACTTATTTTTAAATCTGGTTTGCTGGATGCTGTGGATTTGTCATTTTCTGCAGTGAGAGTGGGTGTTTTTCTACTATTTAACTGTGTCCTGGCTCATTCAATTTTATAAACAACTTAAATTGCAGAATGATGACCTAGGGGTACACCTTGGGAAGTGCTAAAAGTCTAACTCATTCAAGTTCACCTTCTCAAGGCAAAATTCAGCAGCTGAGTTGCTCTGGGAGACAGAAAATAGGTTGTGTTGTCAGGTTGTGTTATGGTGGCTGTCTCTGGGCTGGAGATGGGCAAGGGGCGGGGTTGCTTTGGACAAATGGGAGTGTTCCCATGGTGGGGAGCTTAGGAGTGTTACCTGCTTTCGAAACCTTTCCCAAGCAAGAGTGCAGTCTAGGTTGTAATTCTCCACATGTATGTATTTTGGGTTGCTAGGAAACAACCAGGTAATACATAGCTTTTTGACCTTAATGAGTTCTAACCATCTTTGTAAACCATAGAGTGGACAGGGCCAAAAAGCAGGGTGCAACTTGGACACCTGATTAGCATGCAAGGGTCAGGCCCCACGGGGCTTGGCAGAGTCCTTGCAAGGGGGTCCTGGCCCCAGAAAGCTTCAGCGCCAGCCCAGTGCCATGGCTGCACAAACAGAAGGAGAAGACGCCCTTTTGGGGGCTGGAAAGAGCCTCTGAGGAACCATTGGTATTCTCTTTGCCATCGCTGGGTCTACAGTGTCCACAACTGCCAGGCAGACCCCAATCCGCACCCGCCACCCCCATGCCCTCGCCCTCCTCTAGCACTCTGCGGTCTGAAAGATGAACCTGTGCCTTTCTGTTGTCCACACAACTAGCCAGCTGTGGACCCGCAGCCCTTGATTCGCAGGCTCTCGCTGAGACCCAGGCAGCCCCCTGAGCTCAGGAGCTGGCAAAAGAACAAAGGAATGGAAGAACAAAGGCAGAATGTTGAAGGCACAATTTTAGAAGCTTTTTAAAGGCCTTTAATGTGCTAAGTTGGAAAAGCTGTGTAAGTGTGTGAGTGTGTGTGTGTGTGTGTTGGGGGATGGAATGAGGGCATATATTCCATATATCTTGAGAGAAACACAAGACTGTATAATTAATTTCAAAATTTACATTAGATAGATTGGGATTCATCATTTGGAAAATGACAAACAAGTTTTCCTTGAAACTTATTACGCAGGGATTTTGCCTAAGAGGTACAGAAGAAAAGTACATTAAGCAGAGCTGTTTCTCTAGATGTTACACACACACACACACACACACACACACACACACACACACACACACACACTCCTTGCTCCCCCTTCTCCCCAGACAGTAATAAAGCACTAAAGCACTTTCTACTTTGGCCTCAATTCTTCAGTAAGTTTCTAGGTCAGCAGTTATACCCGGGCCCAAGTCCTAAGTGGCTGCCAGCTAAACAAGACTGGAATCTGGGGAGGCCTGGCTCCTATGAAGCAGGGTTGCCCTGGAGGGGGGCGCAGGGAGGCAAACGTTCTGCATTTTGTGAAGGGCTCCTTTTCATATGGCGCAAACTGCACATATATAGTCATTTTTCCTTTTCAAAAAAAAAAAAAAAAAGCCTTGAGCTTTTCATTTGTTTTAAAAATCAAGCCTTTATCTCTCCTTGGTTTAGGGCAGATGCTGCCTTGGCAGTTTTTAGTGAGAGTCACTACACCCTCCACCCCAGTAAAAAAAGAGGGCTGCTGATAGCAGGACTCCTGATCTGCTCTGTGGCCACTATTCAGGTGTCCACTTAAGGGTGTCATCAGCACCATGGTCCTTAGCTCGGTACCATGGGGGGTTGGAGGGGTGTGACAGATGGTGTTAGAGACCCGGGCACTGAATTTCTCTATGGATGGGCTTAGGAGGGGCGGTATGGAGGAAATAGCATTTAGCTTGAGACGACATTTATTTTAGTTTGAGTATATGCTCCTTTGCAGTGCCTTGTGGTGGTGGCTATGAGGACACAAAGTCCCCCAAAGTCCCCCAAAGCCACCCTTTTGCTACCAACCCTGGATCCCAGCCAGGTCTCTCTATGCTGATGCTCTTAGTGGTGTTTCCATTTCTTTCCTTAAAAGGTCCAGGAAAGAAACAAACAAGATACCCTTGCACAGCCTCATTGACTCAGAGGGCTGCTCTTGGCAAACGAATATTCTACTCTGAGCCTCTCCTAGCAAGGCACACTCTTTAACAACAACAAACAACAATAACAATAATTCAGATTCTGATTCTTCCCTTAAGCAAGTATTAGTAGGAAAATTTTGGCAAATTAGGCCTCAATAGCTGCATACAGAGAGAAATGCCTGCTTCCCTGGGGCATTCAACTTTGGGGAACCAGGCAAAGACTCATCTGTGGTTTCCCGGGGGTTCCCCTCTGAGTTTTCAACACTCTCAGAGATCATTCTCTTCCCCAACTGTGAGAATGGGCCCTGAGCAGACACAGCTGCCAGCAGTTGGGGTTGACAACTTCCAGGTGTGTGTAGGGGACTGGCGCTAAGAACTCCGCTCAGTCAGGGTGATTGGGATGATGCATATGTCTCCAGAGGAAGAACAATGGGCTGCCATTTCAGCTTCCACACAGACAAAAGTGCAGGACAGTGCTTTGAAATGAAGGAATAATGAAACTGTAAGTGTGACAATAGGGACTGGGTGCGAGCGGAGGAAACAGAGGGCTCTGGAGAAGTGGTGCTAAAAATAGGCAGGGATGACTGTGGGGATGCATCCTGGGACCTGTTAGCAGGTTTCTTCTGGGACTATAGAATGAGGCTTGATTTATTCTTTGTAACTGAGATTTTTATCAAGATAATTGTAGATTTACATACTGTCGTAAGAAATAATTCAGAGTTCCTTTTTATACTCTGCTCGATTTCCCACAATAGTAACATTTTTTGCAAGACTGTAGTGCAATATCACAACCTGGAGACTGACATTTATATAATTCACTGATCTTACTCAAATTTTCCAAGTTTTACTTAAACTCACTGGTGTGTATGTATTTAGTTCTACACAGTTTTATCCCCTATGGATATGCGCATATTCACCACCACAGACAAGATACAGAACGTTTTTCCTTTCACAAGGACCCCTCATATTTACCCTGTATAACCACATCCGTCTCTTGCTCCCCCTCCCCCGCACAAAACCCCTGGCAATCCCTAATCTGTCCTCCACTTCAAAAATTTTGTCATTTCAAAATGTTGTATCAACAGAACCGTTCAGAATGGAATCTTTTTAGATAAGACTTTTTTCACTCAGAATAATTGCCTGGAGATTCATCCAAGATGTTGCAGCAATAGTTTTCTCCTCTTCACTGCTATATAGTATTCCGTGGTTTGATATATGACAGCTTGTTTAACCATTCACCCAATGAAGGACATCAGGGCTGACTTCAGTTTTTGCCTATTACAAAGAAAGCTGCTACAAACGTTTGTGTACAGGTCTTTGTGTGGACATAAGTTCATTTCTCTGGGATAAATGTCCAAGAGGGCAATTGCTGGTTTGGATGGTTATTATATATTTAGTTTTATAAGAAACTGCCAGATGATTTTCCAGAGTCGTTGGACCATTTTGCATTTTTACCAGCAACGTGTGATCCAATTTCTTTGTATCTTCACCAGCATTTAGTGTTATGACTTTTTTTATTTTAGTCAATCTTATAGGCATGTAGTTACATCTCACTGTGGTATTAATTTGCATTTCCGTAACGATTAATGATGCTGAGCATCCTTTTATGTCCTTATTTGTCATCTGTGTATCCTCTTCAGTGAGATATATGTTTATGTCTTTTGCCCATTTTCTAATTTTTTTTTTTTACTGTTTAGTTTTGAGAGTTCTTTATACATTCTAGATAGTAGTCCTTTGTCAGATATGTGGCTTACAAACACGTTCTCCCAGTATGTAGCCTGTGTTTCCATCCTCTTCACAGGGTCTTTCACAAAACAAGAGTTATAATTTTGATGAGGTCCAACTTTTTCCTTTTATGAACTGTGATTTTGGTGTCAAGTCTCAGAACTTTTTGTCTAGCCCTAGGTCCCAAAGTTTTTCTCCTACTTTTTTTTTTTTAAGTTTAATGTTGTATGTTTTAAATAGAAATCTGTGATTTGTTTTGAGTTAATTTTTATATTAAGTTATAAAGTTTAATTGTGAGGTTTATATTTTTGTATGTGAATGTCTAGTTCTTCCAGCACTATTTGTTAAAAAGCTAGTCTCTTTCCATTGAATTACTTTTGAATCTTTGTGAAAAATCAGTTGAGCATCTTTGAGTGGGTTTATTTCTGGATTCTCTACTCTGTTTCATTAATGACTGTATCTGTGCCTCCACCAAAACCACACTGTCTTGATTATCACAGCTACATAGTGAGCTTTAATATCAGGTAGTGTCTCCTCCCACTTGGTTCTTCTTTGTCAAGGTCACTTGAGCTATTTTAGGCCTTGCCTTTCCACATAACTTTTAGAATAAGCTTGCTTATGCCTACAAATAAAAACTTTGCTGGGATTTTTTAAAACAACTTCACTGAAAGATAATTCCCATTCCATACAATTCGCCTATTTAAAGAGTGCAATTCAGTGTTTTCTTAATATGTTCACAGGGTCATGCAATTGTGCAGAAAAGAGATAACGTGGCAGCTATGCCTAGAAAGGGCTGCCTGCAGGACTGGCCCATGGCTGGTGCCTGGGAACTTGGTTCACAGAGTGTTCCCAGTCAACAGTTAACTGATAAGAGTGTTTGGCTGTGCCTAGACTGTTTGTGAAAATAATATGGTAGTTTATGCAGAATAACCTGCTTTCTTTTGGGGAATCTGTAGTGTTGGCACAAGTTGGGAAGGGGCTTATGTGACCAGCCCCCAGTAAAAACTTTTAAAGTGGAGTCTCCAATGGGCTTCTCTGGGCAGAAACATCACACGCATTCGTGTGCTGCATTTTTGCTCCTGGGGTAAAATGGGCTGCATGTCCCTCATGAGGGGGTGGGAGGGGAAAGCATGGGCAGCATGCACATGGATTCCTCTAGTTCTGTTTTTTTTTTTTTTTTTTTTCCTCCTTATGATCCAACTATGTATCCTTACTATGTCTCCATAGGAAATCTCAGCTGTGGGTATGAACATATTATTGTAATCTGCCTGGTTTATCTGGGGCCACTGGGGCTCCCTGCTGGTGCTGCTCAAGGTAGCTGGAAGACTCTTCTCTCTGTGGGGGAGGGGGTCCCTCTACTGAAGCTCCCCAACTGCCTCTGGCTGGGGTGGGGGACAATGAGGCTCCCTGGACCAATCTACTTGCTAGAGCTGGGTCTCCCTTAAACAGGTTAGCTCACACTCCTCTATCGGTGGAAAAGGGGTATCTCATACCATCAAGGAAAGAGAGTGTTTCCTCTGGATGTTTATTTTTGGCCAACTCCCTATCGTGACCTCTTGCCTGATCTTGTTAAAGATCGAGCCTCCCACATATGTCTGGACCAGGCACTGAAGAGACCTGTAACCCAGAACTGTCAATAGGCATAGACATAAATCCCAAGAAAAGTCTGTCCTCTCTGGACAAAGGACCAGGAAAGGGAAGCCCACCAGAGACCTGGAGTGGGGGGCTGCAACCCTCGCTCCACAACTGGGCCATGGGCTGGCAACCCAATCAACCCACAGTAGCAGTGTCAAAGTCTTGATAGGCTTCTCCTTGCCCCCCAACCCACACCTGGAGCACTAATGGGTGGGTTGATCCACCTGCATGGACAGTGTTGAAGCTCTTGGCCAATTCAATTCCCAGTCTACACTCGAGCACAGAAGGGCAGGCATTCTACCCACAGGGGCAATCCCATCAGAACCTGTGTCTCCCTGCCCTACACCAAGTAGCATAAGGGACCCAGGCCTAGCCACTGACTCTCCTCACTCCCTGCAGAAGGTGGCCCAGGGCAGTGGGTTCAACCATACAGGTGGCTTCAGTAAGGAATTGATCAGCAGTCCCAGCAGTGCCAGAAGAATGAAGCAGACCAGAATAGCATTCAAAGGCTCAGAAAATGAAATTGTCATTGGATTATAGCCCACAAAAGTAGGCCAGCATCTATACGCTAAACCTAAACAGGGCGACTGCCTGCTAAAATAGTTTCAAATAGGATAAAAAATATCCTAACATCATAACCCAAATGCCCAGCATAAAGTAGAAAATCACCTATAAGATACGTAAATCATAGAAATAAGCCCACACATACATGGTCAATTGATTTAAGACAAAGGAGCCAAGAATATACAATGGGGAAAAGGACAATCTCTTTAATAAATGGTGTTGGGAAAACTAGACCACAATCTTGTACCATACACCAAAATTAATTCAAAATGTTTTAAGATTTGAATGTAAAACCTGAAACCATAAAGTCCTAGAAGAAAACATAGACTGTAAGCTCCTTGACATTGGTCTTGGTAATGATTTTTTTTTTGGATATGACACCAAAAACATAGGCAACAAAAGTAAAAGTAAATAAATGAGACAACATCTACCCGAAAAGCTTCTGCACAGCAAAATGAAGACAACCTACTGAATGGGGGAAGATATTTGCAATTTATATATAAGAGATTAATATCCAAAATATATGAAGAACTCATAAAACTTGAAAGAAAGAAAGAAAGAAAGAAAGAAAGAAAGAAAGAAAGAAAGAAAGAAAGAAAGAAAGAAAGGAAGGAAGCGCAGAGGATCGGAATAGACATTTTTCCAAAGAAGACATACAGTGGACCAACAAGCACATTAAAAGATGTTCAACATCACTAATTGTCAGGGAAATGTAAATTAAAACCACAATGAGATATCATTCCACACTTGTTAGAATGGCTATTTAAAAAAAAAAAAAAAAAAAAAACCACGAGATAATCAGTGCTGGCATGGGTGTGGAGAAAAGAGAACCCTCATGCCCTATTGATGGGAATGTAACTTGGTGCAGCCATGGTGGAAAACAGTATGGAGTTTCCTCAAATATTAAAAAGAGAACTACCGTATGATCCCACAATTTCATTTCTTGGTATTTATCTGAAGAAAATGAAAAAACAAACTCGAAAAGATATATGCACCCTCATGTTCATTGCAACATAATTCACAATAGCCAAGCTATGGAAACAACCAAAGTGTACACCAGCATATGAGTGGATAAAGACATTGTGGTATACATATATACAATGGAAGGTTATTCAGCCATAAAAAAGAATGAAACCTTGCCATTTGTTACAACATGGATGGACCTTGAGGGCATTATGCTAAGTGAAACAAGTCAGACAATTTACTACTAGTAGAGCCAGGTAGTCTGTAGACTACCAGAGTCTCTGCTCTTATCCATGTATAGTTTTGCATAGTATCATTCTGCCTCTTTGAGAGAATTACATTTATGTCAGTGAGAAATCTCAATGGGCCATCTCTGCCAGAGCTGTTGCATAGCCTCCTAACTGGTCACTCTGCCTCTCCTCCCATCTCTTTGTACAATACCATCTCAGCAGAGTTGCCAGGAGGATCTCTATTTAAAATGCAAATCAGGTTGCTTCATGTCCCAGCTTGAGACTCTCCAGTGGCTCCCCATTACACTCAGAATAACACCCCACCTCCTTCCCAAGACTACAGGTCCCTGCCAGTGTTTTCAGATTCCTCTCCTCTTCCTCTCCTGCTCATTCACCGATCTCCACCCTCAGACTTTCTTACTGTTCTTTGAACTCATCCCTGTCTGCCTCAGGCCCTTTGCACCTGCTCTTTACCTAGAATGTTTGTACCCCAGATGTTCACTTGGTTAGCTCCTTTTTTCACAATTCTGCTCAAAAGGCATCTTCACAGAGAGATCTTCCCATGACTCCATTTTATCATCTTCAGATCAATCTTGCTACTGTTCCTTTTTTTTTAATTGTCTTTTCCTCTCACTAAAACTGACAAGACAAGAGGCCTTGTTTATCTCGTTTATTGCTTCATTGCCAGTAGCTAGAACGGGCCTGACTTACTGTAGTTACTGAAATACTGGTTGAATGAACAAATAAATGAATGGATGAGTTATACCGTTTTCATTATCTGATAACTGTAGAAATAAAGTTCTTATTTTGAGACCTAATTTTTTAAAGGAATTTGTCACACAAGTTCTTATATAAAAGATATCATATAATAAAATGGAAGACATTTTCATCAGTATAGTTCATAGATTATTAACAACAGTATACCATTTATGACATTTCTGCCTTCTTATGTATATATATATATATATATATATATATATATGTAATATCTTTAAAATATGGAATTTGTAAGGGAGATACCCTTAAATCATAATGCTTTAAAAAAATCTTTTAATTGGCCAAGACCTTAGACTTTATCAATTATCAAAAGTGCTTCGCATAAAGAGTACTTGAAAAGTGTTTGCTGGGTTTATCTCATAAATAATCTAATATCACCTTTGTCCTTATCTTTGTCCCTTGATAGCCCTCCTCTTCCTTGCTTGAGGATATAGCCTGTTTTTCCCCCATAAAGACCAATTCTAGCCCCTCTATGTGACATAAACCCAAAGACATCAGGATGCCAAATACCTCTCACCCCTGCTGAGTGCCAGCCTTGTAAATTGTTTTGTGAATGTGTGCAAATCTCTCCAAACTGTCTGCTGCTTGACTGTTGGGTGGGTGTTCTGAGGCAAGCAAAAAAGCAAGTTCTAGCCCAGCCTTTCAGGAGAGTTTGGGTCAGTAAGTGAGAGAACACATTTACACAGGAAAGTTCTAATCGTCACTGAAATAAATCTCTTCCTTAACTTCTCTCTTTTGGTTGATGTAATTTTTCCATCTTTGCGACTTAGGGATGAATAAGAGTTTAAAGAGGAAGAGCTGGCTGTAAGCAGGACATAACGACTCCACTTGAGGTTGAGTTTGAGGTTTTGGTGGACCAGGCTGGGCTGAGTCATCTCTGTTTCCTTTTTTTGACACTGACTCAAACAACCAAAGACCCTGTGTCAAGATGTCTTTCAGATCTTCCTCCTTAGGAGTACAAGCTTGTCTAAATAGTTGGGGCAGCCTCAGAGCCATCTCGGGCCATCACTCTCTCCTTCCTAGTGTGCTCCCTGCTCTGTGCTTCTAGACAACACTGGGGACAGGAATAAGCAAAGCACCATGGTGTCTTCCCTTGTGGAGGTTCCCATGATAATACTACCCCATTTCTCAGAGGAATTCTCAAAGGTTTACAGATACCCTGCCCCCAGTCTCGTGTTCAAGGCCCTTTGAACTCATCGTCTGGGTTCATCCTGTACAGCTCTGCGCTCTCCCACACAGCAGGTGCCTCTGCCTCCTCTTCCCTTTGTCTTCGCTCACATCCCTCCTTAAGCCTGGTCACCCTCTGCCCTCCTGTCTCCCTCCCTCACTTCACCCTCTCCACCTATCAAATTTGGAGGCTGTCCTTCATAGCTTAGTTCCAAACACATGTTCTTGTTGGCCCTTCTTGTACCCTGCCCAAGACGTGTGCTCTGTATGTCTGAGTTCTCATGGGACCTTTTGTACACTTCTGGCACTCATCACTTTATACTTGGTATCGAGTTCGATGTGTAGCTCACTTCCCTATTAAACGGTCAGAGAGAAGGGCCCATGTCTTATCCATATTGGTGGTTTCTCATCCCTTCAGAGTCATGAGGGCTAAAGGAAGTTTCAAGAAAGAAGTAGTCATTTCTGCCAAATCTGGCAGAGAAATTGAGAAGAATGACGATTCATTCAATGAAAAATGGCTTTGACAATTGAGACAATGATTAAAATGAAAAGTATCTAAGAAAATGAACCAGAAATTCATTTCTCTGCCCCATAATGTTGCCAGGGACTGATTTCCTGCCTGTGTCAAAGGCATGTTGATGTGAGGTGTCTTTCCATTGTAAGAAGGATTAATGGCAGAATAGCCAAAAAGCCAGTTAGAGTCAACAAAAATATGAGTGGTTCTAATATTAATTAGGCTGTGACTGATATCCAAGCACTCAAACAATAGATACTAACCTGTGATATCTTTTTTCACCCAGAAGATAGCAATACTGGGCATAGAAGAAAGAACTTTTCTTAATACAGATTCCATCATAATGATACCTGGAAAATAAAGGTGTCTTAAAGATTATGTCAAACCACGGGCATGCTTTATAGAAGACAAAGAACAGACTAGCTAATGAAGGTCAGGGGTTCTTTTCTGGGTTTTATCATTGACTCCCTTTATTAGGAAAAGCTAATCAGTCAGTCATTCAGCCTGATCAATCTCTGTTAGGTAGACGATTTCATTCTATTTCACACACACGTCGGCTTTGAAATGTTTGAAATGCTCAGCTTGCGAATGTTCTCCTCCGGGGTCCCAGTATATGACACTAATCCTAGAGAAATGCAACAGGAATAGCCAGCCCCCTGCTACCGCCATTAACCGTCCTCAAATGAGGTGAAGCTACTCTGAGGTTCCCTCTACTGGGAACTGGACTCAGTGAGGAAGCTAGGGCCTTCTCTGCAGGCCAGGCACTCCTCTGCCGAGCCCAGGAAACCACAGCAGACTGTCTAGGTTCATAGCAGCAAACAAAAACCTTTTCAAGTGAAATATTCAGCGTTGGGTTTGGTGAAATTTTCTACTGTCTTCACTCCTTCATGGGTGTCTAGGCCTTTCCTAACTTGGCTTCCATCCCATCTCACCCATTTCCTGATCTCACTAATTTCACCCTTTTTAAAACAAACAACAAATAACAATAATAATTGAGTGACAGTTATAACACTATACACCAGTAACGCTGGAATTTCATTTTGTGTTAAAATGTAGCCTGGGTACCTAATCTCCTGACTTTAATTCAAATATACTAATGAGAAACTTTAGCTATGAGAGTAATTAAAACAGTTCTATTATTCTATGTGTGTAATTATTTAACTATTTCAACAATTAGACATTTATATATCTAAATACTTAAGGTGTTTGTTAGAACAAAAAAATATATGGTGACTTTTGTATTTTAACAAAATCCCTAAGAAAATAGAAACTAATATTTGGTTCCAGCATTGGCTGAATTATTTCAAGCACTAGGATTTCATCTGAATTATGGGAACTCTTTGGGTAGAGTTGATATTTTTAATTTTTTGGTTTAGTTTTGCATTTTTTGGTCATCCATTTTATGACTTTTTACAAAATGTTTGTTGTTAACATTTAAAATAAAACAAAAATGATAAATTTACCTGGCACTTCCTCTCGTGCCTAGTCTCCGGGTGCCAAGATCAGGGAAAACCAAACGCACAAGCTGAAAGAATAAACCAGATTTAAAGTTGCAATTAAAAAAATTTAGAAATAAAACTTCCAATTTCTTCTCTTATAATGTTTAAATTGTATTTCCCCTTTCCTGATGATATGTAAATGAAATTTTAAAAGGTCAGACAAATAGGAAGAGGAAAACATTCCACTCAGAGGAAACTGCCATTTAAACTTCAATGTGGTCCCTTCCGATTTTTTTCCAAAGCCTTAGTTTGTGTATTTCTGTGGTGCACAGATGAAATAACTGGCATAGCACCATTAACACGTTTGCAATCTTGCTTTCTACTTACTTCCGTCCACACTGTGCCATAAACATTTCCCACTGTCATTAAGAATTCTCTGAAAACAGGGATTATTAACAGTTGCATAATGGTCCATCTTGTGAGTGTCCATAATTTTACTGTTTTCCTCTTTTTCCAATGTGATCATCATTTTCACTTTTTATTATTCATTTGCTTACCTAATTTTTTCACTTTAAAGTTTTTGTTTCTAAATGCTGTTACGATATTGAATAACATAGCTACTTCTGATTCAAATTCTCATCTACCAGTTATCATTTTGATGCACATTTTATTAAATAGCACTGATATTATGTTTATGATCATTAAAAAAATAAAAATCTGTTCCAGTTTCCTAATTATAAGAGGCCATGGCATGCATGATGTTAAAGGGCATGTCTGTTGAAAGTGGAAATCTCAGAGGATGGTGAAATTACAAACATACGGAGCTTGGAAGCCTTGGTGTTCTGCACAGTCAAGTAATGATTTCTGCTAATTTTCTACAACACCTGCCATAATCACTCAGTCTCCTCTTCTACTTGGTTTCCTGTTGCGCCCCTTTCTTTTCTCTTAGCTTCCAAGCAGCAGGATTTGACAGTGTGGCGAAACATTCCTTTTGTCTGGCTCCAGGCCCTACCTCTTCCTACAGGAAGCCACCCAGGGAGGGTGTGGAGGAGGCAAAGGAAGGAACAGGGAAAGTAAGTCTTGCACAGTTAAACCTTGAGGTTGGGAGGCCAAACTGACAGGTTCCTTCAGGGAGGGAAAACCCAAATGTGCAGATGGGAAATAAATGGTAGGAGATAAAAGAAAAGTCAATGAGATCTAAATGCAGAATCAGAAGCCAGAAATTTCTACTTGCAACAGATTCTGATAATTGCGTCTCTTCTTAAGAAAACCCCTTAAAACTTTCCCTGTATGTCTAGTTGTAAGATACTAAGTACCTAACAGAACTATTATAAATTACACAACAGGCTTAGATTCAAGGCCCTGGAAAGCAATCTGGAGTTTTGGAGTGAGAAGCAGAAATAAATTGACTAGTTGTCTGGCAGTATAATAATCAGTACATTTTATTTTACTGAGTAATTCCAACCCTAGTCTATGCTGTGATTTCATTTTATGATCAGGTACACCACAGTTAAAATTTAAAAACCAACTGAGATAATTACTTCCAAATAATGTAATAAGCAAAAAATGTATATACTTAATATATAGAGAGCTCACATAAATCAATAGGAAAAACACTGATATATCAATAAAAAGGGGTCTGGTGATAATATATGTACACACAGATACATATGACCAAAACACATGCAAAAGTGCTTGTCTTCCCTAATCACTCAAAAAAATGCAAGTTGAGACAACTAAATATAGTTCTTACCCAACAAATATTCTAGGTTAACAATATTATGGATTTGGATAAAAATATCAAGAACTACCATGAGGGGTATGAACTGGTTGCAATTGTCTAGAATCTCTCTAGGGAAATTACTAGATACAGATGGAGATTTCTGATACTTAGAGTAGAGAAAAATTATAAATGAACTAAATTTTCAATAAAGAAAATGGTTAGATGAATTCTAGAACATCTTAAAAAATACTTTATAGCCATTATACAACACACAATTAAAAATATTTTAATGTTAAAATGTTCATGATAATCTAAGTGGAAATAGGCATATAATTATAGTAGTTAACATTTTTGGGGTGCTTCCTATGTGCCAAGCCTGTTCAATTCTCTTTACATTAATTTCTTAAAAGCATCTCATGAAGTAGGCGTTATTATAACATTACAAATATTCTCATTTTACAAAAGATGAGGTTAAGGTGCATAAAGATTAAATAACTTGCCCAGTCTTTTAACCTAATTAGTCTGATTACAGGCTTAGTGATGTTAGAAAGTATACCATCTGTGCATTTGTCTGTCTGTGTGTCTGTCCACCTGTGTGTCTACTCATTCATCCATATATCAGTCCATCTATCCATCCAACCACATAGTATCCACATAGGACGAGGCATGAGGACAATAGGCAGCAAAGTGAATTGTGAGACACATACCCTAGGGGACTCGCACCCTCAAACAGTGGGCTAAAATTTGGTTTTAAAACTTGAAAAGGCCCTCAACTTGAATCACCCAGAAAGAGGTAGAGAGAGGAGGAAGTGTGAGGGGATTTCTTGTGGCAAGACCACCCCCTCAACTGTGAAGAGTGTATGGAACCTGGTATGGTCCTAATCACCTTAGGCCTATCAGAAGGGGAATCATGGATTCACTCAAGAGCTTATTGTAAGGCCCCTGCACGTAGTGTCTGATCAGGGCATAGAGCTCCTGGAAGATGGGCGATGAAATGGCCAGTGGTCTGGGCTGACAGGCAGAGGAGAATGGCCACTGGTATCAGCTGGCACACCTACAGTCTGCTCAAGTCAAGGATGGCTGAGCAGTTTCCATGACTGGAAGCTGCCACATGTGAGAAAGAGCTGAAGCCACCTGAGCCCAGACTTTGCCCAGCAAGGGCCCAGGACAGATGGTCAGGCTTCGGCAAGAGTCATTCACCAATGCAAGGGGTGCCTACTAGAACATTTCCTGGGGCTGCTCCGAAGAAGCCACAGAGGGAATCAGGGGACAAGAGTCTGCCTGGCTCCCAAAGCATGAAGTCTCACAGTAGAAACTGTCCAGCCATTTTTACCTATCTTGTCCCAGAGGGGTCAAACCAGCACCCAGTAAGGTGGGGGAGGAAGAGGGAGGGAAGATGAAGACCCCACACCTAGATCTCTGCTGGCAAGAAACCATACTGTCAATAGGGAAAAACACTTTAAACTCAGTTCAGAAAATAGGACTGGATAGTCTAAGCATCAGGCACTGTTCACTAAATTAGAATGACAACCGAACTTTGTATTACCAAGAATTTCTGGAGTGGTCATGCTGCCTTCTCAAACACTCATTCAGGGGCAGAAGAAGAATCACCCAATAAGCAGATCCAAAGGAACATGGAAACAAAGACAAAGTCACTGTGTGATTACTCCCCCCAGCTCCTGTTGGTCACACGTGTGTGTACTTGTGTGCGAGCATGCAGACGAGCCACACACATGGCTACATCTCTGGACAGTGAGGCAATAGCCAGTACTTATTTATTTCCTTTATGCACGTTTCTCTAATTCTCACATTTTCTCTAAAGGGACTGTATTACTTTTATAATCATAAAAATGTCAGTATGAGTTATTTTGAAAAAGGAAGTCAGCATTACGGAAATTCCCTCATCAACATAAGACTATCACTTGCACCAGGAATGAGCATCACCCATCGTGTGCCTGGGATTGCAAAAGGGAGCAAGAAGCACTCCAACATCTGCACAGGCAGTGCATGTGGGATCTGGAATTGGCTCCATTCCCAGGGGAAAAGGGAGGAAATGAGAATTGGGTATTTTGTTGTGTTTCTTGTAAACATGCTTTGGGATCATATCCTTTTCCCCTTCCTCTCCCTTCTCCATTGAGTCACAAATTCAGCAGCACAGTGTCCCTTCTTCATCTCAGCTCACTGGACCAGCCCATTCTTTAGGCGAATTCCCAACAAGAGCTAAAAGATTGTGTCTCGGGGAATGGATTCTAAGGGAGTATTAAGATGAAAAATGCTAAAGAAATGCTCACTGTTACACACTGGAGTCTCTTTCTAATTCCTTCTTTGGAATATTCTGCAGTGGGACTGTCCTAGAGGTGAAACAACTGCTAAGAAAATCTAAAAAAGATTTTGAAAAGGAGTCTTTGGTTTCTTAGAAAAGGAAATGAAGATCATACAGAGCCACAGCATGTCAAGCTAGAGTTGCCCCGCTTCCATCGGATAATGCTGCCAGGCAGGGCGATGACGAGGGTGCTGCAGGGGATGGGGCAGATCAGTGCAAAGAAGCCGAGTTCCCGTGGTTTAAGAATGCACCAGAAGGAGAGAGAAGAGCTGCCCAGTGACTTAACCTCTAGTCGTGGGCTGTCACAGATGGGAACACCAGCTAATGAGCCTGGTGGCTAGCCTGATCTGAGATGGGCTTACATGTAAAATACACACCAGGTTTTTGAGATTTAGCATGAAGAAAAAAAATGAAAAAATAACTCAATGACTTTTTAATGTCGATTCCATAGTGAAACGGTAGTATTTCGAATATTTGTGATTAAATTTTAAAATAAAAAAAATTATTGTCTTTAAAAAACTTTTAAGATGAGGATACTAAAATATTTAAAATTATGTCTATGGCTCCCATCGAATGTGTGTTGAACAGCGCTGGACTCGATTCTGTGAGGCTCACTCAGACATGCAAGTGGATGAGATGAGATGCCCCTTTTCCTTAGAGCCCTGATCTCCTCCTGCTCTATTTTCCCCTTTAGCATTTATCCCATCTATTATACTGAATATTATATCTTACATATCTGTCTCCCCCGACCATAATAGAATGAGTTCAACAAAGGGCAGGAATTTTCCCCTGTCTTGTTCCTTGTCGTATCCCCAGGATCCAAAACAGTGCTTGACATAAAGAGGCTGCTCAATAAATATTCATTGAACGTGGAGGGTCTCGAGTAGACTTCCTTCCGTGCTAGTGCTTTCTATAGAATGTATGTTCTAAACAAAGTTCCAGATAGTGCTTTTAAGATGCAGCAAGTTCTCTGAGTGCAACTAAATTGGGGGAAGCGCCAGCTATCTGAAACGCAGAGGTGCTTAGAACTTGTATGGTGCTGAGTTCGGGCACTTCTAGGTGGGGATAGTGGCCTGGCTAACCTGGTGGAGTATCTGAAGCTACCATAATTGCTCTCTTTTAGGTGTCACCACATTCTTTACCTTTCTCAGGCTCTCAACTATGAGATGTGGACAAAGGACAGCATGGCTTTTCCATGGAGATGAAGTAGTATGTTAACCATCTGGTCAGCTTCCCAGAGCAAAGCCAATCATACTCATCGAGAACCCATTAGGTCCAAACAAATTCTAACATTCCTTATCAATTAACTTGGTTACTTTTTTCTTTTAAACTCGGTGAAGTCTATATTTTTTTTCTTGACAACCTACCTTCCCAAACGTGGCTGGGTTGACTTGGTTTTGGGCATTTTGCCCACAGGTCTCCACATAAATCTCATACATGAGGCAGCGAGGCACACTGTACCCTTCGCAAATGCAGAAATTGTCCACCAACCTGTGGGAGAGAAAGACGAGGAAGAGGAAATTGGTGTCTGTTTTTCTAGAGCAGGACATTGTGATCAGGATCAGCAATCAGACACAAGTGTGGAATCCAACTAAATGAAATACGTTTGATTTATTGACTGCAAAGTCTCACCAATCAGCATCAATACTCTATCCTGTTCTCAGAGTTAAGAATATTGGTTGTGGGCCTTTTGATTATTGACATGGTGAGTTTTGTTGTTGTTGTTGTTGTTTATATTTTTGGCATGTAGGTATATTAGAAAGAAGTCCAAGTTATTGGGCTCAGCAAACATTGTTATTTAATGTAGCTTTATAGAGGTTGCAGCCGAGATCTGTATAACTATAAACTGGAGAATTATTTACTCTCTAAGATATAAAGCAATCCCCCCTCATAGTCTATCATCCCTGCAGGTGACTACAGGGGCTAGTGTGGCTTCTCAGTCCCCATGTACCTGTGACCCAGGGCAAGAGGGCACAGCTCATCCTCCCTCCCCCTCTACCACTGAAACAGTTGTTTTCATGACGTTTAAAACCAAGTGATTTAGGGTGGGTCACTATATTTTGACTTAAAATTACAATAAAATGTAAAATGCAAGACACCAAGAGACAGAGAGGCAGTACACTTTCACTCTCCTTTATCTCCTGCTGGGGACAGAGCTAAGTGACGTTCAGGTGTGATCTGCAGCAACCTAGGCCTCTACTCAGATTGAGACCTTCAACTGCCCAAATGCTCTAGAGCCCTGAGGCAGGTGGGGATCCCCTGGCAACGAGGGACTCTGCCAGTGGCTCACAGCTCACAGCCAGCCAATAGGGACAGCCAGATGTCTATTCTAGCAACAGGTATGTGAGTGTGTGGGGCAAGTAGTGAAGGTGACTGGGGTCACAAAGTGTGGTCCATAGTGACATCCAAGTACAACCTTCCCTTTCCTGGTTGAGGGCATACTCTCAGTTTTCTCCCCATTCTTTTCAAAAAATACATAAGGCAACCAGCACAATTTGTAAACACAGAAAAATTTCTAGCACTTAACCAATAACATATTTTCTCCTTTCTTATTGATGACATACAGCTTATTTTCTGGGGTGCAGCAGGATGAGATTTACTTTCCTTGAGAGCTAAAGACCATAGCTAACCCCATTGGCTTCCTAAAAGAGGGAAAAATCAGTATGTGGGTAGTGGGGGCGACTCTCTGGCCCTGAATGGGTTTCCATCTGGTAACAAATTACTATATGTTGGGTGGCTTAAAACAACAGAAATTTATTCTCTCACGGTTGTGGAAGCTGAAAGTCCAAAATCAAGGTGTCAGCAGGGTTGGTTCCTTCCAGAGGCTCTGAGAGAGAATCAGCTCTATGCTTTTCTCCTCACTTCTGGTGATTGCTAGAAATCCTGGGTGTTCCTTGGCTTGTCAATACATTACTCCAATGTCTGCCTCCATCTTCACCTGGCCTTCTCCTCTCTGAGTGTAATTCTCTCTTATAAGGACACCAGTCATTGGATGTAGGGCCCACTCTAATCCAGTGCGATTTCATCTCACTGGATTTCACTAATACATCTTTCATTTCACTAATTACATCTGCAAAGACTCTGTTTCCAGATAAGATCACATTCTGAGGTTCCATATGGACATGTATTTTGGGGGACATTATTCATCTCAGTACAAGCCCAAGGAGGAGATTTTCTGAGATTCCCCCATGACATACATTACTGTGGAAACCTGACACCTAAGGTATTTCACAATGGTTTAAATAGAGCTGCTATTGCACCAATTATTTGGCTCAGGATTAAATAGAGGATGATGTCTATTGATGGAGTGACGAATATGCATATCTAGTAGATATGTATATTTCTTTAGTTAAGACACCACTTGTTGATATATGAACTCTACCCGAAGCATTACAGACAATTATCTAATCTTGAGGAGCTGCAGCAAAATGTGACAGGCATTAAGTTCAAACTCACTTTAAAAAAAATAATAATTTATTTAAATTAGTTTCAAGTACACAGTACATTGTTTAGACATCTATAATGTTCATAAAATGATCCCCTCTTTTGCTCCCTCCCTCCCCTGGCCCTCCACTCAGCCATCATATTAATGCTGACTGCATTCCTTCTGCCATGCTCCCTGTGCCCAACTATCAACTACTAATTTGTACTTCTTTAGCCTTTCATCCCATTCTCCCAGCCTCCCAACCCCCCTCCCCTCTGTCCGTCACCAAATTGTCCACTATATTTGTGAGTCTGTTTTTGATTAGTTTATTCTTTTTGTTCCTTAGATTCCTCATATAAGTGAAATCATATGGTATTTATCTTTCTCTGACTTATTTCACTCAGCATAAAAACCTCTAGGTCCATCTATGTCGTTGCAAATGGTAGAATTTCATTGTGTTTATTTATTTATTTTTTTAATGGCTGAGTAATATTCCATATTATATATGAACCATAATTTCTTTATCCAATCATCTATTGATGAGCATTTAGGTTGCTTCCATATCTTGGCTATTGTAAATTGTGCTGCCATGAATATTGGAGTGCATAGATCTTTACGAATTATTGTTTTATTGTTTTAGTCTTCTTTGGATAAATATCCAGAAGTGTAATTGCTGAGTCAAAAGGTATATCCATTTTTAATTTTTTGAGGAACTTCCATACTGTTTACCATAGCAGCTGTATCAATTTGCAATCCTACCAACAATGTGTGATGGTTCCCTTTTCTCTACATCCTCGCCAACACTTGCTGGTTTTTTGTTTTTTTTTTTGATTTATTGATGATAGCCATTCTGACATGTGTGAGGTGATACTTCATTGTGGTTTTAATTTGCATTCTCTGATGATTAGCAACCTTGAGCATCTTTTCATATGTCTGTTAGCTATCTGTATGTCCTCTTTGGAGAAGTATCTTTTCAGGTCTTCTGCACATTTTTTAATTGGATTGTTTGTTTTTTGTTGTTGTTGTTGAGTTGTATAAGTTCTTTATAAATTTTGGATATTAACCCCTTATCAGATGTATCATGAGCGAATATCTTCTCCCAAACAGTCAGTTGCCGTTTTGTTTTGTTGATGGTTTCTTTTGCTGTACAAAACAAACTCACTTTTTTTATTCACAGCTTCTGTTGATTTGCCACAGAATGGTCTCCTCAAAAAAGGAATGTACAAAACACTCGTTCTTTAAAATAAACTCTAAATTTTGACAAATCGTTCTTCCTTGTCACAGAAATTAATTTGCTCTGGGCCTCTGTGAACTGTTGTCCCCTCTCTCAAAATGGCACTACTGAGTCTGCTATCAACGAGAATAACAATACAGATTTTTGCAGTCTTTTCTCCGCCACACACACCAGGAAGGGGCTGCCTCCTGGTGTGGCGCCCTGTGCTGCTGCTCAGTGACCTTGCTGCTCTGAGATTCACTCCATCTCTGACCATATGTCTTTGGTCCTTTATCCAGAGTTCCCAGCCAGGTCTCAGAGACTGGCCTGTGGTAGGTGGTCAGCAGGTGTTAACCGAATCAATGGAAGTTTTGGAAGTGGGCTTTGATTTCTCCTGGAAGAGCATCTCTATCCGGGGACATAGGTCTACTTCAGCTCAAACAGAAGTTGTGCCACTATTTTGTCTCCACATACATATGACTTACCCAGAGCTTTGAACCTCAAAGGCCCAGATTTAAATTCTGATTCTGCTATAATTCATAGTTTTTGTGATTAGAAAACAAGTATGTGATGTGCCTAGTAGATTGTCTGACACATGGAAGTGTGTGCTATCATTTTATGTCTGCCTCTGAGATCCTGAGTGGAAGCAAGAAAGATGTCCATGTTGGCAGACTGGCAGCACAGAAGCACCTGCGCTAGGTGAGCCTGACTTTCAACTACATGTGGATCCAAGGAGAGGCTGAATGGGGAATGTGCAGGCAGCAGGGCTGGGCAGATCTGGTGAGACTGGTCACAAATTTTACACTGAAATGTCATTGGATGATACACCATTATACTAGTGTACACTATCCAAGTTCAAAGTGGGTCAGGTCACTGACTTCCTTGCTTAGCTGCACAATAACAGTATTTTCCAGTTCTCACGATCAGACAAGTTTGCTGGCTAAGATCTTAAGAACATTCATGACGTTCTCCTTGTATTGACTGATGGACAATCTGATAATGGCCAACTTCAGAGCCCACATACTTAGTCCTGAAGTTTTCACATTTTCTGATTACTCCCTTTTGTCACAAAGAAAAATGTAATGGTGGGAATTATAGAATCCTTTGATTCAACCTGGTCAAAAGCTACTATGAATTCTATACCTTAAATAAATGTGCATTTTATTAATTCCAACAGTCTGCAGAAATTTGAAAAAGTCATATATACATGCAGGAGACAGTTAGTCTACAGCCAAACTCAGCATGCACAGGGATTAGAGGACTCTTAGAGTTTTACCTGAGTTCTGAAGCCAGGGATCCTCCAGCCTGTTGGGTCTGCACTGCCCAGCAGGGGAAGTGAGATGAGTGCAGTTCAGCTCTGTGTGCTCCCCAGGGGTCTGAGCATTCCTCTCCCAGTTTCTAAGTCCCTACTGCCCATGAAACAGAAACTTCTATTACTTCTGTCCCTAGACACTGTCTGCTCCTGGTGGGACCTTACTTTCTCCTTGGAAAATGTATCACGTGCTGATGACAGTGGCACCAAAATCTCTAAGTAACATCGGGGACCTAGGTAGTGACTGATTGGTAATGCCGAAAATGGAGCATTTCTTCCATGGGACAACAATTGGTCCCTTCCTGGTCTTTGACATGGAAGCCTGAGCTAACCCACCAGGACCCACTGCCACTCTTCTGGAAGTTGGTTTTCCTGGGCGTCTTCTAATGTCCTCTAGGATGCCAAGGCTCTGCATTACAAACTGAGAGACTCTGTTGTGTGGTTCTTTTTTAAATGATTTATTTTTCAATTGTGGTAAAATATACACAGCATAAAATTTACCATTTTAAAATATACAATTCAGCGGCATTAAGTGCCTTCACATTGCTGGGCAACCATTACCACTATCTATCCCAACAACTCTTTTCATCTTGCAAAACTGAAACTCTGTCCCCATCAAACCCTAACTTCCCATTCCCCACTCTCCACCCCACTGCCCTTGGCAACCACCATTCTACTTTCTGTCCCTATGAAACTGGTTACTCTAGGAACCTCATATAAGTGGAATCACACAATATTTGTCCTTTTGTGATTGGCTTATTTCATTTAGCCTAGTGTCCTCCAGGTTCACTCATGTTGTGGCCTCTGCTAGAATTTCCTTCCTTTTCAGGGCGAATAGTCTATTTTATATACAGACCACCTTTTGTTTGTCCATTCATCTGTGGATGGACACTTGGGTTACTTCCACCTTTTGGCTATTATGCACAATGCTGCTATGAGTGTAAGTGTATAAGTACCTGGCCGAGTCCCTGCTTTCAATTCTTGGGGTACATACCCAGGAGTGGCATTGCTGGGTCATATGGTAGTTCTACTATCAATTTTTTGAGGAACCTCCATGTAGTTTTCCATAGCGGCTGCACCATTTTACATTCTCACCAACAGTGTGCGAGGGCTCCAATTTCTCCACCTCTTCACCAGCATTTGTTATTTTCTACATTTGTTTGTTTGATAATGGCCATCCTAATGGGTGTAAAGTGGTTGGGGCTGTGTTTTTAATGTCAGTGTTAAAGCCACCAATACGAGTAATCTGTTAAACATCCTACCTCCTAGACTGGATGCCTAAATGCCAGTCCCTCCATGGGACACTATACCCTTCCTCGCCCCTACCCCTTGAAAAGCATGACCCCTGTGGGTTAGAGACCTGTAAGAGTAGGAATTCATGACATAGGACTTAGTTAAGTTCACTGCTAAAATGGTCTATACCGTCCTGAGTGACTTAGGGCATGTGCAGTGTATGCAACCTGCTTCTCTCAGCTCACAAACACCCTTAGGACGATGTCCTGGTATTTTTTTTTATATCTTGAATCGTTCTTGCAAGATCCTGGAGCACAACTGCAAACCCCAGAAACTCCAATTTACCGAAGGGTGACCTGAAATAGCTGACAGGCATTCTCAGGGTCCTTTCTTTTAAGATGGAGCCCATAGCTGGAGGGTCTGAGTTAGGGGGTGTAAAAGAAATAGAGCACTGCTGTGTAACATTCTGAAAACATTGTGTTTTAATATTTATTCTTTGGGATTTTTCTCTTAAGCAAGGTAAAATATATCAAAATTTTTTCTTTTGGAGAAAAAGGGTAACCATTTAGGCCTGTTTGGATTATAATCACAAACACACCCTTCATTTTTCTATTTCACTCGTATAACTTTTTCAGAAAGTCTTGCCTGAGAAATATTCCTTAAAACAAACAAGCAAAACAAAGTAATCAGATATCCACTAGTTATTCACGTTATAAAACTGAGGTTTTAGGACTGGTTTCAATTATTTTCCTATTTATAAAGAGCTACAAACCCATGAGTTTCATTAGTCTCAAGGGCTAACGGTATTTTTCTTTCCAGTTTTTTCTCCTCTATTTAAACAGCCAGAAGTGAATTTCACAATCTGGAATGCATTGTTATAGCTAAAAATTGCTTTGCTTTTAGTTAGAAAACATCCCATTTTGGACCTCAAACTAAGAAAACGTTTCCTCTGCTGGCCAACGCCCCCGTGCTTTCTGCCCTAAGTGTAAGCGCGGGTTCAACACACGAGCCCCCCCGGTGGCGGGCAGGCTGGATTGCTTCCCGAGGCAAGGGTGGCCAGCAGGGAAGCCCCCAGGAAGAGCTACACTGCCCATTGCTGCTGACTCCCGACCAAGAGGCCTTTGCTGTGTGCGTGTGCGTGTGCGTGTGTGTCCAGTCCGGTCCATCCGCGACTACGGTGAGCCAGCATTAAAAGGCGCCAGTCCTGGGTGTGAGCAGCTGTTCTTTTAGACCTTTTATCAGGGCCCAGAGCGCGGGCCATCGCTCCTCCTCGCACTTGGCATTGGTCGGAGGTATTCAGGGCAGCAGCGGACGGAGCGACGCCTCCCCGCTTCTGGCCCCACCGCTTCCATTCTAAGGGCCCGGAGCGCTCCCCCACCCCCGCAGCCCAGACCTCGAAACCCGGCCAGCGGGAAGGCGCCGGCCGCTCACCACTGGATGATGCCGCTGTGCAGGCCCCGGCCGCCCGCGCCGCCCGATGGCGAGGCCGCCACGCCCTCGGCCATGGCTCAGCCCCGGCCCGCAGCTCCGAGTCTGGCGGCAGGCGGCGGCGCTGCACCCGTCCGGCCGCCGCCGCTCCTCGGTGTTTACTTTAGAGTGGGGCGCGTGGCGGGCGGCGAGGGCGCGTGGGGCGCGCGGGGCGCGGAGCGAAGCCAGCCAGGCTGGAGCCCACGGCGCGCGACGGAGGCTGATGCTCCGGCCACGCCCTGTGAGGGTTAGGTGGGGTGAGGGGTGGAGGGTAGTGGATGTCGCCTCTCCAGGATCAAAAGATCGAAAGGCAGAAATACACGTGGCGCTCCTTTCACTTTTCCACCAATCAATCAAACAAACAAGCAACAGATAAAAACCAATATACATGATATTTCAAATAAAGTCACGGTGTTTGTTTGATTAGCAGCGGTCCTCCATCCTGACAGCGCTTTGAAATTACTTGGGCAGGTTTCAAAAATATTGGCGCCCAAGGGCCACCCCAGAAGTTCCAGTGCAATGGGGAGGTGGGGGGAATTGGGTGAACGAGTTTTTACAAGCCCCACAGGAGTTTGGTGCCGCTAATGTGCACCCTGGGCTGAGAACCACCCGTCCTGGGAGTTTTGAGGGGGGTGGGAACATGGGGACTTTTAGAGGCCCACCCCAGGAGACTCCAGGGGCAGCTTGGGGTTGAGGACTGCTGCCGTAGAGTGACCCCCACACCCTATCTGCAGCCAGGCTCTAGCAGTCTTTGCCTTCAAGAGCTATTTATGTTAATGAGCTGGCTGTGTGACCTTGAGCTGTTCACTGTCTCACAGCCTCACTTATCTTGCCTGCAACTGTGCGGTCGTTGTAAGTGTTAAGTGAGCTAATAAATGAAGGACGGGTGGTGGCATGAGAAAGAGGTGGACACACCATTACTTTGATTGCCTGCTGACTGCTACTTTGCTGACTGCTTGAAAATCCCTCATAAGGCTTTCTTCATCTCCATTGCATTTGACACCTGAACAACAAAACAGCCCAATTTAAAAATGGGTAAAGAACTTGAGTATCTTCTTCCAAAGAAAATATACAAGTTGCAAATAAGCACATGAAAAGATGCTTGACATCATTAGTCATTAGGAAAATGCAAGTCAAAACCACAATGAGATACCCCTTCTCACTCTTTGGGATTGCCATTATTTTTAAAAAGAAAGAAAAACAAAGTTTTGATGAGGATATGGAGAACTGGAACATTTTCATTGCTGGGTGGGAGTGTGAAAAGGTACAGCTGACACAGAAAGCAGGTGATTTCTCAAAAAATTAAAAGTAGAATTACCATATGGTACATTAGTTCCATTTATAGGTTTGTACCCCAAAGAATTGAAAGCAGGGACTTGAACAGATATTTGTAATTTGTGTCCCCATGGACACAGTAGCAATATTCCCAGAAGTCAAAAGGTGGAAGCAACTCCATGTCCATCAACGAATGCATGGGTAAACAAATGTGGTATATACAGACAATAGAATATTATTCAACCTTAAAAAGGAATGAAATTCTGACACATCCTACAACATGAATGAACCCTGAAGACAGTGGTTTTTTTTTTTTTAAATAAGCCAGATACAATAGGATGATTCCACTTATATGAGATTGCTAGGATGGTCAAACTCATACAGACAGAAAGAATGGTGGTTACCAGGGTCTGGGGGGAGGGGAGAGTGGGACATTGCCTATCGAGCATGCAGTTTTAGTTTGGGATGGTGAAAAAGTTCTGGAGATTTATGGTGGTGATGGTTGCATCACAATAGATATGTGCATAATGTCACCGAATTTACACTCAAAAATGGTTAAAATGATAAACGTTATGTTATGTATATTTTACCACAATTGAAAAAACAAAAGCAGGGCAGAGATTCATTCAGCGGTGTTGACTACTTTCCATGTGACAGCACCAGAATGTAGTTGTTGGACATACCAGCGGAGGTCTCCATGGCCAGCTCGGGAACACCCTTGTCAGGGCATCAGGCATAAGGCTCAAGAGCAGTGCAGAAGGGAGATGACAGGATAGTTATGAAGATCTTGAGACCTGAAGTTTGACCAGGTCACTAGAGCCAACACTGATGGCATCTAGCTCTTTTTTCGGGAGCTGTGCCGGGGTCAGCCTGGTCCTGAAGCTTGGGGAGGATTTTGAGGGGTGTGCGGGATAGAGATGGGGTTAGGTAGGTGAGTAAAAGGGAAAGGCTTATAATCACCAAGTGATGGGGGCAAACATCCTGGGCCTCCTGCAGTAGGGCAGGTCCTTTTCCATAACCTATGGATGCCAAGAGCATGACTCCTTCTGCCCCTCATGCTGGTCTGCAGCAGCTCTCTGCAGCTCCCTGCCACCCACGAAGCTTCCCAAGATGCTCACCAACTTCCAAATAGACTGGAAATAACCAAAAGAAGAATCTACTTTTCTTTAGGGCTTTCTTGAAATCTTATTATGTCCCTACTGATTATATAACATCTGCATATTTACAGAGTCTCAGTGTGTACCAAGCACTGGGACAGACCTTGGAAATACAATGGGACAGCATGACCCTCTGGTTGACCAATGGTCTCTTTGCTGTTGACTGCATCAAATATTAGATGCTATGAAATGCCAACATCACCTCCCCTTGCTCCAGAGTTGTTGCGGCTGGTTGGTAAGCAGACCGTAGAAATGAAGCCATGGGGTTAATCTCACACCCTCCATCCAAAAGACCAGTTAATTTCATCTACGACAGGTGACAGCTGGTGTCCTTAGTTTGACCAGCCCTCTTATAGATGCATATTCTCAGTAGGTGTGTGCTAATGCGAGAACACTCATATTTATTCGCTGCTTATGCCTAATGTGCCACATGTGCAAAGGACGTTCACTTCTGCACATGACCCTCTTAGTAGCAGCATAATTAAGATTTTCATTTGGGTTGAACATATAGCCACATAGATTGCTCAATAGAATTTGGTATAAATCCATTTTCTTTTGAAAGGATGTTTAATTGCAACTGACATCAAAAAACATTGTTTTGAGTAATTTGCTCTCTTGTACCTGAAAAGCCCAGTCTCACTCTGAAAGTCCAGCATCTTCCCTCTAGTGTCCTATACCACTACAAGGAAAAAGAAATCTTAAAGTTGATATCGAATAGAATTTCAATTACTTGTGTCACATTTGATGCACACAAAGCTTTTCCTCCCTCTGCCAGACGTTACATCTCTTTTAGCTGAGTGGTGACTACTTTTGCCTACTTCAGCCTAATTGGCTTTGAGATTATCCAATTAGTCTCATTTCACCTTCTAAAAGGGCACCAGCTGTGCCTTATCCTTGCACAAAACCATCTCTGATTGGAGTGCTTAATTTCATTCAATCATTACAATTATTCACTTTCTGTGGATGTACCAGGTGTCTTCCGGCAATAGCTATATTTTAAAATAAAGCTAACAAGTATAATGCATTTGGTCAAGAATGGAGAATGTATTTAGCATCTGCAGGGACAGAGCATTACAGAAGACAGATAACTGTATGTTCCATTTTCACTGGATGAGTTTCTGGGCTCTAAAAAAATAAGCCATGAAGATTTTGAAACTATGCTGTAGCAAAACAATCTCATTGGAGAGATTTCAAATGGTGATCATGTGTCAAAATTTTCCTTGGTCTAGGTTCACCTTCTGAGTGTCTGGTTCATGCTCTAGTTGAAATTGATGGGAACACCACAGTCTCAGGCACGTGTGTAATGGGAAATCCCGACTCCACACAAAGCACACTTCTGCCATTTCTTGATCTGAAATCCATGACTTGGAGCATCAGAAAACATGCCGTTCCTGTAAAGGTTGTTTTCCACCAACCCAAACTATTACTTTTCTCCTTTTAGCAGTGGTCACTTGAAACACTGGCCACAGGTGGTATGACAAACAGGATTATTGGCAGAGAAGCTCTGAGAATGTGGGGAATGAAAAGGAACAGCCTTCCTTCATCTCAGAATGCTTGTAAATTGTAATTTGTAGAGTTGCATGTTTGAATCTTTGTTCCACTTATAGTGAGATTTTTCTGGAAGTCTGATAGAAAACCAAGCAAAACCAAAATGAAATATGATGTCCTTTTCTACAAAAGAATAGTAGGAATTAAATGTCATCTTATTAGAGTGTCACATAACTTCGAAAGGCACTTGTCCAAATCACAATAGTGTGCAAAATCATAAATCTTACCCTAATTCATTAATTTTCCAAAAGGATGGGCAAACGCACACTAAAGCAATCACTTTGGATTTGTGTAAATAGTATTTTAAAGGTTTGCATGAGTGTGGGGGCATTATCTCTTAAAAGCAGTTTTAAAATGGTGGCATTTGGCCGACTTTAAGTCATACCATAGTTCATTATTCTTTGGTAAAAACATACTCTGACAGCTGTTTGCTCCCTGCTGTTCTGCATGGAATTATCTCATGACATCATCCCCACCATAAAATGAATTTCACTAAAGCATCCCCAAACCAAATACATGTTTGACAGTTTTTTGAAGGCAGCTAAGGGATAGCAGGCTGCCTTTCAATGGGTTATGTGACTCTCCTGCTAATTAGCAATTGGAATTCCCAGCAGAGAGAGGTGAGAATGCTTTATGAAGAGCATCTGCCTGTGTGCTTTATTGCAGAACAAATGTAGATGCATCCCAGTGGATGCCTAAAGATAGTTCAAGTAAAGCATGTTTTATGCAAATAATTGTCTTCACCTGGGTTAAAATTCACTAATATTAAAACCCCAAAGAGCCGGTCCAAGGTGCAAACAGTTGTCAAGATTGTCTTTTTCAAATGTAATATTCATATGTCATCACTGTGCGAAGCCTAGACACCTGCCCAGTGTCCTTCATCCAGGGCCACATGCAGCTGAGCAGTCCAGGTTGTTCTTCTCCCATCTGCCTCGGATAATTCCCCAGCCAGACCACTCAGCTTGGTGACACTTTTTAGAACCTTTCACAGGAAGCAGGCTGTGGTGAGAGGCCACAGAACCTGGGTGGGGACAGCTGGAGAGGGCAGACGTCTGACAACCTAATTCCCGAGTGGCTCGGCTATCCCTCCTGAGGTTGAGTACTCAGGATTCCTTTGTGTTCTCCAACAAACTGCCACAGTAAGGATTCTGGGAGCAGCAGGTCACATGCATGCTAGGAGTTGGGCAGACGTCTATAAGGACACACTGCAGTGGTACCTGCCCTCTTGGGACCCACAACAACCACTGTACCTAATGAAGACATAGGAATAAAAACTACCCCAAAAGATTCTCTGAAATGGAATACGTTACACAGTGGTTGAAGACCTAGCTAGGGACCTTGTCAAAACTGTCATATAGCTCTGGGCCACAGGGTGGGCCTCCTGGCAGGGGACATAGTGGGGTCACAGCCAGACCCTAGGGGCCCACAGAGCCCGCAGGAGTAAGAGGGGCAAGTTCTCTAGGTAGGGTGACTGAGCCATGCTGCTACCAGAGTGAGCAATGCTGTGGGGACAAGGGCACTGCATTTGAGTGCTGGGGACCAGGGAAAAGGGCAAGGCTGGAGAAGGGACCCATGCGGGTGGGGTTTGGCTGGAACAGAACTAGTTGATGCCTGTTGCCCTTGTGTAACAGTTTCTAGCTCTCTTGTCCCTTCTGCAGAGTGCCCTGGCTTCACCATGAGTTATGTGGCCCTTCCTCACAGTAAGCCACCCAACTTCCCCATGTGGCCTGGGGCCATCTTGGGGAATGATAAGAGGGAAGTGAAACCAAGAGATAAATATGTTTACCTAAAGAGAGTAGGCAAGATCTCAGAGGACCAACTGAATCATTGCCTTGGGCAAACCTAGTGTATCTGACCAAAATTTAGATTTCCCGCATAGCACGCAGCACTCACAGAAGGACAGCAGTACCCCTCAGCGTCTTACACAGGAGGTTGTGAGTCCAACAAAGTTGAATAGAATTGTTTGTTTCATTTTACAGGAAGAAAAAAGGACACTTGAAGTGACCTCGTCCAAAGTCATACAGCCAATAAATGTGGCAGAGTACACAGGGCCCCGGGCTTACCCACTCTGTCAGGGAGGTTTCCTTTCTCGCAAAACAGGACACTAAGGTAGCTGTGAGGCAAAAAGAAAGTCTGTAAAGCTCTTAGCACAGTGCCTGACATGAGGTATGTGCTCAATACACTTTTGACTGTTGCTTGTGTTCCCTTGAAAGGAAATAGTTAAAATGGCTTCAGTTATTTCAATATTTTTGGCATAATGATAGTATTAAGGTTATGTTTTTATCCATTTTAAAAATACACACTCGAATATTTGCAGGTGTAATGGGATGATATCGGAGATTCTCTTAAAAATTATCCAGTTGTTACGCACAGGTGAGAGAAAAGGGAAGGTAGAAGGAATGCAATCGGCGGGTACTGAGGACTGGGCGATGGGCCCAAGGGAGTTTGTTTTACTTTGCTCTCCACTTTCGTGTGTGTTTGAAATTGTCCAAAAGAAAAAGTTTATATATGTATTTTTACATTTATTTTTTGAAGCTGTATTCTAGGGGGACAATGCTTAAAATACATTTATATGCATATAGACTCACACACACATGTACACACTTCAACATGCAAAATACCCAAACATAGTATGTTATGAACAGTTAATTAACACTAGTGTTTTATCAATATGGCATTATTAGGATTCTGCTTTGGTGTTCGGCAGAACATTCCTGCAACCAAGTATTCTCCAAAAAACAGCTTGCTCTTTGGAAACTCGCAAATTCTATATCTCTGTCTTGGTGAATCACAGGTATATTATCAGGTTAAAGGATCTGAGTGATCCTGTAGCAAAAAGCCTGTGTAACTCTGTCTAATATAGTGTTAACGAGTTTGATTGTCTTCAGAATCCCACCCCATCCTCATTTGTTTGCTTCTTTGTCTGTTTTTGCATACCATCCATTACCACTAATAAACATCCAGAAGGATACTAGGTTCCATGGAACTCAGTTTGGGAAACATAGGTATGAGCTACATCACAGAATAAGTCGGATCTCATGGGCTGTCCTCGGAGCACTGGCTGCTGATAAACAAAATGGTTTCTAGAGGTTTGACAAAAAAGAAGCTTAGTGTCCTTATTTCATACTTCTTTTGTCTACTTTTCTTCTCCCTTCTCTCCTTCCTGATGGTCCTAACCCCTATATGCCACATACCCGGGGAGAGAATGGGGTGTCCTCATTCTCACCTCGTTCTCACTCACCTCTCCAATGGGAGAGCACCTGTGACTGACATGGACAGGAGGCCACAGAAACAATCCAGGCTCCTTGGGGATCGGAGTGAAGGCTGGGCTCCTTCCACTCGACTACACACAGTCGGGCCTTCATATGTCACACAAGATTAAATCCGTGTGGAGCTCCACCCAAAGAGAAGTAACATGTGAAATTGAAAAGACACACGTGGTCACATTTTATACATTTACATTCCGATATGATGTAAATAAATTTCCTCTGATTTTCCTCTTAGTGAGCACTTGAACTCATGTTTCCCCATGCATGGAAAAGCACTATGAAAACTGAATCGACTGATCAATTTGGGATTTCCTTACTCTGGCAGTTTTATTAAAAAACAAATAAAGAGAGTGTGATCATAACTGCTCACTGAGAGTCATACAGCGCTTATTCACAGACTCACTTTTTTATTTATCCGCCTACAGCACAATTAGCCACTTCCCCTTCCAGACCCTTCTGCAACCTGCCAAAGGCCTGCTCACACCTTCCTCATCCTTCAGGCAGGCTTTCCTCTGGGCCTCTGGGATTCGGAAGGCCTCCGCCCCCTCCCTTTTGTTCTCCTCCACTTGATCTTCTCTATTCTTTCCTTTCCAGGTCCCACCGCGGGGAAGGCTGGGAAGAGTTATTAACCTTATGATGACGAAGATGATGATGATAATAACACAGATGCTAAATAACACAGTTGTGCCCCTTTAACACAATTGTTGCCATTGCATCACGTTTGCTCATAAAAATTCATAAAACACATTCATGTTCAAACATCTATGGAATAGGTATTTTTATTGTTTTGTAGGTAAAGAAACTGAGTCCTAAGAGAAATTAAGCAGTTTGTTTAAGAGTGTACGGTTGCAGCTAAATCTGTGACCTTCCTAAATCATTTCTGTTAGTCACATATCTGTCATGCTCTGGATCCTCAGTTTACCAAAAATGACTATAGTGACACGACCACGTGCCCGAAAATCTCTTCTCCCCAGGTGTAGGCCTATAGTTTCAAAGGTTTGTACAGAAATTATTCACATTTGAACAACTGCTTCTCAAGCCTCATCGCACTCAGCTCCCCGAAGCACAGAATGTGTGGTTCCTTGAGGGGCTGCACATTTGCATGTCTCAGTGCCTTTGCACAAGCTACTCGTGCTGCCTGGAATCTCCAAGGCATTTGACCCTTCTTCTCCTGGCTGACTGCTATCCAGCCTATGTAAGCTTAATCTATTCTTGTCCTGGAAGCCTTTTCAGACCACTTCTTCTTTAACCATAATCCTGGGGTTCCAGTGGGAGTTCCCAGTGTCCTCCCATACCTGCTTGGGCTCAATTCCATCACAGCATTGCTCACCATCTGTGTACTTGGCTGCCCTTCTTTTATAAAATGAGCTCCAGAAGGCAGGCACTGACTAGCATAGTGCTGGACAGATACTGGTAGGCGCCAAATAAACTTTTGCTGACTTCCTATAGTAATGAGAAGTGTCCTCTAAGAAGAGATGATGGAAACCTGAATTTTGTGTTCCTTAAAAAGGACCAGGCCTTACATCTTTTGCTTTCGCGTAATAGTTTCTATTTCACAAGTTGGGGAGGGGTTTTTGTTCAGATCCATCCTAGGAACCATCCCTTGAACTTCCTGACTTTGTTGCCTTTGCCACATCAGATACAGCCCACCATAAAGGGGCCTGTTGCATTTGATTTCCTCTGCAAGGAAGAAAAACAAAACAAAACAAAAGTCGCAGTTTATCATAAAACCCAGCACAGGAAAGCTTAAACAATGGCTCTTCGACTCAGCTCTCAGTTCCTCAAACCAGCAAAGGCACCTCTTCTTCCTGGATAAAGCTGCTTTGCTGGGAATGAGAGGAACATTCACAGTATAGGTTGATGGTCACATGACCATCAGAATTACAGCATCTTTAGACAATGGGATTTTTAAAAACACACCATGAAATCACCAAATGTTTTGGAGGAAGCTGGCGGCCCATTGAGACCCATATGATTGTATAGATGGTGAAATAGAGCTTCTGTCCCTGTTCTCACCTCATACCTTCCATCTGATCACTGCTGAGAAAGAGTATCTGCTTTCACATCATTTAAGAGTGACCTCCTTGCCATGATGTCTGTTACTAGTTTTATTATTTGTCTAGCACCCTCTGATTTCATGATAAATTTCAAAGTCATTTTCTTTCCTTTCTTGCTTTCTTTTGGATTAATGTAGTATTTTCATCATTTTATTTTTTTTATCTTCTAGTAGTTTAGAAGTGACATCCTGTGTCTATTTTTTCCCTAAAGATTACTCTAAAAATTACAACATAAAAATTTAACTTCTCAAAGTCTAAATTAATCAATGCAGTTAGCCTACTCTTGAACACTAAAACCTTAAAAACACTTAACTCTGTTTACTTTTCTACCTACTTATATGTAAATGTAACTTATTTTGATTCTACCTTCCTACCCCTCCTCAACATTAATAGTTTGTTTTATACAAGCAACATTTGCTTGATTTACCCATATATTCTCCATTTTCTTTTGCTTTTTGTTCTGTTCCTTCTTTCATCACAGTGCTCCCGTCCGACATCACTTTCCTTCTACCTAAAGATTATCTTTTAGAACTATCTTTATTGAAGATCTGCCCTTGGAAAACTCTTTCAGATTTTACTTCTAAAAATATCTATTTCACTCACTTTCTTAAAAGATTTTTATGTTAGTTTTAAAGTTCTTGATTGGCATTTACTGCCTTTAGCATGTTGAAGATATTATTCCACATGCTTCTGGCTTCTGTTGTTGATGTTGAATCGTAATATGTAAGTTTATTCTTTCTTTGAAGGCAATATGTCATTTTTCTCTGCCTTCTTTTAAGTTCTCTTTGTTCTTAGTGTTCTTTAGGTTTGCTGCAATGGGTTTAGGTGTGGATTTCTTATATTTTATCTTGCTTGGGATTTGTTTTTTTCCTGATTAGTGTCTTCCATCATTTGAGAAAGTTTTTCAACTGTTATCTCTTCAAATATTTGTTCTATTCCATCCTCTTTATTTTCTTACTCTATTTTTCAAGCCTTTGAATCTCCCTTCATGTATTTTTTCTTCTTCCATTTAATTCATAAATTGAGTTTTTAATTTCAGTTGTCATGTTTTTCATTTCTAGAAGTTTTATTTGATTATTAGTATTATTTTAATTTTATTTTATTATTAGTTTCAAGTATATAGTACATTGGTTAGACATTTATATAGTATATACAATGATCCCCCTGAATTCTCTCTCTCTCCTCTGGCTCTACACATAGCTATTACATTACTGCTGACTGTGTTCCCTATGCCGTGATCCCCATTCCTGTGAGCATCTACCAACTACTAACTAATTTGCGATTCTTTAACCCTTCATCACTTTCTTTCATCCCCTCTACCCCTGCCCGCTGTGGTCATTACCACATTGTCCTCTGTATTTGCGAATCTGTTTTAGATTAGTTTTTCTTTTTGTTCCTTAGATTCCACATATAAGTGAAATCATATGGTATTTACCTTTGTCAGGCTTATTTCACTTAGCATAATAATCTCTAGATCCATGTTGTTGCAAATGGTAGGATTTCATTTTTTATAGCTGAGTAATATTCCATTGTATACATGAACCATAACTTCTTTATCCAATCATCTGTCGATGGGCACTTATGTTGCTTCCATACCTTGGCTATTACGAACAGTGCTGCCAAGAACACAGGGGTGCATAGATCTTTACAAATTACTGTTTTTGTTTTCTTTGGATAAACACCCAGAAGTACAACTGCTAGGTCAAAAAGTAGATCCATTTTTAATTTTTTGAGGAACCTCCATACTGTTTTACATAGAGGCTGTATCAATTTGCAATCCCACCAACAATGTATGAGGGTTCCCTTTTCTCTGCATCCTTGCCAACACTTGTTGTTGTTGTTTGATTATTATACAAATCTACTGCAGACATAAATTTTATAGCTTTTTATAAACTTTTCTTTTTAAAAATACACCAAATATTTGTTTCATATTCTGTCTGATAGTTGGTTATCTTAAATCTTTGCAGTTCAGTTTCTCCAATCTACTATTTTATCTGTTTTTGCTCAGGATGTCTGTTACTTTGCATGCTTGTTTGCTTTGACTATGTGTTGATCACTGCCCTTGAAAAATAATCTTTGGCTTTTTATCTGCTCTAGGCTGAAGATACATTCTGGAGAAAATTTTTGCTTATTTTTGCCAGCAGTCTTGGGACACTACTAGTACAGGAGAAGGTTAAACTAACCTCAAAGCTTGGGTTTTATTGGACCACCAGGTGATATGGACTACAAATCCACACAAGGATTTGTGGTTATGACTCTAGGGAAATTTTTATTTCTCATACTCTGTGCAGTATTGATTCAATTTTCTTGAACCCTCGTTGTGGACGTTTACTTAAGGAATAGCCATTTTTGGTCCCAGCTTTATGGAAGGAGGTCCCCCCCTACAACTAGCTACACCTCAGTTGTGCCATGTGTGCTGATTTTCTCCCATTGTCTCATGAGGTCGGGAAAACCCGAGCTCATTGTGACCAGATTGACAGGTGCTCCCATGGTGGGGAAATATCTGAGCTTCACTTCTCTGTTTAGGTTTCCATTTAGATGTTTGCCTGGTAATTCCTTATCATCTTGTCAGCTAGTTGATGTTTTTAATATAGAGTGAAAGTGAGCTCCAAAAAGAATTGAAAGTCTTGGGGCTGAAACAATTTCATCCTATTTTCAGACTTTAAGTGGGCAAGAAGTCTGGCTCACTGCCGTGGAGCCAGGTGTGGAATGTGGCACCCAGTGGGCCCCTTTTGATAAGCAGAACTGGAGCTGTGGGGGGAACCAAATGCTTGGTCAAGGTGCTTGATGACTGATCATCAGACCCTGGGAAGAGTCTGGGTGAAATGAGTCTATAGAAAAAAAGATGTTAAAAATATTTCATGTATTATTTTTTTAATGATTTTTAGCAGGAGTATTATTCTGAGTAGCCTAGTCCACAATTTTCCCCAAAGTGAAAGTCTATTATTTTCTTAAGATTGATTCTTACTTGCTCATTAAGACACATTCAGCCATCAACTCCCCAAAGTATTTCCTGATCCTCCTTGCCCTTCTCCTGTGACCCACAAACCTTGTCCATGTGACCCCAAACCTGTCCATATGGCTATGCTATCATCCTTGTACTTATCACACCACATTATTTTTTACTTTTTTTAAACTGTGAAATATAATGCACTACAAAGAGTTGTTACAAATAACATATAGCTTAATAAATAGTATAAAACAGGAGCTGGTAAATGTTTTCTGTAAGGAGGAAGATATTTTAGGCTTTGTGGTCCTATGGTCGCTGTCACAACAACTCACCTCTTCCATTGTAGTGAAAGCAGCAATAAATAACAAGCAAATGAATGAGTTGTGGATGTGTTCCAATAAAACTTTATTTACAAAAACAAGTGGCAGGCAGGATTTAGCACACAGGTTGTAGTTTGCTTCTCTATAATAATTTATAAACATCCCATAACCATTGAGTTAAGAAATGGGTATTGCTTCTCTTGGCCCTACTCAATCATAATTCCATCCCATAAACATAATCACTATACTGACTTTTATGATAATTCCATCTTTGCTTTTCTTTAGAGTCTTACCACCTAAGAATGCATTTTAAACAATAGTTTTGTCTGTTTTGAATATTATATATGAAATTACTTAATTTTTTGCATCATAACTTTTTACTTATGCTTTAAAGATTCATCTATTCTGCTACATCTAGCTGTAGTTAGTTCATTTTCTTTGCTTTATAGCATTCCATATGATTGTACGACAAATGCATGACCATAATTAAATGCCCATTCTACTTTCATTGATATTTTGGTTGTTTTTAATAGTTTGGGACTATTTTGAATAATGCTCCTATGAAATGTCTTTTGATAGAATTGTGCAAGGATTTCTGTTGCACCAGAAATACCTAGCAGTAGAACTGCTAGGTCATAAGTTCTGTATTTCTTCAACTTTATTTAATGTGCCAACTGTTTTCAAAGGGGTTGTAGCATTGTACACTACCATCAGCAGCGTAGGAGACTTCCTACTGCTCCATGCTATTAAAAATAAAAGACTGCAGGCTGAGTGGATATTCTCCTTCTCACTCCAGCCCTCACTTGAGCAGGAAACTCAATCCAGCAGAAAATTCAATGGATAAAATTCAATAGATTTTAATATAGTTACAGAGTTGTGCACGCATCAACACAATCGACTTTAAAACATTTTTATTACCCCAAAAAAGAAAACCCACACACTTTAGTAGTCACCTGACTCCCCTAGTCTCCCCATTCTAGGTAACCACTAATCTACTGTCTATCTCTATGGATTTGCCTAGTCTGTACAGTTCATATTTGAATAAAATCATATAACATATGGTTTTTTGTGTCTGCCTTCTTTCACTTAGCACAATATTTTCAAGGACCATTCATATTGTAAAATGTATCAGTATTTCATTTGTTTTTATTGTTGAATAATATCCCATTGCATAGCTATACCACATTTTACTTATCATGTGTAGTATTTATTATGTGTTATATCATGAACTATTTATTCATTGCTTGATAGACAATTGGGTTGTTTCTACCTTTGGGCTATTGTGAGTAATGCTGCTATGGACATTTGCGTGCAAGTTTTCATGTGGACATATTTTTTTATTTTTCTTGGGTATATATACCTGACTTTTCAACCAGCAATGCTGCTGCATTTGATTATTAATTCTAAGATTTCCTCTATAAATTATTTTGTATTTTCTATGATAAAATTATATTAATTAAGGATAATACCACCTTTTGTTCCTTCCTTTAATGCCTTTATATATTTATTTTTTGTCTTATATCACTATTACCTGAGTTCAATATTGAATTAAACAGGGATCCTTACCTTGTTCCCATCTCAAAGGGGAAGCTTTCAATGTTTTGCTAATTATATATATTTACTGTAGTTGTAAAATAGATAACAGTTATCAGATTACAGAAGTTTCTTTCTTTAACTTGCTAACATTTTTTTATCATGCACCGATATTATATTTTATTAAACACCTTTTCTGCATTTATTGAAGTAATTGTATAATATTTCTTCTTTAAACTAGTTAATGTAGCATATTATATTGTTATTCTTGGAATAAACCCAACTTCATCATAATAAATTATCCTTTTAAAACGTAGTTCATAATATTGCTGAATTTGAATCATAAATGGTTTGTTTAAGATTTTTTCCTTATCTATGTTCTTCACAGAGAATGCCCTGTGTTTGTTTGTTTGTTTCTCATACTATACTTGTTGGGTTAGGCTATTGAGTTATGCTTGCCTCATATAGTGAGTTGGGGATACTGCCTTATTCTGTATTCTCTGAAACATTTGTGCAATACTGGCTTTAACTTGATAGAATTCACTCTGGAAGTCACTTGAACTTGAATTTTTTGGGGGAGAGGAGGTTCATTATAGCTCCAACTTAAAAATATTTACACCATTATTTAGTTTTTCTTTTCCCAGTGTGTCAATTTGGTAAATTAAAATTTCCTAGTCATTCAAAAATTATAATGTTCTTAAAAATATTTTCTTATCATTTAAATATTTATAAGATCTAGAGTTATCAGAACTATGCCATTCCTAATATTATTGTGCCTTTTCTTTTTTCTCTTGATAACTCTTGCCAGACATTTAATAGTTGTATTTCCCTTTTCAAAGAACCAACTTTTGATCTTCTCTATTGTATATTTTCCCTTATTTTTCATCTTATATTTTCAATTTAAAAATTTTTTCTTCTTTTTTTAGGGGATTATTTCTATCTTCTTGAGATAAAGCGTTAGCTCACTAAATTCAGGCTTTTCTGTCTTAGATTTGAATTCAAGACTAACACTTTTATTTTAGTACTGCTTTAGCTGCATCCAGAAAATATTATTTTTGTAGTATTTTTATCATTTAGTTCAAATAATTTTCTACTTTATATTATGATTTCAATTTTGATTTATGAGAAATATGCTTCTTAATTCTAAATGTATGAGAATTGTGCTTTCTTTTTGTGATTTATTTCTAGCATAATTGCACTATGTCAGAGAATGTAACTATGAAACATTTCCATCTCTTGAAATTTGATAAGATTCACTCGATAGCATGGTAAATCACATGTGCTTGTAAAGAACATGAATTCTGTAGAGTATTTATATTTCCTATTTCCGTCTTTATAAAACCCCACCTACAATTGTGTACTTATCTATTTTTCCCTCTACTTTTTCAACGGTTTCTTATATATTTTGAGGTCATGTTATGAGATATAGCATGATAAAACATGCATTATCATAAACTAAAGTCCCTTAGCTTACAGTAAGGTTCACTCTTTGCATTGTACAGTTCTATAGGTTTTGATAAATGCATAACGTCATATATCCACCATTATAATCTCATACAGAATGGGTTTATGGTCCTAAAAATCCCCTGTGTTTCAGTGCTTCATCCTTTCATCCCTCTCCCCCAAACTCCTGGAAACCACTTGATTCTGTTTTTACGGTTTCCCATTCCCTGCCAAAATATTCAGGCTTTTATTTCTTTGAACTTAGTGAGCACAGTTGTTTTAAAATCCGCATCTGGCGATTCCCATATTTGGAGTCCTTGTTTCGACTGTTTGTTGTTTCTGTAATTTCTCATTAACATCATCTGTCTCTGGTATGCCTGGTGATTTTTCTTATTTGGCCTGGTGATTTTTTGTTTGTTTGTTTCATATATTTTTTAATGATTTTTATTGTAGTAGAATATACATAACATAAAATTCACCATCTTAACCTCTTTTAAATGTACAGTGTATTAAGTACATTCACATTATTGTATAACCAGAATGATCATCCATTTCCAAAATTCTTTTCATGTCACAACACTGAAACTATATACATTAAACAATAACTTTCTCATTTCTTCTTTCCCCTACCCCCTGGAAACAACCATTCTACTTTCTGTCTTTATGAATGTCACTACTCCAGGTATTTTATATAAGTGGATGCTGCAGTGTTTGTCTTTTGTGACTGGGTAATTTCACTTAGCATAGTGGCCTCAAGGCTGATCCATGTTATGGCATGGGTTCAGAATTTCCTTCCTTTCTGAGACAAAATAATAGTACTGTGTGCGTTACTACATTTTATTTATCCAGTCATCTGTTTATGGACACTTAGGTTGTTTCCATTTTTTAGCTACTGTGAATAATGCTGCTATGAGCAAGAGTTTAGAAATACCTTTTTAAGATCTTGCTTTCCGTTCTTGGGTATATACTCAGAGGAGCAATTGCTTGATCATGTGGTAATTCTATGTTTAATTTTTTGAGGAAGTACCATATTGTTTTCCACAGTGGCTATACCATTTCATATTCCCACAAACAGTACACAGTAGTTCCAATTTCTCCACATCCTTGTCAACACTTGTTATTTTCTGTGTGTGTGTGTTTTTTTAATAGTAGCCATCTTAATGGGTGTGACATAGTACCTGATTGTTTTGTATTATGTATTTGACATTATGTTTGAGAAATTTTATGTACAAAAAAATCACAGTTTAGAATAATGTTATCTACTCCTATAAACGATTTTATTTGTTTCTGTCAGGTGCATGGGTGCTCTAGCAACAGACTCTGACCTTTATCTTCAGAACTGGAGATTTTGTAAGTCACCAAAGGTCTCAAAATCTGGTTGTAGTCACACTAAAGCTGATTTAATTTTGATTTACCCTTACTTGTCAAGATTGGACATGGTCTCTGAGATAGGGAATTAATTTTGCATGGTACCCACCTTTAGCAGGT
>CM053515.1:48808795-48937363 GCA_028627145.1 Eidolon dupreanum | reverse complement strand
AAAAAAAAAAAAGGCTGCTAATCTAATCAGTGCTCTTCCCTCACTTCTATTTTAACTAATTTCTTTGGTTTTTAGTAAATTTGTTTTTACTTTTCACATATTTCATGGCTTTTGAATTTCTTTTGTGGATTACTTAATTAATTATATTATTTATCCGGTTTTCTGTTAGGGTACTTGGTTTTCTCGTATTGATTGGTAAGAGCCCTTTCTATAAGAAGGATTATAATTTGAATGTTAACCATTTCAGTTAGATATTTTGCAAATATTTTCCTTTGTCTTTTAATCAATCAATCCATTAATTAATTAATTGTTAGGGTAAATTTTTACCATGTGCAAGTCCTATATTTTATGAAAGATCTTTAAAAATGTAGTTTGTGATACATACACTTTTTTGCAGCTGATATTTTAAAATATAATAAAATATAATTTCTTGGAAGGTAGGGACTGATGTTACATCCTTATCTATATTCTGGATATTGTGAGAGTTGGGTCATTATTAAGCAGCAACAAATAGGCATGTAAGAAAAATCAATTACGTAATAATAAACAATGGCAGGCTAAAAAACAATGACCTTACTAGAAAGACAAAAGATTGAATTATTTCCAACAATGCGTTTAAAAGAGAAGTAAAAAGTCTACATGCAATGCAGTGGGTAATGGAAGTAACAGTTACATTCTAGATTTTTTCACAAGTGTAGTTGATCTTTAAAATGTTGATGTCCCTGGAAAAATAAATAAAAAGCTCTGGAAAGTAGGATCATTTTGTTTAAAAATGCATGAAGCTCTTTGATAATATAGCATGGTTGGGGAAGTGCCAGGAATTGAGATGTAGCCACAGAACAAAGCTGAAATATTTTATGTCATGAAATGAAATAAAAATTTTAAAGGGATAATTTCAGCAACTTTACGGGTATTTTGCAAGAGATCAGTTACAACCACAGATCTGCAGCTGTGACCAGAAATTATCTGGGTGATGAGAAAACAAAGGAGTGCTGTGAGTTCATACAAACCCAGGTCTGTCGCTGAGAATAATTTAAGAACTTCCGCTATAAAAGATTAGCAATCTGCCTTTAAAAGAGTGTGAAATGGATGTGTTTGTAGTCTTTAAAAAATCAACAGAACTGAAAATATAAAATATATTATATAAAATTCTGCAGGCCCCTTCATTGTCAGATGTTCTTTAAAAGCAGCCCTGACTCCCAACCATGCCTCCCGCTGAAGTCTTAGCCTTGCTTTTCCCTGCCTGATATCCATGCCAGAAAGCCTTGAGTTACCTTGGATTCCTCCATTTTCTTTCACTGCCATATATCCAAATTGTGGACAGATGACATGACATTTTTTCTTCCCGGGAGATTTCCCAACTCGTGATGAGAAAGTTCTCGACTATGCTTCTAAAAGAAAGAGACTTTTTCTGTGACTGAGCTTATGTTTATGGTCCATGTACACCCCTGGCACATAATAGGTGCTTGTAGTGGTTTTTTGAGTTGAAGTTCAATCCAGGAAGGCCAGTCACCCGTGCAATATATTTATTATGGCCAAAATGAGTCTGATCGCTGTTTCATCTTCGCTGTTCCCTAATCCTTGCAGATTCCATTGCTATCATTTTTATGATGACTCTTCTCTGGCTAGGACCCACAGGGTTTGTTTTTTTTTTTTTTTGCAGCTGTTAGTAACTGCCTACAAAATTCTAGACTGTATTCCCAGGCTTGGATTCGTCTGTAAATTAAGAGGCCAATATGCTCAGTTTTTATTACTAAATCGAAGAGCCACCTACGATGCCAGGAGTTTTGTAACCTTTGAGAAAAACATTTCTGAAAGTCATTCTCATGCATCTTGTGAGTGAATAAATAAGAACATATATTGCTTTTTCAAAAGAGAATTTGTCTTTGTATTTTATTTTCAGAAGTAGCTTTCACATTATTTTACAAGTGCACTTTAAACACTTCTGTGTTGCATATACTGAAAAAAATGCTAGCTGAGATAAGTTTAAAAACAAGTTGCTGGAGCTGAGAGGCTAAGCCGTCTGTTACATCTGAAGGAAACATATCTAATTCAATTATCAGAACCAGTGGGCTCCTTGTCAAGTGGACAGTCAGGTGACCTCACAGTCACAGTGATGGAAAAGCTGAATAGACAGGTGGTCATGAGAGACACATGGCCCAACTCAAGTAGTTCCTGAGGGTGAGGACTTGATTCTGGTCACTGCTTTACTCTAGATTATTACTCACAAAAGTTCCTTGAAGGAGTTCAGTGTTTTTGAGATACACACACACTCCCCTGCAAATAAAAGCTGTTCTGTGCACATTTTCTTGGAGGTGGACATGATCAGTAGGTGACAAAGAGGTTTCCTGGCTTTAAGCTCAAAGTATTTGGGAGAAGTAACAACAACAAGAATAGGTTTTCACTAATGCAAATTAAAACGAAATGAGCTACCACCTCACACCTGTTGAATGGCCATCATCAAAAAGACAACAAACAGCAAGTGTCCTTTAGGGTATAGAGAAAAGGAAACCCTCTGCTCTGCTTCTGGGATTGCAAAATGGTGCAGCCTCTATGGAAAGCAGTATGAAGATTCCTCAAAAAATTAAAAATAGAACTATCATATGACCTAGCAATTCCACTTCTGGGTATTTATCCAAATGAATTCAAAACACTAATTCAAAAATGCACCCCTATGTTCACTGCAACGTTATTTACAATAGCCAAGAAACAGAAGCAACCTTGGTGCTCTTCAATATATATCTACAATGGAACATTGTTCAGCCATAAAAAAGAATGGAATCTTGCCATACAGATGGACCTACAGTGTATTATGATAAGTGAAATAAGATGGAAAATGACAAATATTATGTGATTTCACTTTTATATGATACATCAAGAATACATAAATCTCTAGAGAACAGAGAGTAGGTGAGTGGTTGCTGAGATCTGGACGGAGGGGGAATGGGGAATGACTGCTAATGGGTAAGGAATTTTACTTTGGATTATTGAAAATGTTTTGTAACTAGAGAGAGGTGATGATTGTACAACATTATGAAATACTAAGTGCCACTAAATTACACACTTTAAAATGGTTAAAATGGCACATTTTATGTTTTATGTGTTTTACTACAATAAAGAAGTGCCCAAAGCTCGTGAATGGCATGATCGTCAGTGTTTAACGCAAACTGCTTAAAGTGGTGATGGGTGCCTCGACAGGCATCTGCAAAACTTTTATTTGAAATAAACAGAAACAGTCTTTCTTACAAAAACTAATGACAAGCACTGAATGAACTAATGACGAACTCGTCTCCAGGGAGGAAGTTTCCTTAGATCTCCAGGAGAAGCATGTGGGATGTGGGAGTGGTCAGGGAGCTTCACTTCAGGTAATAAAATGGGGACCAAGCAAAGTCTGGGGGCAAAAATGGGCACCACAGCAACTGTAGGGACCGGTGGTCTGGAACATCCTTTTTAGAAGGTGATCCGTGGACCAGCGATGTCACTATCTCCCAAAATTGTTGAAAATGCAAATTTCCAGGCCTCACCTGACTCTCCGAGTTTAAAATCTAGGGTGTGGGGCTCAGCAAACTGATTTTAACAAACCCTCCAAGTGATCTTGATGTGCAGTCAAGTTTGAGAGAGTGTGTGCTGGTGCCAGTGCTGGTGCCGGTGCTGGGAGGCCTGGTTCCTGGGCCCACATGGTGGCTGCTGTCACCTGAGGGAGGCCGGCCAGGCCGTGGGCCATGCCTGGCAGACAGGAGCCCCCAAACATGTAACCAGCCCTCAGTACCAGGCCCTCAACACCTCTCGGCAGCAGGCGGCCACCCTCCCCCATCCTCCCTTGCTCCAGTGGGCCCTGTTCTCCCACCTCTCCACCTCCTTTCAACCTGAGGAAAAGGCTTCCCATTCCCTTTTCTTATTTCCCTTCATTTCCTTATTTCTGCTTTACTTATCCTCCAACGGGCCAGAAAAACAGTTCCCTTTTTCCTCACAGCTGAGTCTTCACACCCTTCCAGAAGAGAGATGAACACTGGTGGCCCGTCCATCTCAACATCAAGGTGCTGCCGCGTGACTGGGCTGGAGCACTGCACTGTTCCTGCAAATAGCCTTTTGTTAAACTCTTTTCAAATGACCCCTTCTGAGTGTCTCATTGTCCCCTGCTAGGACCCTGACACAAAGCCCTTTTAATCCATGGATTGTATTCTTTTAATACAATAAAAAAGGCACAGAGATATGTGGGGAAGTGTAAAATAAGTAACTGACAAGATAATATGTCAATAATAAGTTAAAATAAGTATAAGTAAATAAGTTTGCAAATAAGTCTACCGCTGAACTCATTTGACAAAGTTATCTCAACAGCAACCCCATGAAAGCCAGCAAAAAAAAAAAAAAAAAAAAAAAGCCAAGGTTATTTGGAAGCCCAGGAGGTGCTGTTTGATCATTCTCTGACCCTTGCTGTTTACTCTGGGGTCAGAGTGGTGACCCTCAGAGGATAGGTGGGTCCTGGCGCACAGAGCGAGACACCCAGTTAACACAATGCCGGGATGCCCAGGCTTTCTGCAGGACAGAGGACATAGCCATGTCATTCAGGTTTTAGGGACCACCCATACATGGCATTTTATTGGATTTGGGAGTGTGGGGTTCTTTTATAATTGGGACCGTAGGAGGAAGAAGGCCATTGTGAGGGGAGGGAAGGTAGAATCGGGAGGCCCAGGAACCCACTCCTCCTAAAGGGTGACACGCAGAGGTGGGGAGGCAGTGTCCACCTCATTTGGCCTCTGCTGAGGGAGGCAGCTGAGTGCCAAGGAACGGCTGGCGGTGCTACACCTGTGCAGGCACTGCAGGCCTTCCGACACCTCATGGTGCCACATGAGCTGAGACCCATTTGCCCACTTGTGGTGTCTTATCCCCTCCACTTGGGTCCCAGCCCTCTTGATGCCCTATTCAGCCTCTGGTTTTTATTATAAACAGGGAGAGATGGAGAAGCATGCTGAAATGTTCTTTTGCTTAAGAGGCTATAATTTAACACCTTTTCCTTGTGTTTCTCAGACTCTTCTTATGATGCTTTCTGTTTATTATGTGCTCAAATCCTTACTCGACCGCCATCTGTGAAGAAGGATGCTTTTAAGGAGTTTGGGCTCAAAGAAGGCAAGAAGATAGGGACAGGCAGAAATTCTCCTTCAAAAACTCTTTTATTTGCTTGCAGCTAAACCAACAGTGTATTTGACACAATTTTGGGCACAGAAGATAAGAATTTTAATTTGGTGGCAGAGACCCGAGTGGAAAGCTAGGTAGCCACTGACAATCCGTGGAGGCTGTATTGATAGCAAGGCTGAGGGCAAAGCCATGTTCCTTGTTGCTCAGTGGGTATTTACTAAACGCCTGCCATGTTCTGGGCACCATATGTTTGGGTGCAGAGGTGAATAGACACAATCTCTAGATTCAAGGGGCCAAGAGTGGGGCCAACACAAGAAAATAAGCAGCTTAATAACCATGGAGGAGATATGCCCATTTATCTAATATTTGATTATGCACTAATGCATTCATTTATTCATATTTATGAAATGTTGATGACAGACCACAGGTGCCGTGCAATAGCCCAGCTTGCCATGGATGGGAGACAGGTAAGCAAGAGCAACGGGGAGCCAGATGGAAGATATATTATGGGAGCGTCCACAGGACTCCATGGAGGACCAGGGGAGGGGAGTGTTTTATAACAACGTAAAGCACTCAGGGCTTAGCCAGAGAGAAAACTGATTAAATTGTTCCCTTCTTTCTCTCCCCTAAGAGAATCTGATTTTGCCTGTTCAGTTTCTACTTTTCTGCTCTTCTCTCCTCTAAAGAAAGAACTGCCTTTTTCATCCAGTTCCTGGACTTTGTGTGATGCAGAATGGGAGGAAAGATGAGGAGACAGGACGAGATTGGAGGCATGCTCTGGGCTCCCCTTTGTGGGAAACAAGCAGAAATACCACCCCCCCCCAAAAAAAAAAAAAAAAAAAAAAAAACAGAAGAAAAAGGCTCAATAAATCTTAATCTGCATAGCAGAGAGGCTGTGGTGGGCAGAGATACACAAGAAAAGGTGGCAAAGCTGACTATTGAAATACTGCATAGTCTTACAGTGGAACCCCAGAGCATGGAATCTCTAAATGCACATGTGCTGTGGCCATGTGCTATGTGGCACTCTGGAGCTTCTTTGTCCCTGAAGCAAGTATGGGATAAATGACCCTTACCAATGTGATGATATTTGGAGGTGTATTTAGAGGTGTAGATGAGGTCTTGAGGATGGGCCCCTGTGATGGGATTAGGGCCCTCATAATTAGATGAAGTGAGACCTCTCTGCCATGTGAGGACACAACAAGAAGGTGGCTGTCTGCAAGCCAGGAAGAGAGCCCTCACCAGGAACAGAATTAGCTGGCACCTTGGTCTTGGACTTCTAGCCTCCATAACTGTAAGAATAAATGTCTGTTTAAGTTCTCCCCTCCCCCAGCCTATGGTATTTTGTTAAAGTAACCTGAATAAACTAAGACAGATAGCAGCCTAAGCAGCCTTACTTATATCCAGTTGGTATAAGTAATATTAAATCAATTAGATATTTATTTGGGGCAAAGTTTGCCTTTTTTTTTTTTTTTGCCAGTGATTATTGATGGGTCCTAGCTGGTTACATTACTAAGAATTTACCAGAAAATGTATAGGAGATTTGGCACAATTCTGTCTCACACACTTGTAGCTTTAATTGAAATGAAGGGCCCCTTAACAGGGAGAGGGGCTAAGAGTCTGGGGCCTGGGATTGGGTTTCTGCTCTGCTACTAAGTGGCTACCTGATCTAGAAAGTTCTTCCTCCCTTTGGGTTTCGGGTACTCAGTGGTTTACCAAGAGCAGAGCAAAGGGAACAGCTGCCTCAGTTGCAGGCAGTACAGGGATGTGTCATCTACAAAGAAATAATAGTAAAACTAAAAGGTGGCCAGCTTTTTATTATCACCATGATTTAGCAATTCTAAACAGTCTGCGATAAAATACTCCTTTCCTACAAAAAAAATCATTCTTTGATTTAAGTTCTAAACAATTGGTGCAATTGCTGTCAATTTTTAGTAGTATTTACCTAAATTTTAGCATATTTGCATTGCCTATCCATTGCATTAGTTTTTTTTTATTTCTGCATAACAAATTGCCACAAATTTAGTGGCTGAAAACAATACTCATTTCTGGGTATGAAATCAGTATCTTGAAGACACATCAGTACTCCACTATTCACGGAAACATTAGTCACTTTAGCTAAGATATGGGGACAACCTGAGCTATTTTGATGAATGAAAAACCCACTTCTGAGCTCATTTTTGTTGTTGGCAGAATTCACTTCTTCATTGTGGTAGGACTGAGGTTCTAATTTCCTTGCCAGCTGTCAGCCAGGGACTGCTCTCGATTCCTAAGGCCACCCACATTCCTTGCCATGTGGCCCCTCCATCCTCAAGTCAGCTCCAGTTCATCAAATCTTTCTCCTGCTTTGAATCTCTGATTTCCTCCATCTCTGATCTCTATACTGAGATTTAAAGGGCTCGTGTAATTAGGCCAGGTCCACCTGGAAAATCTTCCTAAAAGGTCAATTGATTTGAGACATTAATTACATCTACAAAGTCCCTCACAGCAGGACCTACGTTAGTGTTTGATTGAATAACAGGAGAAAGTGCATGGCAGTGGCTGGAAACCTGGGTAGCAACCTTAGAATTCAGTCTGCCACAGTTCTTACTGAACTTGTGCATTCCGGGAAAGTTAATTCAGAGGACTTCCAGTCATACAGTTGGCCCCAGATTATCCCAAACTCAGCTACACCCATTCCTTTTGAGAGCAAACTGGCCTGTGTTCCTTCTGAGTAAGTTCGCTTCAAGTTCATGTCTAATCCTCTACATATTCCTGCGTTCAAAAGGTATCTTTGAAATAAGCAGTGATAGCAGAATGATTGCAAAGCTGAAGAAATGAATATGAGTTCCTTCCATTCTGGCATTCTGTATGATCACTTAGAGTTTTTATGTTAAAAATCTAAAATGATAAAATAATGCAAACTGCAAGATATGATATCTTTGTTATGTGCAAATTTTCCATCCATGAAATACATGATTTGATTTGAGTAATACTCAAAAATATGAATATTTAAAATTTATATTTGTTTTTTCTATTTATTTTACCTTTTATTCAATTGTTACTAAACTATACTATTGCTCACCACAGACCAATTTTTAGGTAAACATCTTTCTTCTCTATAAAAAAATGTTAATGTAATTAAAAAGCACTAACCCATTGTTTCTTTCCCTTGTTGTACTGGAAATTTATTTCCTTTGCTGTCTTGGGTATTTATTTTATATTTTATATTTTTTTGTCATGATTATATAAAATTTAATAAGAAGAAAATTATATTACATTTTTTCTGGCTATTAATATTATTTACTCTATATAATGATTATTACTGACACACATTTTGTTGTAAAAGAGGGAAAGGTATTAAAAATCAATCACTCCAATGTCACATTCACTGGATAACCGTGGTAGGTGCTCAGATGCGCTTCTGATAACATTAGCACTAGACTACCACCTCCTACCTGTCTCCTGCATCCATCTCCTACCTGACTCCTGCACTTGGAGGACTTTGGTCAGTGCTTCATATACATCATCTCATTTAATCCTCAAAAAATTGCATTTTCCAGATGAGGAAATAGCCCAGAATCACACATTTGTAAGTGGAGAAACTGAAACTCCAATACATGCCAAGACCATTGGTCATGTCAGCTGGCAACTCATAGGAAAGCCTCAGGGTGATCAGTGCCATGATTTCCTGACAAACTTCTCAGCTGAAGAAAACAGAGGGGGCTGCCCCTGTCCACTAGCAGCAGCTATGTTCCAAGTACAGCTGATCCCCTGATACAGATTTCTCAGTGGCCCCCCACCCGAAATGCTTCTCCTCACCACCACCCTGGAGGTCTCAGGATGGTGAAGGAGGCACGACTTGCTTTGGACGCTTTCGTGTCGGACTGCCTGCATGTTATTCTTTAACAGCAAGGACTGTGTGTGATTCAGAGGGGCAACCCCAGCTCCTTCAGGAGTCCTTGGCACATAACAAGGGCTTAAGAAATGTTCATGGCACTTACTTGGCTGGCTGAATGAAAACTCCTGGTGAAGAAGGTGTTTGGAAACCCTCTGAGAATTCCATTTAATAAGATGACTTTGATCTTGCATGAATGATTAGTTCCTTCCTCTGGCAGGAAGCAGTGGTCTGGTTTCCTTGGCCAGGGCGATTTTCTCCCTGCAACTGTGGGTGGATTAGAACGGAAGGAGCAAGCAAAGCTGAGAGTCAGGGAGGACGGCCAAGGTCAGCATGGCTGACAAACACGTCTGATCATGTTGCCAATGAAAGGGGAGTGGTCACTAACGCCATGCACAAATACTCCAGCTCTCCTGGTAGGACATGGTAGGATCGTACTTCTGTGCACTCAAGTGAAATTAGGCATGGCCATGTGACTTGCTTTGGCCAGTGAAATGTGAGCATAAGCATTAGGGCCTTTTGTGCAATTTGCCATATTGCCTTCTTCACCCTCAGCAATCATGGAATCGTGCGTGGAGAAGGTATCCTTGTCAACCCAGGTCCCTAAATGATTCTAATGAGCAGAAACCTGACCCACAGCGGACATGTAGCAAGAGCAAGAAATAAACACTGTTTTAAGTCACTGAGGTTTTTAGAGTGATTGTTTCTGTAGCAGCACCTAGCCTTTTCTGGGCTAACACAGGATCGGAGGCCGAGGAGGACATTGGGGACTGAAGAGTTAAGGAAAGAGAAACAGGAAACGTGAGTCAAGAAGTCAAGTGGCAAGGGGCTCTGGGCAGACACTAGGGCTGGGACCGTTGTCTGTGGCTGGGCTTCACATGCTGTGCAGCAGGCTGCCTCCTTCCGAAGGTCTGGGGCAAGGAAGGTAGGCACAGGCCATGGAATGACACCATCTGGGAGATATGCTGGTGATGATTTTGTGGCATATGCTTACCGTTGGTCACCACTGACTGGGGAAGTGGTGGCAGGAAAAAGGTCAGTAAGAATGTGTGTCATGTACTGAGCAATTTGATCCTGGAAAGTTCTAACTTTTCTCCAAAATGAGTGAGTGAGGATATTCACAAAGGAGGCATAACAGACTTCCTGTGTGGGAGTAGTGCTTAGCTGTCAGTGAGTTATCATGTCATCACACGCATCTAGTGGCTAATGCCCTTACTCTGTAGCCACTTCTAGAATAGAGAATTTTTTGTGGGTCATCGGTCATTATTTATACATTCATTCTGCAAGTATTTGAAACCCTAGGCATCAAGCTTATCACAGTGAATAGACAGGCTTATGGATTTATGTCTGCATATAGTCAAATAATTAATAGCAATTTACAATATGGATTAAGTACTCGGACAGAGGTAAATACAGGTTGTCTAGAAAAAGGGTATGTAAATGAGAGGTAATACAGGTTGTCTAGAAAAAGGGTATGTAAATGAGTCCAGGAGATCTGCAAAGAATGAGGCTGCTAGTAACTGAATTGGAAGTGAGGTACCAGCTGCTGTACAGCAAACGTCTCCCATACTTAGAGACAAATGCAACTCTTCCTTTCAAGGGCCAGCAAGAGCAGGAAAATATTGAGTTGCCTGAGGATTTGCATGCAGTATAAAGATTTCTTAAAGTTAAAGGTTTTGGAATAGAACATTCATGAGGTAAAGGCTTATGATTCATACTTTTGGGTTCATTTTGTGGTCAAACCAAAAACGAAAAAAAAATCTGGGGAATTTGAAGGGAGCCAGGTATCTGGAATGAATTAACTAGTTTTCCCCTGCCCCTTTCTTTTCTTTCTTTTCTTTTTTAAAAATTATGAGTACTAACAGAAACTCAAGGGACCTGAGACTATTAGAAAATCAGACTATCATAATGATAACGGGGCTTGATGTCCATCTAGAGTTAACTCTTCCTATTCCAGAGTCTCAGTACATCATACCTCTGCCATTCCACTCTACTGGCCAAATCTTTTCATCCTTTAAGACCCAGTTTAAAATCTGCCTCCTGTAATTATATGATGCAAACTCTAAACAGTGGTGACCTGTCGAAAATGGACATGCATGGGGGAGGGAGAGGATGGTCCACTTTTTGCTTTTTTCAGTTTTTATAAGCATGAATTATTTTGCTTCATTAAAACTGAAAATAAACCCATGAGGAAAAAAAAGTTCCACCTCCCCCATGGCAGATTCTCTGATTCTCAGGGTCACCGTTAACTACTTTCACAGCTAAGTCTTTTTCTTCCTTTAGACTACAGGTCTCAGCCAAAGTTCACTGTAAAGTGAACACAGTATTGCTCATATACTGGGAACTCAACTAATATTTGGTGAGCAAATAACCCCCTAATGCTGGCACTTCAGTTTATGGGAATCGTGGTTTGCTTGTGTGTATGTGTGAGTGTTAGAAATTCATACCTTTAACTGAGTCCCCAACTTTGTGCAGTTTAGTAAATGTAACAATTTTTTTTTATTCTCTCCTGGTTTCTACACACCCACATCAGGAAGAGGCCAGCCCACCATCTCCCCAAAGAAATATGAAATGATAATACACAAGAGTTGATGGGATTTGGGGAAATGCACAAGTCTTCTTCCTGTGAGGGAACATAACTTTAAGCCAGCATTCATCCTGAAAGTCCTGCCCAGTCTGTATGCCCATGGGAAAACAGCCTCCTTCCCACACCACTGTGCATTTTTCCCATGGGGATCCACTAGATGGCCTGCCATAAACACAGTGACTTTGAGAAGGCCCATGTTGGAAAAGGAAATATTTCCTTATTTGTTCATTTGTTTGCTTTCACTTTTACCATTTGTTACCATAAATCCCTTAAAGTATCACTAATATTTAAAATGAATAAGTTGTAGATTTGAGAATGGGGAAAGTGCTATGTCAGAGTTAAAACTATGGGTCTTCAAATAAAGATTTCTGATTTTTGGTAGAATAATAATGGATGTTCTGAGTGTTGTCATTTTTTAAATTACAGCCTAAACAACTCTTCACAAAAGGAAATAAGTAGTAAAATAAATCTAAGGGCCCATTATATATCTATTAAACTAGTTAAAGTAAAGAAATAGTGAGATCTAGTATTGATGGGTGTGTGATAGGGCAGATTAATTTGCACATTGCTGGCACCCTGCAAAACAATATGGCTTTATATAAGAGCCATAAATAACTCATATCCTTTTACCAGGAAACTACTCTGAGGAAAAATTTAAAAGTTAGAAAAAAGCTATCAGTCTAAAAATGTTCAGACCAGAAAACTCGGAGACAACTCGAGGAATCAACAATAGGGAATGATTCAGTCAATCATGGTATATCAATAGTAATCCATGGGCATTAAAAATCGCTGCCTCTGCCAAGACCCCAGAAGGAAGTGGACTTGAGAGAATACGGTGCAGATTTATGAGGAGGGAGTGTTGGAGGTGGTCTGAGTCCATTTGGGGGCTTATAATATACCATAGACTGGGTAACTAAAAGAGCAGAAATTTATTTATCACAGTGCTAGAGACTAGGAAATCCAAGACCAAGGTGCCAACTGGTTCACTTCCTCTTCTGGGGTTCTCTTCCCTGCTTGCACACAGCCGTCATCTTGCTGTGCCCTTATAGGACAGGGAGAGAGGGCTCTGGTCTCTTCTCCTTCTTATAAGGGCACTAATCCCATTATGGGGGCTCTATCCACATGACCTCATCTAAACCTAATTACCACCCAAAGGCCACCTCTAAACACCATTGCATTAGGAATTAGGGCTTTAGCATATGGCTTTTGAGGGGACACAAACATTTAGTCCAGGAGATGAGACAATTCTACCAGCAGATGTTAGGAAGTGCACAAAAACAGCCCAGGCCTGAGAGCTGCTTCTTTTGTGGAACTACTGGGTGTAGTCCTGGCTCTGACGGAGAGAGGCTGGGTACTCTAGGCTAGCCCACACATGCACAGATGAACTATCATCTGCTCAGATTGCATCACTAACCATCAATCACAGGCTTTCCATTCAAACTACCACACAATTACACATTGTACCATTTGTATGTAACTTAGGACCTACAGGCTTGAACTACTTTAAGGGACAGTCTGGTGACCAAGGGAAAAAGGCATGTGATAAGAACATTTCATTGGATTCCCAGCTCCCACAAGGAAGGTTTTCCTGGAGCCTTCTCCACTGTAGTAAAAATGGCAGAATATAAAGAAGCCTGATTACTGTAACATAAAATGTATATTTGAGCACTGACAAGTTAAGCATTTCAAATTAGGAAGGGTGATATAGAGTATAAGGTTTATTTCCCTTCTTTTGTAAGATTGTAGAGTTAAAAACAAAATTTAAAAACTGCTCCAGAAGATTTCCTCAAATTCAAGGACAGCTTTTTTGATTACATATTTAAAATATTTATTAGGCACTTACTATGTCCCGGACCCTGTGTTAGATACTGGGCTTTCATCGAAGAACAACAAAGTGGTTGTCTCCTCCTTTATCAACCATAATCTAGCGAAGAACGTAGCAATAATAACACATGGAATTAGCGCTATCGTGACGAGTGCTACAAAAAAGAACACAACTGCCATGAGACTGAGCACTAGGGGTCCTATCCAAATAGGAATGTGGTACAGGAGTGGGGCATCAGAGATGATTTTTTTTAAAAGTCAGTGTGGTTTAAACAGAGACCTGAAGGATAGAGGTTAGTTGAATATACTAGCCGGCTAGAGCTGCCATAACAACATACCGTAGACCGGGTGGCTTAAACGACAGAAAGTTGCTTCTCACAGTCTAGAGGCTGATCCAAGGTCAAGGTGCTGGCTGATTCAGTTCCTGGAAAGGACCTCCTTCCTGGCTTGTAGACATTGTAAACAGCTGTCTGTCTTCTTACTGCGCCCCACAAGGAGGGGTTGGGGTGGTACCAGTGGTCACTGGTGTCTCTTTTATGGATACAAATCCTATTGGATTAAGGCCCCACCCTTAGGATCTCATTTAACCTTAATTATCTCCATCATGGCCTTATCTCTAAATATAGTCACATTTGGAGGTTAGGGCTCAACATGTGAATTTTTGGGGGGACACAAACATTCAGTCCATAACACTGAGGATGGAGGGAAAGAAGGAAGAGTACTGTGAGCAGAGGGAGCAGCAAATGTAAAGGCCCAGGGGCAGGAAGGGAGGGAAGGGCAAAAGTAGAAAGTGGAAGAAGAGGGACTGGGTCAGCCCAGGCCTTATAGGCCAAATTAAATAAAAGCCTTGTTCTATCCTAGAAGCAGTGGAAAGCCAACAGAGGGTCCGAAGCAGGGGAATGACACTGGAGGGCAAGAATGAGTGTTGGGAAGAAGTCAGGAAGCAAGAGGCAAGGGTAGTGACTGTGGAGACGAAGAGAAAGAGATGGATTTGCAATATATTTTGGAGGTCGAATCAACAAGACTAGTGAAGGCTTAAACATGGGAAGTGAAGAGGGAGTTCCATATGAACAACTGTACAGATGTTGGGCATCTCCCAGGAGGGCTTTGAGGAGCAGCAAGTTTGGACGGAAAATGGTGAGCTCAGTATTAAGTTGAGATGGCTGTAAGATGTCCAAAGATGAAATTGAACATAGAAGAAAGGTGGGAGCTGGAGGTACACATTGGAGAACAAGTGAAGAGGATCATTTAAGGAGAGAGTTTAGAGTGAGAAAAATAGAAAGCCTAAGACTGACAGAGTTAGAATAATGTCAGGATTTATAGGTTGAGTAGGGGAAAGTGAGGTAGCAAAGGAAGCTAAGAAGTGGTCGGTGAAATAGGAGAGAAATTAGGAGAGGAGGATGCTGTGGAAACCAGTGAAGAGAGAATTTCGATAAGGGTCTAGTCACACTGGTGAATGCTGCTGCCAAGTCGAGAAGAGGATTGAAGGGTCTCTGTTTTTACCAGTTTCCATGCCCCTTTTTGGAATGGAAGATGCGGTGGGGTTATGAGGCGTGAGACAGTCTGGAGTGGGCTCAGGAGTGAGTGGAAAGTGAGGAAATTTGACCGTGAAGGGGAGCAGAGGAAGGGTGTGGGATGGAGACAATGGAGGATTGGAGGAGGGGTTCCTCCAGATAGAAGAGACTCAGTCGGGGTCCAGTGCTGACTAGAAGGATCTGTCATCTGACAGGAAGAAGCTCAGGATACCTTTACTAGGAAGGCCAAAGGGGATGGGTCTAGAGCCCAGGAGCTGCTGGCCTGAGGCAGAAAGACACAGTTTGTTAAAGGAGGGAAAGGGGAGGAGAAGATGACTGTGTGGGGAGGACAAGGCTGATTGGATGTTTTGCACTACAGTTGGGGGGCAGCGTTGATGTTAGCATCTCAGTCGGGTCCTCTGCTTGGGCCACACGTTGGGGAATCCCTGATGTCAGTATCTTCAGGTCTCTCCTCTTGGGTCACCTGATTCCTCTGAGGAGAAGCTTCCGGCACCCTCTGCAGGGGTCGAAGACCTGCCTGCCTGTGTTCTGGGGGCTGAGAGAAAAGGGCTGTCCACCGCAGCTCCCAGTAAGCACAACACATGTCATTTTCCCCATTCTTTTAGTTACAGGACCTGTCCTCAGTTGTGCCTGATGCTCCCGGTTCCACAGATTAAATCTCCAGCCTCTTAACAGTGTTGTGTTTTGAGGGAGAGGGCAGCGGCAGGAGGGAGGCAGTGATGGGGAAGGTGGGTGGTACAGACCTGCAAACCCAGGTGTTTCTCCAATTCTTTCCGGCCTTCTCCCTTTACCTTCACTTCCAGAAGTGCCTGCTGCAGCTATTTCTTGAGATTTTTGAGGGTGCTGCAATGGCAATCGTGTAGAATCTGACCTCTCTGCACTGCCAAGTTTGCTTTTCATCTGCTTCTCAGCCTCCAAAACCTTGTCGCCTTCTCACCTGTTCTCTTTATTATAGTTTAGCGGGTTTCAGGAGAGATCAAAATCAGAAGCAGGTGTTCAGCCTGCCATCTCTACCCAGCAAGTCGGCACCAGAGCCGGTTGACTGTGAAAGAATACTTTTGTTTTTGAAAAAACTGAAAAGGCCCAGAACTTCTTGTCTCCTCAGCTGCTGTGTGGATAACAACACCTGAAACCGATCCTACCAACCTAGCCTCACTAAACCAGCCTAAGCAAAACAACACCACGTGCAGATGGCCACGGAGTCTGAGGTGCCGTCAGCTTGGATTTGGAACTGTGCTTGCCCAAAGCCTTCAAACCCACTGATGGCCTTTAACCTCCCAAGACAAAAGGAGACACATTGAAGACCATGCTCTTCATTTTCCGAATACAATGATTAACACAGTGCCCCTTAAGTCCAGAGAAATGACTTTTTTCCTGAAGTCTGCGAAGAAACTTTTTAAAAATAGTCACAGAAATCCAAATAAAAGAGAAAAAGAAAACTACCATAATCCTATCTGCTCTCCACAACACATAATGTTGTTCTGTTTTGTTTTTTCAAATTTTCAACCCGTTCCAGTCCACGGACATTCATAATATTACAGGAAGAATCTATTTATGTGTCACCTCTGGTGGGTTTGCAGAAGTAGGCATTTCTGTGATCCTTTCAGAGCCCAAGCCAGGCCCCTCTGGGGAGAGCATTAACTGTTTCAGGTCAATAACATACAGAACAACACTTTGTCTGGATGAGGGATGGGGGCAATTCTGAGAAGCCCCTTGGTTAAGTGCTTAAGTCAGTGGGGGAGGCAGACGTCAATTTGCAGGTTGTGGAGAACCCCAGCCCTTAATCTCTCCTGGCTGTCCACCATGTGCCTCGGTTCCTCCTGTGACAGTCCTTCTCTGGGAGCTTAAGACATTGTACATTTCAGAATTAGAAAGAGCCTTACAGGCTATTTGGCCCCGACACTTCACACAGTGCATGACTCTATCTCACAGTGCCCCCGACTGGTGGAGGTCCACCTTCTGCTAACGTGCTCCTGTGGCCTGGAAATTCACTACTGGAAAGTTCAGACACATCCCTGGAACTAGGTAACTTATCAAGCCCTCAGCCCCTCGTTTACGTATTCCGGTGAATTAATTCTGATCAAGTGGTATGGCCTAAGGAGTCCAGGCCAGGCTGGGCCCTACAGTGAGGGTGTGGGGTACCCAGATGGAATGTGGGTTCTGGGCTGGGTGCCAGGAAGTGAGTAAGCAGGCATGGACACAAAGAAAAAGGCTGCCTGTTATTGTCACCGAAGAAGGTCCTGCCAGCAGCCTTCCCTGCACTCCCCCTGCAGATGCAAATCAAATACAGTCCTTGGAATGGATTTACCTATGGGCGGCTCTGCAGCTCCTGGGGTCATTTTACTGTTTAGTTATTCACTCCTATCAACATGTCTTTATCCCCACCTACCCAGCCCACAGATGAGTCTCTGACTCAAATCATGCTAGTTAGGGCATAGTAAAGACTGTCTTTGGCGTATACTTAACACTATCCCCTGTCATCCTTCTGGGATGCCTTCTGGTTCTGTAGCCTCTGGAGAGCTAACGACTACATTTCCCAGGTTTCCTTGCAACCCTGGTTCTGACTATGATCCAGGCTCCACCAATGAGACACTACGTGGACCAGGCTGAGAGGGAGGGGAGCCAGCAGAGGGTAATGCAGTCTCTTTGCCGGTGTTGGATTCTGCTGTGGAGGCAAGTGTGGCTCGAAGGCGCTTCTGTGCATGGGAACTTTTCCTGGGAGTTCCCACTTGAACGGGCTTCTTGCAGCGATTTTTTGTTCAGTCGCAAAGCCATTGAACTAGCCAGAGTAGTTGCTGTCGTTTTCAAGAGAACTCTTTTCACAGTATCCTCGAACTCTGGAAGATATAAGATTTAATATGGATATTAATATTTAATGTGTACCCACTTCTTGACAAGCTATGACATTCCGTCATGTTTTACCGTGTACACACACACACACACACACACACACGCACACACACACACATACCTATACAGTCTTATTTAATAACAGAACAACCTAATTCTTCTCCAATATAACTGAAAAGGGCAAAGCTCATTCTACTTTTAAGCTGAGGAAACACAAAGATGGGATCACATTTCCTCACACCCCCAGTGAAGAAGTCAGGCTTGGTCTGGGGCCTGTGGAGCCTGAAGCACGTCTAAGGCAGGGCTGACAGCCAGGGGTTCCAGTGTGAGGCAGTCAGGGGTTCCAGTGTGAGGCAAGGCAGAATGGTGCCGGCGGCTTCCCTGCCTTGTTTCCTTCCTGGAATAGCTGTTTGTTCTCACCAATCAGCGTTGTCAGCATTTCCATTCAAGACCTCATTGTCTGTCAGGCCTTTATTTTTAAATCAGGCATAAAAATGGGCCTTGAGCTGAAACTTGGAAGCTGAGCAATTAGCATATTTGAAAGGAAGCCAACAGGGCTTTTGTTTTTCTGTGGGGCAGAAGGGACCCTGCTCTCTCAAATGACAAAAAGGATTTTTTTGGTCGTTTGGGGCATTTTAAAAATTAGTAGTAGGCATGGGCTTGGGCTGTTTATATGGAGATTCATGAGAGAATTGTCTCCTGGCTTCCCAGGTGGTGTCTACACAGAGGGGCTTTCAGGACCCAGCAGGTTCTCTCCTGACCAGCAGGAATTGGAGCACTTTTTCATGAAATTTAGGAGACAAGGAACTTTGTGTTGCAAGTAGAACTGGCAGAAGTGGCCAAGTCCATGGCTGCCTTCCAGAATGCCCTTAGGGAAATGCTGGCCAGTCAACTGACAAATATGTACTGAGTGCCTTCTTGCCACAAGACACCAGTTAGTTAGAGATTTGAAACAAGGCTATGTCAGTACCAACGGAGAAGTATAAGTAGGAGGGTGGTCTGTATCTAGAAACATGACAAATGAGGACAGCAATTGTTCCTTGCCAGAGGGGGATCAGAGCCAAAATGAAATACAGAGGTTTAGGCAGGGAGAGTCCATGAAGGACTGGAAAAAGAGTGTGTGTGTGTGTGTGTGTGTGTGTGTGTGTGTGTGTGTGTGTGTGTGTTTGGGGCTCTCAGGTGGAAAGAACAATGAAAGAACAATGGCTTTGGAACCATCCTCTAGCTGTGTGACTTTGACAAATTTCTGAGCCTTGGGGAAGTGCCAGAAACTATAAGAAAACTAAGAAAAATAGTTCCAGGCCTGGGTTGTTATGGAGGTCAAATAAGATATTGCATGTCAAGAGCTTAGCATACAATAAATGACAATTATCATTTTTAAATGATAGGTATGTCAGTTTTCAGAGTTAAATAAGCAAAGAGAATGGATCTGTTCAGAAAGCCTTGAAGATATAGGCGGTAGGTCCTCTGTAATCTCCCCTTGTTTTGTGCATACTAAATATGTAATTACTGGTTAATTTGTTATAATGTACAGAAACAGAACAAACATTTTTCTTATATTTCGGATACAGAGATTAATATAACTAACTAGAGTTGCTAGATTAAACACAGTCTGTCCTTATATTTACATTGAAATTTATGTAAACTAAGAAATTATTCATTGTTTATCTGAAATTCAATTTAACTGAACATCTTGGTTTTTTTTTTTCCTTTGTGTTAAACATGGCAACCTTATACCTAACACCTATGTACCCAACACTCAAAGTGAACAATATTAATATTTTGCTATCTTAGCTTGAGCTGTTTTAAGTAGAAAGTTGCAGATCATAGTTAAAATCTCTTTGTAACCTTTCCCAAGTAACCTCCTCCATCCCCAGGACGTTCTCCTCCAAAAGAGGCTCACTATTATATCAGTTAGTATCCTTATGGGAGTGTTTTTCTGTTTTTACTAGGTGTGTGTGTATCCAGAAAGCAAATATGCTCTTATTTTCTTTGCTTTACAAATTTACGAGAGTGGTATCTTAATGTATTTTTCTTTCTGCCACATAATTTTTTCATATTAAACTTATAAAATATATGATACAAATATTATAAATGTTATATTTAAGATTTACATCATCATCATAATAAAATCAATACCTGTGTGCCCACTGCCCAGAAGAAATAAACTATGCCGACACTTCTGAAGTGCCCGTGCTTCCCTCTTTCCCAATGATAAGCCATCGCTTCCTTGAGTTGAGTGTTTATTGTTTCTTTACATTTCTTTATAGTTTGCCATAATGTGTGTAATTCTGAATAATATATTGTTCAGTTTTGAATGTATTTAAACTGTGCAGAATACCTGTTGTATGTGTTCTTCTGAGACTGTATACTTTTAAAAACTGTATTTTATTATTAGTTTCAAGCATACAGTATATTAGTTAGACATTTATATAGTTTATAAAATGATCCCCCTGATTGCTCTTTCTCTCCTCTGATTTTCCACCAGAAACCATTATATTAATGCTAACTGCATTCCCTTTGCTGTACTCCCCATCCCTGTGACCATCCATCAGCTACTAATTTGTACTTCTTTAACCCTTCACCCCTTTCTCCCAGCCCCCCAATTCCCCTCCCCTCTGGCTGTCACCCGATTGTCCTTTATATTTGCGAATTTGTTTTTGATTAGTTTGTTCTTTTTGTTCCTTAGATTCTGCATATAAGTGAAATTGTATGTTATTTATCTTCTTTGGCTTACTTAACTCAGCATAATAACTTCTAGGTCCATCCATGTTGTTGCAAATGGTAGGATTTCAATTTTTTTTTAAATGGCTGAGTAATATTCCATTGTATATATGAACCATTACTTCTTTATCCAATCATCTGTCGATGGGCATTTAGGTAGCTTCCATATCTTGGCTATTGTAAATTGTGCTGCCATGAACATTGGGGTGCATAGATCTTTATGAATTATTGTTTTGGTTTTCTTTGGATAAACACCTAGAAGTACAATTCTAGATCAAAAAGTAGATCCATTTTTAATTTTTTGAGAAACCTCCAGACTATTTTTAAGACTGTATACTTTTGAGCTCATATATTTGTGTGATTCATTCATGTTGATGAGTGTAGTTATGGTTAATTGATTCTTTCCCCACTGCTGTACAGTATTCCGTTGGATGAACACACTACATCTTGAGCTGACCTTAGATGTTTAGGTTGTTTCAAGTTTTGGATACTACAAACAGGCTGTTATGAACATTGTTTTTTTTTCTGGCATATATATGCAAGAATTTCTCTATGGTCAATACCTAAAAGTGAAATTTCTGGGTCATTTTATTATTATATTTATTATTATCATTTTTCAAAGTGGTTCTACCAGCTTATACCATACCCCAGAGTTTTGACTAGTTTATACCTCTAACCAGCAGCATTTAAGTGTTCTGGATGTTTCATGATCTTTTCAACACCAGACAATCTGCTGGGGACAAGATGATGTCTTGTTATAGCCTATTTCATTTATGATTAATGATATTGATCATCTTTCATATGATTATTGGTCATTTAGGGTTCTTTTCTGTGTGACTGTTGCATTCTTTGTTCATTTTTCTATTGGGCTTGTCTTTTTTCTTATTGATTTATAAAAACTTTTCATATACTTTGCATATTAATCCTTTATTGGTAATATATGTTGCAAATATTTACCTCTGGTTTGTGGCTTGCCTTTTCATTTTTAGTGGTGTTTTTGTTGAAGAAATATTCTCAATTTTAATGTAGTCAAATTTATCAATCTTTTCCTTTTATGATTAGCACTTTGGGGGTTTATTTAAGAAAACTTTTTTTTGTTGTTCTGACATTATAAAGATATTCTCTTCTTAGAGTACTAAAGTTTTGCTGTTCACATTTCTATTTAATTTACCTGAAATTGATGTTTGTAATATTGTATAAGGCAAGGATCTAATTCCATATTTTTTTCTTATAGATAATCAATTGTCCCATTTTCATTTATTGAGAAGTCTGTCCTGTTTCCACTGATCTATAGTGCTGTTCATTTCCAACTTGCACAGGTTGATTTCTAGGTTTCTTCAGTTCCATCAGTTTGTCTGTCTATCCTTTTACTAATTCCATGTTGTCTTAACCACCATAGCTTTATAATACATTGTGATGCCTAGGGAAACAAGTACCCCTAGCTGCTTCTTCACAGTGTTTTAACTTGCAATATAGTTTTCGATACAAGTTTTTATAGAATTTGTCCATGTGAATACATATAAAATTCTATATTATTCATCTGAACTGCCATTTATATTCATATATTATATTTATATATTCCATTTATAAACAATTGATTATCCAGTTACAGACATTGAATGGCTTCCCATTTTTTCCCATAGCACTGTTAGTGGAGTTGTTGAATTACACGGTGTGTGTATCTTCAAATTCCCCATATAGTGCAAAATTGCCCTCCAAAGTGGTAGAATCAATTTACACTCCCACTAGCAGTGTAGGAATTTCAGTTGATCTGCATCCCTTGAAACACTTAGACTATTTTTTTTTTTTTTTTTTGCAAACTAAGGGTGTGCAATGTTATTTCAGAATGTTATGTTTTAATTTATATTTCCCTCTTCCCATGTAAGAGCTTATTTTGGTATGTTTATCAATTTTCTGTTTATATCATTTCTTTATCTTGTTGAAAACTATGGCCCTTTCCTGTAGCCTGCTGTTGAACTAAGAATGGTTTTTACATTTTTGAAGTTTTGTTGAAGAAGAAAAATGAGGAGGAGGTAGAGGAGAGTAAGGGACAGATATATGTGACTTGCAAAGTATAAAATATTTACTATCTGGCCATTTATAGAAAAAACTACTGAAACCTGTTTTCAATTGTTTGCTATCTTAGCTTCTGGTATATTTAATTTCAATGTAGTATAATGTATTCTTTTTTTCATTGTAACATATGAGAATATTATGTGGTTCTGTTGCTGGTTATCTGGTTTCTTCGGTCTACTCATCTATCACAAAGCTAATTAACTAGTGTTCCCAGGTTAGTCTTGATATCATCTCCACTCTCATTCCTAACCCATCTTCCTCTTTAAATAGCCCCTATCAATCTAACAACCTCTGCACTTGGTCATGACCAAAGATCATTAACACATGAATTGATTTTTATATTTACACATTTCAACTTCCAGTGCATACAATTTAAAGGTGTTTCTTTGTTGTGGGTTTTTTGTTTGTTTGTTTGTTTGTTTTCCTGGCTGATTATTTTACTGCTACTCCTGAGAGGAAGTGAGTATTTCCCAGCATATGGCAGGTGAAAATTAGAGAACTTGCTAGAAGAACTACACTCATTTCGGGGACATCTGTTGGGCTTTCTTTGCCCTTCTGCTTGCTTCCAGTGCAGGAGCTGAGCTCTTAATTAATTGCTGCTTGTACTGAGTAGCATTCTGCCCTGAGAAGGACAGCAGCTTGCACCGAAGAAAGCACGGCAAGTAGTAAATCGCTATAAATAAACAACAAAATTTAATGAATTTAGCAATAGGTTTTTTTTTTTTTCCAGATGCCCTTTATCAGGTTGTGGAACACCTCTCCTCTTCCTAATTTGTTGAGAGCTTTTATCACAAATGCATATTGGATTTTGTCAAATGCTTTTCTGTTGAGATGATCGTGTGGATTTTGTACTTTATTTTATTAATGTACTGTATTATATCAATTGATTTTCAGGTGTTAAACCAGCCTTGTGTTTTAGGGGTAGATCCCACTTGGTCATGGTATTATCATCCTTTTTTTATGTTTCAGGATTCCGTTTGCTAATATCTTGCTAAAGATTAGTGTATCTATGTATATTAGGGATACTGGTATGTAGTTTTCTTTTTTTGAGGTTTCTTTGCCTGGCTTTGCTACCAGAGTAATACTGGCCTCCCAGAATCAGTTAGGAAGTATACTGTCCTCCATTTTCTGAGTTTGTGAAGGGTTGATACTATATCTTCTTTAGTTATTTGAAGCCATCAGGTTGTGAGCTATCTTTATGGGAAGATGTAAACAAATTCAATTTCTCTACTTCTTAGAATCCTATTCAGATTTTTTATTTTTTCATGAGTAAGTATTGGTAACTTCTGTCTTTCTGAGAAGTTATCCTTTTTATCTAAGTATTTTTTTTGGCATAAATTTGTTTATAATAGTTCTCTCATAATGCTTTTAATCTCCTTAGGCTCAGTAATGATGTCCTCTCATTCCTGATTTTGTAAATTTGTGTCTTCTCTCTCTTTTTCTTCATCAGTCTAGCTAAAGACTTCTCAATTTAATTGATCTTTTCAAAGAACTGATTTGAATTTTATTGATTTTTTCTTTTTTTTTTTTGTTTTCTATTTCATTGATTTCTCTTCTAATCTCCATTACTTTCATCTATTTGCTTTGTATTTAGATCGGCCTTCATTTTCTATTTTCTTATTGTGGAATATTAGGTTATTGATTAGATTATTGAGAGCTTTCTTCTTTGTATATTTATATATTTATAATTTTTAAATTTATAATTTATATTTTATACATACATATAAATTTATATATATATATTTATAGCATTTAGTGCTATAAATATCCATTTAAGCACTGCTTTACCTGAATCCCACACATTTTTATATGTTGTGTTTTTATTTACGCTTAGCTTAACATATTTTCTAATTCCCCAGTGACATCTTCTTTAACTTATAGGTTATTTAGAAGTGTGTTATTTAATTTCCAAACATTATGAGATTTCTCAGATTTCTTTCATTGATTTCTTATTTAGCCTCATTGTAGTCAGAGAATACTTTGTTTAATTAATCTGTTTAAATACACTGGGTCTTGTTTTATGGCCTAACATATGGGCTTTCCTAGGAAATGTTACATGGAGACTTGAAAAGAATGTGTGTCTGCAGTCAGAGTGTTCTGTGTTATGTCAAAATGAATTGGTTGATAATGTTGTTCCATTCTTCTACATCCTTGTTGATTTCATATCTAGTTTTTCTAACAAGTTTATTGATGGAGGTATCGAAATATTCAACTGTTATTGTGGAATTGTTTATTTTGATTTTAATTCTGTCAGGTTTTTTTTCATGTATTTTGAAGCTCTGTTTTTCAATATGTATATGCTTGTAATTGTTTTACTTCCTGATGTATTGACCCTTTATCATTGTGAAATATTAGTTTATATCTATAATAATAGTTCTTTCATGTCAGTCTGTTTTGTCTGATATTAGTTTCATCACTTGAGCTCCCTTATGAATACATTTTGAATATCTTTTTCCATCATTTTACCTTCAATCTCTTTCTGTCTTTGAATCTGTGTCTTTTATCTCTTGTGGACATCATATAGGTGGATGTTAGTTTTTAATCCAGTATGATGATCTCTGCCTTTTGATTAGAGTGTCAGATCTGACAGAGGTTTTGCTCAAGTAATTGGAGCCAATAAGGGTTGTTTTGTACTGATGGAACTGTGAGTGGATGGGGAGCACATTCAAATTTCAGGCCACTTTTATTTTATTTATTTATGTTTATTTTATTTTTATTTTGTAATTAGAGTTGACATTCAATATTATTTTATGTTAGTTTCAGGTATATAGCATAGTGGTTAGCCATTTATATAATTTACGAAGCGACTCCCCACCCATCCCCAATTAGTCTAGTACTCACCTGGCACTATACATAGTTATTACAATGTTATTGACTGTATTCCCTATGCTGTACTCCACATCCCTGTGACAATTTTGTAACTGCCAATTTGTACTTCTTAATCCCTTCATCTTTTTCACCCATATCCCCAAACTCCTTTCTGTCTAGCAATCACCATTTGTTCTCTTTATTTATGAGTCTGTTTCTGTTTTGTTTGTTTATTTTGTTTTTGTTTTTTTTAGATTGCACATATAAATGAAATCATATGGTATTTGTCCTTCTCTTTCTGACTTATTTTACTTAGCATAATACCCTTTAAGTCCATCTATGTCATTGCAAATGGTAAGATTTCATTTTTTTTTACAGCTAAGTAATATTCCATTGTATATATGTACCACTTCTTTATCCAATCATCTATAAGCACTTAGATTGCTTCCGTGTCTTTCCTATTGTAAATAAGTGCTGTGGTGAACATAAGGTTGCATATATCTTTTCAAATTACTCTTTTGGTTTTCTTTGGATGAATACCCAGAAGTGGAATTGCTGGGTCATATGGTAGTTATATTTTTAATTTTTCAAGGAACCTCCAAACTGTTTTCCATAGTGGCTACACCAATTTGCAATCTCACCAGCAGTGAGAGGGTTCCCTTTTCTCCACATCCTCGCCAAAACTTGTTGTTTGTTGTCTTTTTCATAATGGCCATCCAACAGGTGTGAGGTGATATCTCACTGTGGTTTTAATTTGCATTTGTCTGATCATTAATGATGCTGAGCATCTTTTCATATGTCTATTGGCCATCTGTATTTCCTCTTTGGAGAAATGCCTATTCGGATTCTCTGCCCATTTTTTAACATGATTGTTTGGGTTTTTTGGTATTCAGTATATGAGTTCTTTATAAATTTTGAATATTAACTTCTTATCAGATATATCATTGGCAAATATCTTCTCCTGTGCGGTAGGTTGTCTTTTTGTTTCGTTGATGGTTTCCTTTACTGTGCAAAAATATTTTAGTTTGATGTATTCCCATTTCTTTATTTCTTTTGTTTCTCTTGCCAGAGGTGACGCATCAGAAAAAAATATTACTAAGAGCAATGTCAGTTGTTTTGGTTTTTTTTTTTGTACAAAAAAACAGTTTTATTAGTTAATTACCCCAGGTGTACCTCTGTTCATGCTCTAGGTCATACCTGTTTCTGAGATTCGGCTCAGGCTCATAGGCAAGTTACTGCCTATGTTTTCTTCTAGAAGTTTTATGGTTTCAGGTCTTATATTTAATTAAGTCTCTAATTCGTTTTGAGTTTATCCTTGTGTATAGTATAAGAAGGTGATACAGTTTCTCTTCTTTTCTTTTCTTTTCTTTTCTTTTTTTTTTTGCATGCATCTGTGTAGTTTTCCCAACATCATTTATTGAAGAGGCTGTTTTTACCTCATTGTATATTCTTGCATCCTTTGTCATAAATTAAGTGACCATATAGGTGTGGGTTTATTTCTGGGCTCTCTAGTCTCTTTCATTGTTTCGTGTTCGTGTGTATTTTTTGTGCCAGTACCATGCTGTTTTAATTGCCATAACCTTGTACTATAGTTTGACATCAGGGAGCATGTTATTTCCAACTTTGTTCTTCTTTTTCAAGATTTCTTTGACTATTCAGGGTCTGTTGTGGTTCCATGTGAATTTTAGGATTATTTTTCTACTTCTATGAAAAATGCCATTGATATTTTTGATAGAGATTGCATTGAATCTGTAAATTGCTTTGGGTAGTATGGACTTTTTTAAAATTTAAATTTTTATTTTTATTATAGTGACACTGGATAATGAAATCCAGTAAGTTGCAGGAATACAGTAAGGCATATGTGTATGTGTGTATATATACATATAAATACATACATTGCATTGTGTGTACAGTGCCCATAGTTGAATTTCTTTCTGTCACCACATATTTGACCCCTTTTACGCTAATTACCTCCCCTCTCCCCACTCCCCCTTACCTTCTGGTAACTACAAGTCTATTGTCCATGTCCATGAGTCTCTGCTTGTTTGTCCTGTTCGTTTATTGCTTTCAGGTTTATATCCCACATATAAGTGATATCATGTGGTTTTCAACTTTTTCTGTCTGGCTTATTTTGCAAAGCATGATTATTTCAAAGTCCATCCACGTTGTTGCAAATGGCAGTATTTCATCTCTTCTTATGGCTGAGTAATATTCCATTGTATATATGTACCACAGCTTCTTTAGCCAATCATGTATCGTAGGACACTTCAGTTGTTTCCATGTCCTGGCCACTGTGAATAACGCTGCTATGAACATTTGTGTGCGAATATCTTTTTGGATGTGGGTTTTCAAGTCTTTGGGGTAAATACCCAGTAGAGAGATTGCTGGATCATATGGCAGATCAATACTTAATTTTTTGAGGAAACTCCATACTGTTTTTCATAGTGGCTGTACCAATTTGCAGTCCCACCAGCAGTGTATGAGGGTTCCTTTTTCTCCACATCCTTTCCAACACTTGTTATTACTTGTCCTGTTGATAACAGTTATTCTATCAGGTGTGAGATGGTATCTCATTGTCATTTTGATTTGCATTTCTCTAATAGTTAGCAATGATGAACATCTTTTCATATGTTTGTTGTATATCTTCTTGGGAAAAATGTAGTATGGACATTTTAATGATGTTAATTCTTCCTATCCATGAGCACTGTTTATGTTTCCATTGATTTATATCTTCCTATCCATGAGCACTACATATATTTCCATTTATTTGTATCTTCTTTAATTTCTTTCCTCAGTGACTTATAAGTGTCAGAGTACAGGTCATTTACCTCCTTAGGTAAATTTATTACTAGGTATTTTTTTTATGCAGTTGTAAATGGGATTGTTTTCTTAATTTCTCTTTCTGATAGTTCATTATTGGCATATAAAAATGTAACCAATTACTGAATATTAATTTTGTATGCTGCTACTTTACCAAATTTATTAATCAGTTTTAACAGTTTTTTGGTGGAAACTTTAGAGTTCTCTCTATATAGCATCATTTCATCTGCAAATAATGACAGTTATACTTCTTCTTTTTCAATTTGGATGCCTTTTATTTCTTTGTCTAGTCTGATAGCTGTGGCTAGGACTTCAGATACTATGGTGAATAAAAGTGGTGGAAGTGAACATTCTTGTCTTGTTCCTGAGCTTAAGAAAAATGTTTTTAGTTTTTCCCTGTTGAATATGTTATCTGTGTATTTGTCATAGATGGCCTTTATTTTGTTGAGGTATGTTTCATCTATTTGCACTTTACTGAGAGTTTTTATCATAAATGGATGCTGGATTTTGTCAAACACTTTTTCTGTATATATTAATATGATTATATGATTTTTATTTTTCAATTTGTTAATGTGATTAATTGATTTTCAGATATTGAACTAGTCTTGCATCCCAGAAATAAACTTAACTTGATCATGGTGTATGATCTTTTTAATGCTTACTGAATTCAGTTTGCTAATATTTTGTTGAGGATTTTTGCATCTATGTTCATCAAGGATATCAGCCTATAATTTTTTTGTGTGTATAATGTCTTTGTCTGGTTTTGAAATTAGGGTAATTGTGGCCTTGTAAACTGAGCTTGGGAGCCTTCCCTCCTTTTGAATTTTTTGGAATAGTTTGAGAACAGTAGGTATTAATTCTTCTTTGAATGTTTGGGAAAATTTACCTGTGAAGCCAACCAGCCCAGGACATTTGTTTGTTGAGAGTTTTTTAAATTAATGACTTGATTTTGATTGTAGTAACTGGTTGGTTTAGATTTTCTGTTTCTTCTTGACTAGGAAGAAAAAAGTCTTGGAAAACTGTATGTTTCTAGAAATGTGTTTATTTCTTCCAGATTGTCCAATTTGCTGACATATAATTGCTCATAGTATTTTCTTATAATCTTTTGTATTTCTGTGAAGTCAGTTGTCACTTCTTTCTTTTCTGATTTTATTTATTTGGTTCTCTTTTTCTCTTGATGAATCTGGTTAAAAGTTTATCAATTTTGTTTATCTTTTCAAAGAACCAGCTCTTGATTTCATTGATCTTTTGTATTTTTTTTTAGACTTTATTTCACTTACTTCCACTGACTTTTATTATTTTCTTCTACTCATTTTGGATTTTGTTTGCTGTTCTTTTTTATTCTTTTAGATGTAACCTTAGATTGGTTATATGAGATTTTTCTTGCTTCTCGAGGTAGACCTGTATTGCTATGAATTTCCCTCTTAGGACTGCTTTCCCTGTGTCACATAAATTTTGGGTCATTGTGTTTTCCTTTTCATTTGTCTCTAGGTATCTTTTGATTTCTGTCTTGATCTCATTGTTAACCCATTCATTGTTTAGTGGCAGGTTATTTAGCCTCCATTGTGTATTTCTTAATTTTTTTCCTTGTAATTTATTTCTAGTTTCGTTGTGGTCAGAGAATTGATATGATTTCAATCTTTTAAAGTTACTGAGACTTGTTTTGTGGCTTAACATGCAGCCTATCTTGGAATATGTTCCATGTGCACTTGAGAATAATGTATATTTTGCTGCTTTGGGGTGAAATGCTCTAAAAATATCAATTAAATCCATCTGGTCTAGGGTGTAACTTAAGGCCACTGTTTCTTTATTAATTTTCTGTCTATAAGATCTGTTCATTGGTGTCGATGGGGTGCTAAAATTCCCTATTATAACTACATTAATGCCAATCTCTCTCTTTATGTCAGTCAACATTTGCTTTATATATGTCAGTGCTCCTATGGGGTGCATATATGTTTCCTAGAGTTATATTCTCTTGTTGAATTGATCCTGTTATCTTTATGTAATGTCCTTCTTTGTCTCGTATTATAGCCTTTGTTTTAGAGTCTATTTTGTCTGATATAAGTATTGCTATTCCAGCTTTTAAATTTTTCATTTGCATAAAATATCTTTTTCCATCTCTTTACTTTCAGTCTGTGTGTGTCTTTTGATTTGAAATGGGTCTCTTGAAGACAGTATATGTATGGGTCTTGTTTTCGTATCCATTCAGCTACCCTATGTATTTTGATTGGAGCATTTAATTCATATACATTTTAAGTGATTATTGATAGGTACATAGTCATTGCCATTTTATTATTCATATTTATGGTTTTTTTTTAACTTTCCCTTCTTCTTCTTAAAGAAGCCCCTTCAACATTTAATACTGGCTTGGTGGCAATGAATTCCTTTAGCTTTTTCATGACAGGGGAGCTCTTTATCTCACCTTCAATTTTAATTAATAGCTTTGTTGGGTTGAGTAGTCTTGATTGTAGGTCCTTGCTTTTTATCACTTTGACTATTTCGTGCCAATCCCTTCTGGCCTAAAACGTTTCTGTTGAAGAATGAGCTGACAGTCTTATGAGAGTAACTTGTAATAACTAGCTACCTTTCTCTTGCTGCTTTTAGAATTCTCTCTTTGTTTTTAACCTTCGCCATTTTACTTATGATGTGTCCTGGTGTGGGTCTGTTTGGGTTCATCATGTTTGGGACCTTCTGTACTTCCTGAACTTGTATGTCTATTTCCTTCACCAGGTTAGAGAAGTTTTTAGTCATTATTTCTTCAAATAGATATTCAATCCCATGCTTTCTCTCTTTTCATTCTGTTACCCCTTAGATGCAAATATTGTAACACTTGATCTTGTCCCAGAGGTCTCTTAAACTATCCTCATTTTTAAACATTCTTTTTCCTTTTTGTTGTTTTGATTGGGTGCTTTTTGCTACCTTGTCTTCCAAATCACTGATTCAATCCTCTGCTTCATCCAATCTACTGTTGATTTCTTCTAGTGTATTCTTCATTTCAGTCATTGTATTCTTCATTTATGACTAGTTCTTTTTTAAAGTTTCTATGTCCTTTTTCATGCTTACTATCTCTTTGTTGAAATTCTCACTGAGATCATCTATTCTTCCCCTAAGTTCATTGAACATCCTTATAATCAGTGTTTTGAACTCTATATCTGGTAGGTTGCTTGTCTTTATATTCCATTTACTTCTTTATCTGGAGTTCCTCTGTTCTTTCATTTGGGACATGTTTCTTTGTTTCTCACTTTAGCTGACTCTCTGTGTTCATTTCTGTGTTTTATTTAGATCTACTATGTCTATCACTCTTAGCCTCGTGTCCTTCTGTAGTAAGTGTCCTGTGTGGCCCAGTAGCTCAGTCTCCCTGATCATCCATGCCAGGTGCTCCAAGAGCATCTCTTGTGTGGGTTGTGTGTGTCCTGTTGTAGTTGAGTCTTGATTGCTGTTGGCACATCAGTGAATGGGATTGTCCCTCATGCTGACTGGCTGTGAGGATTGGCCACACTCACAGAGTATGAGCTCCTGTGTGGGGCCTGACCTCATGGAGTAGCATTTGCCCCCATGGAGCTCATGTACTTGTAGAGACCACCCTTTGGGTGTGCCACTTGTGGGGCTAATCAGATAGTGCTCTTTCGAAATCTTATGCTAGTCTCCTGGGTGTGCTGGTTTTGGATCCCCTTGAAAGGAGCTTCCATGCAGGCCAAGTTCAGCTGCTGCTTGTGACCACCCAGGGCTACCTGATAGGAGCTACAAAGCTATCCATAGTTGTTCACTGACTGTGTTGGGTATGGAGGCACATAGGAGAGACTATGCTATGAACTGAGGCCACCTGCCACCAGTACCAGCCTGGGACAACTCAGTGTAAGGCCCAGGATGCCCTAAGGTGCCGATGCTGAGCCTGTGGCCACTTGCAAGAGTCTCAGATCACACTGAAGCCAGCTGCTGCCCATCTCAGGCCCAAAGACCCCTGAGGTTTGTTCAGGAAATACTGTAGCTCGGGCCAGGTCTGGTTGCCGATTATCAAATGTATCTCTTGAGGTGTGCCAGCTGAGGCCTGTTTATTGCTCCGAAGGAACCTACTGCTGAGAACATGGGGTGGGCCTGGTTGCCCAGTAACAAAATAGCCATGAGCAATTTGCAAGTTGGGTGGAACTGGATCTCAGGGAGTAATGGAGTGGGGCGAGCCAATCTCACTGGCCAGTGTAGATTCAGATTTGGCTGTGAGTGGGGAGATGTCAGCACAAACAAGATGGCACCTGCCTGCAGGCTGCACTGGAGGAGGGCTTAACAAAGGGACATGGCAGCTGTCCCTCTAGCCCTTGCTATGAAGCCACACAGCTCAGTCTTTTCCTGTATGTCTCTGGCACCTCCTGAGCTGCTACCCCTCCGCCAGAGCCCAGGGCGAGTGTCTGCGGGCCCTTTAAGGGATGTCTAGGTTTTTCAGCTTCCCTCTGTCTCAGCTCAATGGTCAGAATCTCCACTGTTTTTCACAGCCAGATTTTGTGAGGACTCTACTTTGCAGCAGTGGAACCCTGGGCTGAGCCCCTCACTCCTCCCAGGGACTGAGATATCCCTCCCACTACTCAATCACCACATGTGGGTGTGGGACCAGCCTGTTACACATCTTCACCCCTCCTTCTGGTCTTCATGTGATCTCTTGATATCCTCAGTTATAGGAGTTCTGTTCAGCTAGACATCATATTGTTCTCTAGATTGACTGTTCCATAATTTAATTGCAATTTTAATGCAGTCATGAGAGGAGGAGTGCATCGTATACCTACGCCACCATCTTTTTGCATTCCCTCTGTGTCTTGTGTATAACCTCATGGTTGGCCAGGAGTGTGTGGCTAGCTTGGGCTGTCTCCAGTTTCTGCTGTGCACACATATAGACTCAGCCAGAGATATGCTTGCCTCAAACACAAATGTAGCCTCAGGCAAATAGAGCCACCACTCACCCACTGACAAGATTGTCATTTTCAGACTATGCAAATGGATGTAGGTGTCATCTACTTCTCCAAATCAAGCAAGGCCCTTGATCACGCTGTAAAGCTGCTAGCTCTCATGGCCTGTCCTGGCAGGACATTTTCCTCTACTGACCTGGGGAAGGTGGATGGAAGCAGAACCAGGCAAGAATGCCAGACTCCCACTATTCTTAGGAGTTTTTTCATGCTAAATGTTTCTTAGATTTGGTATGCCTTTGGTCAGTTTCCAGTGCTCTGAACTAGTTGTTTTTGTCAAATTCACCCATCTTTATAATTGCTTTTTGAGAAGAGAATTTGTTGAACTTCTCACTGGCCATAGCCAGAAATCCCACTAATAAAGCCAGGTGCATTGAAACTTATTTCCTTCAGGGCACCAGGAAGTTTCCATATGGGACATTGCCTGTCAAATCCTGAAGGCTGCTCTTACCTCACTTATTACAGAGCAGAGTTGTGCAATACTGGTTTATCTGTCAACCTAATCAAAGCCAGTATAGTTCATGAAATGGTAAAAAACCTTTGCCAGGGGGTGTTTTCTTCAACATAGCAATCTTCAGCAGCGACTTGGAGATGGTGTTTCAATGTGTAAGAAGATATATTTTTGTGTGTGTTAACACTCATGACTTCAAGTTTTACAGCATTCTCACAGTAGGAGATAAAAGTTATGTCATTTTTCAACTGGCATAACTGTGTCTTTAAAAGATGACCAACAATAACACTTGAATGTTTGGTACTGTTTCACTTACATTAACTGTGAGTTGAGTATTATTCAAACCACATTTTGTAGTTGGGAAAGTAATCTACCTGGAGTCACCAGCTCTAGGATCTGAAGCTAGTCAAGCATCAGAGCCTAGTTTTTATATGCCACATTCTGTGGCTTTGTGACAGCCCTTGAAAGTTACAGGCCTGGAACTGACTAATCAATAGGAAGATGGCGAGTTGTAACCTATTTCAACATTGAAGACAGGAACAGAGAGACAGTGTTTATGTCCAGATTGGACATAGAAAGTATAACTGCCTTGATATAACTAATTCTTCCCTAAATATGCTTAACTGGAGTCATTTATGATAGACTTTAAGAATATACAGCCCCCCAAGTGGCCCACACTGAGTGTGATGACAGGGCTTGGGGATGGCAGCCTCTCTTAAGCACAGCAACTCCCACCCATGGGTGGGCTGGGCATCACCCATGGGTGGGATGGGAAACCCTTCTCTTCTCAATGAGTCAGACTCATAAGAAAATTGAGGGCCATCCAGTTTCTTCATTTTCAAGATGAGGAAACTGAGGTTTAGAAAAGTGACCCTTCCCTATGAAACCTGAAGGCCAACTTCAAACATGACATCTTCCCTGAAGTCTTCCTTGTTAGGACACTAACAAGGCAGTCCTTACTACCTTCCTGTCTCAGAATTCCTTTAGTGTGACCCTAATGTTTCCTTCAGAGAACCCTGTTCTGGCTGTCTGAGTGGCTTGATTCTCATGGGGTATGTTAGAGCCACAGCACAGATTGGAGCCCCAACTGCTCTACTACCCTACACACCAGAGTGAAAGGCAGTGTGGCAGCCTGCCCTATTTCTGGGAAAACATCACAAACATGGACCTTCTAATAGTAAACAACATCTTCCACTCACACAGTCATATATAATTATTTCTCTCTCCCTCTCTTTTTCTTTCCTTCTCTTTTTGCAGCTCTCAGAAATACAGAGACAATTAAGATTGTGGGATAATATAAAAGCTTCCACAAATGGAGTCTCATCTCTTATGGCATTGGAGTGAGAGAATTTTTCCTTTCCTAGACCTTTTCTTCCTCGCGCTCTCTCTAAGTTGAGAATGGGGAGATAAATACATCATGAGCATTCTTACTCTAATATCAGGGGTCCTAGGAATAAGATACCACAAGAATCTGTTAGGTAAAATTCCCTAAATAACAGGGATTCGTACCAAGTTGTCCAGTTACTTATCATTAATTTGTGATGCTAATGCTACCTTAAGTCATGCCTTCCTTTTTTTTCTCCATATATTTCTTAGCCTAATGCGATGATGGGTGGGGGTGGAGAAGTGCTTTTTAAAATAAAGAACCTCATTTTGTATGCTCTACACACCTTGCAAGACTAGAAAAAGTTCTGCACTAATTATGTATAATACCACAAAATTAATAATGATGAGTATATGAATATGTAAGGCTGAAAAGGGCTCATTCACCATTTGTACTATTTTCTGTACTAAGGGGACAGTGAGGTTGATTCTATTGTTGTAGGCTGTAACTAGTTTGCAGCTGACTTTTTGCATCATCACGGACTGCCTGATGCATAGATTAAAAATAAACTCTGTTTCACCTCCCATTGGTGCACACCACCTTGGTTGACCTTTGTGCCTTACAACGCTCATGGGCAGGATGTGGGCCCTTTTTCCACACTGTGCACAATTTAAGAAGACATTAAAAAGTTCACAGACAAAACCATTTCTCCCTACTCTTTGCCTTTGCCCTCCCTCATTCTCTTGCTGGTATGGTAATAACTCCAAGCCCAAACGTTACTTTTTCATTACTAAGAACACTTCCACACCCAGAAGAAGCTCCCAGAGTTTCCTAATGTCCCAAATCTTCTCTTGCTATCTTTTCACATCCTTATTTCCATCTTTCCAACCCTAGCAAAACCACCAAAAGTACAGAATTTAGCCATGGGAGAACTTTTAGCCCAAAACCATTTTCTTTAAAAAATTGCTTCTAAAAGTTAACAGTACTTATTGAACTTCTAGTAAGCAGGCCATTGCCTGGGTTATTCTGGTAGTATAAGGTCTCTGTTTGAACAATTCAAGGATGAACAGTAACCACAGCCTAGACTGAGCTGAGAAAACAATGACTATGTCTATGCCTTTTACATGGCTTTAGCTCGACATTAAGATAGCTTCTTTATTATTTAATGAATTATATGGACAGACATCCAGAAGAGCCAAATGTGATCCAGTGCTGTCCATTCTCCTAGAGCACCTATAGGTGTTGGTAGTATGACTTCTGATGTTCTTAGGGAAAAAACAACACTGTATAAAATATAGTGTTATATGTGTCTGTTACCAGTTTTCTCCGAGGCACTTATTCTCAGACACAAGACCAGAGAGTCCAAAATGTTTGCACCATCTCAGCCTAGGCATCCACTCTTTTGAGAAGGTTCATTGCAATAGTGTGAGAAAGACTGGATAGAATCAGAGCCACATGATTAAAGTAGGATAGGTACTGGGAGGAGGTCCAGGCCATCAGGCAGAACATGACATTCAAAGGGTAGACAAACATGACCGTCAGCGAGGTGGCCCAGGCAATCAATTTTTGTCCTTTGCTGCTGCTCCTGCTGGTGGCAGCAGCAGAGGTGGGGGGGGGGTTGTCTAACACAAGTGAATGAATATTATTTGACAGCTAGAGAGAGTGCGTTTGTAGAGAATCCAGCATTAGGAAAGCCAGTGGGCAAGTGTCTACAGCTGTCCAGGGGCTTCTTTTGAATCTGGAGCACAAGTGGAGGGACACATTTCAGGAAATTATGAGGAGTGCAGCACTTGGTCGTGGCAAAGTGAGCAATGAGGGAGACTTAATGCTAAGTGTTGTGGTTGTCTTCTTGAGCTCTTGCTAAAGTCAGTGACCTTCAGGCAGTGTCCTAAGGCCATCTGACGTAGCCTCAGACCTGAGGAAGTAGGAGGCAACTGGAGCTGAAGGAGGATGGACAGACAGGCCTGAACAAGCCTCAGTCCCACATCACAGTGCTCTGACCTCCTGTATCCCGACATAACTGTCATGGCTCATATGGCTGAGGGAATGAAGGTCCAGAAGGAAGAAGGGCTGGTCACAGGGGCCCAAGTTCAATGGATGGAAACAGATTGGGCAAAATCATGGTTACCTAAAATGAAGTCTGAGTGGCATGGGTCAGTACTGAGGAGTCATTGCAGAGAAGAGACTTAAAGCCAAATGTTGTGGCATAAAAAGTTTCTGGACCAGAGGCTCCTCGGGTGCAGTAAACACTGTTACAGACAGAGATTAGCAAGGGAAGTATGTATTTACCCAGGTGACATCAGGACATGGTGGGTTAAGGGGTTACAGAGCATCTGTCTTAGGATGCAAAATATGGTTAAACTTTAATTTTTATTTTTATCCAATCTGAAAACTTCCTTTTTTTTAATTGGACTACTTAGATGGTATATATGTAATGGGATTATTGATACAGGTGAGTTTAAATCCACTATCTTGCTATATGTTTTATATTTATCCCATCTGGTTCTTGTTCTCTTCTCATTTTCTGCCTCCTTTTGGATCCATTGAGCATTTTTTTACACTTTCATTTTATCTTCTTTGTTGGTTTACTAGCTATAGCTCCTTATCGGGTTTTTATGGTGGTTTCTTTATGATTTAGCCTGTGACAGTCTACTTTCAAGTGATAGTGCACCACTTTGTGTGCAGTACAAGAGATTTAAAACAGTGTGCTTCTTCTATTTCTCCCATCCCTGTCTATGTGCTATTGGTGTCATACATTTTATTTCTACATAAGTTGAAATGTCCAAAATATATTATTAATGTTACTGCTTTAAACAGTCAATCCTCTGTCACATTTACCCATATAGTTATCATTTCCAACACTCTTTATTTCTTTGTTTGGATCCAGATTTCCATGTGGTATCATTTTCCTTCTGCCCAGCAGATAGACTTTACCATTTCTTTCAGTGCAGGTTTGCTGGCCATGACTTTTTTCAGCTTCTATATATCTGGAAAAGGCTTTATTTCAACCTTTTTGGTCTGTAAATATATTCTTTAAATATAAAATTTCTAAATGACAATTTTACCTTCAGATATTTGTTCCACTGTCTTCTAGCTTCCCTTGTTTCAAACAAGATATTTATTACTGTTATTTTTGCTTTTCTGCACATAGTATATCCTTTTTTATTCATGGTGGCTTTTAAAATTACTTATCCATGTTTGAAAACAATTGTATATGTTATGCCTTTGTGTAGTTTTCTTTGTGTTTTGTGTGCTTGGATTCTGTGGAATATCTTAGATTTATGTGTTTATAGTTTTTATCAAATTTGGAAACATTTTGGCATTGTTTTTTTCTGTCCCCTACTCCCTCTGGGACTCCAATTACATGTATATTATGTATCTTTAAGTTGTCCCAGAGTTCGCTGATGCTCTTTTTATTTCCTTTCCAGTCTTTACTCTCTCTGTGTTTCATTTTGGATAATTGCTATTGCTATGTCTTCAAGTTTACTAATCTTTTCTTCTGTAATGTCTTTTCTTCTGTTTACACCGTCCAGTGTATTTTTCATTTCAGAAACTCATGGTTTCATTTCTAGAAGTTTGATTTGGGTCTTTTTTATGTCTCTCATGTTTCCGTCATGTTCATTCTTTATTCTAGGTTCTCAAGCATATAGAATATAGTCATAATAACTGTTTTAATGTCTTTGAGTACTAATTCTGTCATTGGTGTTATTTCTGGGTAGGTTTCTATTAATTTTTCCCTCCCTATTTGGTTCATATTTTCCTGTTTCTTTGTATGCCTGATAATTTTTAACTGAATTCCAGATTGTGAATTTACCTTTTGAATGCTGGATATTTTCATATTCCTATAAATATACTTGAACTTTGTTTTTGGATGTAGTTAAGTTACCTGGAAATAGTTCAATAATTTCAAATCTTACTTTTAAGCTTTGCTAGGTGAGACTAGAGCAGTGTTTAGTCTAGTGATAATATTGTCCCACTACTGAGAAAAACTCTTCTGAGTTCTTTACCCAATACTTCATGAATTGTGAAATTTTCCACTTTGGATGGTGGAAATAGAAACTTATTTGGCCTTGTGTGAGCCTAGAGAATTGTTCCTTCTAATTTAGGGGGGTGGCCTTTTCTTTGGTTTAAGGTAGTTTCTTCCCATGCATATAAAGGAAGACTTGAGGGGGTCCCCTTGTAAATATCAAGAGCTGTCTTTGTGTGCAGCTTCCTGGTATTCAGTGATCTTCCCTAAGGACTCAGTCACCATAGCTTCCTTGGACTATTGTTTCCATCTATTATGGGGTTCCACATGGCCTCTCCTCCCTGTGCTACAGCCTGGACACTCTGCAAACAGTAAATTGGGGAAATTTTTGTTAGTTTTCCTCTTTAAGGGATCACTGACCCTCACTGCCTGATGTCCAGTGTCTTGAAAACATGTTTTCTTCAGTGTCTTAGTTGTTCTGAGTGGGAGGATAAATCCAGCCCTTAATACTCTGTCTTGGACAGAAGCTGAAGTTCATTTGTGTTTCTGAGTGTTTCTACCCACGAGGCTTGATGCTCTAGATGAGAAGTGAGTGAGACTTCTGAACCTCAGTGCTGAATAGGGTTAGGGAACACATGGCCTTACATTACCAGACCTGGAAACCTGTTTTCTGATTTATTTCTAACCTCGATGATCTGTCTGATTCTCCAGGCCCAGACTAACTTGCTTGATCTTGCTCGGCTCTTGCTCTATATTTTGCTTTAGGCTCTGGTAACACAAATTCTTTAGCCTCTTCCTTATCCTTCTAGAAAGCAGAAAATCCCTTGATAAACCCAGTTTTTAACTACCAACCAACAATATATATTCTATATCCACTGACTTGACATTCATTCATTCTTTTGACAGGTGTTTATAGAGTACCTATTGTATACCAGACACTCTGCTGGGTATCAGGATGATAATTGTAAGCAAAAGTAGACATTGTCCCTGCTCGCATGGAGTTATTTTAAATATTTTCTGACCACAATAGTCAAGAAACATTGAAACTTACACATTTGGCCATATTTAATTCTAGATATAACCACAGTGGTTACACTATATAAGCATTACACTTCCTTTTCTTGTTAGTTAGTACCCTCTGTTGAAATGAGACCATGAATATGTAAGTTAACTTTAAAGCCTGCTCAAAGCTATGTCATTTCCTGTGTGTATCAGCTATCCAATTTTACTCAGAGGTCCTGAACAAGAAAATGGGTTTTGTTTTCCTTGTCTGGTTCCATGTTTTGTTTTGTTTTGTTTTGTTTTGTTTTGTTTTGTTTTGTTTTTAATTCCCACTAAACTTAAATTTTACCACTTAGATTTTTTAAAGCATGGATTCACCAATGCAGTAACTTAAAAGGCCATCATGTAGTCATTTACTTGAACCAATAAGTAACTCAGCTGACACCAGACATTTCTTGGTCTCATCTCTCTATTAAGCTTGTGATCCCTAGGACAAAGAGTTTGACTCCTAGTTTGTTTGTTTGTTTTTTCATTCCTTTACCCTGAACATTCATTTCTATCTCCCAGCTACACCCCTCCCCACAATACACATCTATTTATTGGATAGGAACATTGATACCTACTCTTCCCGTTACCTATTGGGTGATGCCCTCTGAGTATCACTCCTGGCCTGTTGCCCCATCCCTTACTCACTCCTCCACAGTTGCTTTATTTGTGGGTGACAACCAATGGTCCATGTTCCCCACTGAAAGAGTCCAAAATACTAATAAGCTCTAAGTACTTAGATGTCAATCTTTCTACCCTCTTTTCCCCAGACCAGGTATGATCTTGTGAACGTGTGCTTGCAAACCCTGCTTTCCCTCACAGGGGCCTTCCATTATCAAGAAACAGAAGGACATATGTGAAAGAGGGATGGAGAATGTGTTAGTAAGCCAATGTGGGTTGCTCACCTACACCCCATCCTCCGACTTACCCTTTATTGTAACAAACCTGATAGTTTGACCGCCTGACTCCTGCACTGGGTCTACACTCAAAATAGGGAGGAAAGCATCTCTCCTAGAGCACTACCTGTGGTGAGCAGGTGATAAAGGGCAGGAACCAGATAAGTAGCTGGACAGAGAAAGATCACTTATATAGGTGACATGCCACCTAGGTTCATGGTCTACAAGAATATGAATTGGAGTGAGGGGGATCAACAAAATCCAGTTCCCCTGCCACTGAGAGGCAGGAACTCTCCCACAAAATTAGCTTCTCATCTGCTAGTGGCTGCTCATCACATGTGCTGACGTGGAGAAGAATGCAGTAAATAGTGGGGGAGTTGGCAGTTTGGACAGAGCACTGATGGAGCTGTTATCCAGGAAACACCTTGACCCTGTGGTCCCAGCCTCCACTTACACAACTCTGTTTCCTGGATGCAGCCTGAGGAATTCTATGTGGAAAGCTAAATATAACCCTTGATGTAGTGTTTCTGGACAGGAAATGCAGTTTGAAAGTGAGGAAGATGATAAACATATTGCCAAAGGAGTCACAAATACAAAAATCTAGCCAAAGGGAAAAATGATGGCCTTCATTCTGTAGACCCAGAAGAGCTGATCGGAGGTGTTTTTCATTTCTGTTTTTGTATTAGGGCAGCCTGAAGCAGGATGTGATGCAAAACTGGAATGATCCAAACTTCAGTTTTCTCTGAGAAAACCATCACCTTTAACTTAGGTAGAAAATGCAGAACAGAGTATTTAAGAGTTGCTTACAACTTTTGCAAATTACATTTTCAAATTTCAGCATATTTATTTCATTTTAAATAGCAGCACCTGAGGCTTCTGATGATAATGGAAGTTATATGGCTTTAGTGTGACTTCAGAGACCCTGGGGTTCTTTTATTAACAGCCTTTTTGACTGTTTTAGTGTCTGTCTCATGTGGTCCTAAAAACAAATGCAGTTCTTTCAACTAATAGTCTGTGTGCTATTCCTCTAGCCCCATGGGCATGCCCAATTCCCCCATTAACCATTCAAATAACGATATCTATAATTTCATAATGTTGGTTTTTAAGCTTTCCACTTTGGAGAATGTCAAGTATATACCCAAGTACAGAGGCACTTCTAATGGAACCCCCACATGTCCATCACCAGTAATGGTCAGCGAGATTATCATCTATACCCCTACTAGCTCCCTGCTGCCAGGTTTATTTTGAAGCAAATCCCCCAGATCATATCATTTCACCTGTAAATATTTCATTATGCACCTAAAAAATGCAAAGACCTTAAATATTACCCAGAATACCATTTCACGCCAGAAATTTTAACAACAATTCCTTAACATTTCAAATATCTCTACTAGATTATTTTGAAGCAAAGAACAGCCATCTTAACATGGAGATAAATATTTCGGTCTCCATATCTAAAAAATGAACATCTTTTAATTTTTTCTAAGGAAAATCACAAATGTCATGATCACACTTAAAAAAAATTAATCCCTTAATATTACCAGATATCCAGTTAATGTATAAATTTTCCCGATGTTCTCATTGTTATTTTACAGTTGAGTTGTTTGAATCTGGATCCAAACAAATCTACACATTGCTTTTGATAGATATTTCTCTTGCATCTCTTTTAATTTATGGGCTTTCCTTTCCTCCTTGTTTTTCTTAATAATTCACTGACGAACATGTCTCACATTCTGGATTTTTCAAGATTACAGTCCAGTAGAGTGTTATTTCCCTTTGAAAACATTTTAACTTTTCCTTTAGTCTTTTAAAAAAAAATTTTTTTTTAATTTCAATTCCAGTTGACATTCAATATCATATTAGTTTCAGGTGTACAGCATAGTGGTCAGACACTTGTATAATTCATGAAGTGATCCCCCTGATAAGTCTAGTACCCACCTGGCGCCATACATAGTTATTACGGTATTATTGACTATTTCCACATGCTGTAATTTATATCCCTGTGACTATTTTGCAACTGCCAATTCGTACTTCTTAATCCCTTCTCATTTCTCACCCAGCTCCCCACTCTTCCTTCCCATCTCTCTTTATTCTTTTTTAAAATAAAGTTTTATTGAGGCATTCAGATGTTAGACAAAATACACAGATGGAGCCCATCGTTTAAATTACATTTTTGTATTTCATAGGGTTTTTTCTTTAATTAAAATAAAATAAGAGGCTCTGTAGCTGCTTTCTCTCCTGAGCACCAGAAAGATTCATAAGTTGCTCGCTTGTTCATATTCCTATTGAAGTTTCTGCATCACAGATCTCCCATGCTGAGCCTCTGCGAAGCATTTTTCTCCTCCAAACCAGACTAGTTATTCTCTAAAACAGGAAAGTGCACGGGCTGAAGGATCAAACGCCCTCCAGGAAGGGTGTTACAGAGGTGCTGATTTTAAATGTTCAAGGGATGATCAAAATGGACATGGCAGGAAATGTTTAAAAATTACAAAACGGAAGCAAAGACAGTTTGAATAAAGTGCTGTCTATATACCCCGGTCTAGGCAGAAACTACCAGCAGGGCATGAGCTAATTTAGGCCTATGGTATTAATAAAAAGTATGGTGAAAATTGTCCTGGAGATTCGAAATTTTCAGTGGACTCTGAAGCCTTCTGAGTAACACACTGGCTTGTTCATTTACTCACTCATTTGGGCTAGGTAGCAGGTAGGTCTGGGAATACTAAAATAGTCTGTGGTCCTCACAGAGTAGATAGAAGATGCAAGCTCGAGTACCTGTAATACCAAATGGCCCGGAATTAGTGCCTCAGTTTCTCTTCCTGAGATTTAGACTCTGCATCTGAAAGACAAAGTACCTGAAGACGATTCAGATGGAAACTAAAAGGTTCATTTCAATTACATCTTTGAACATGTCTGTCCTTCAGTGTAAGAGTCTCTAATTCAAAGATGTCACATAATAATTCAGCATTCATTCATTCATTCATTTATTCATTCAGAATGCCTTTAACATTCTAGGCAGTTTCTTCTCCCTGGAAACCTTTTCCCACACTTTTCCCTGCCTAATTTCTATTCACTTGCACATCTCGATTTAGGCGTCTCTTGTGGGGAGTCCTACCTGGTCTCAAAGTTTTGGTTAATATCCTTCTCCATGCCTCTACTTATCAACTTCCTGTTAGTCTTGGAACCACCAAACTGCACCAGGCAGTGAAAAGAGTCATTGGCTAGATCAGTTAGCTGTTCCTGCATTTTTAAAAAATCCCCAAAATGAATGCCTTAAAACCACAACTATCTTGCTAGCTCATCATTCTGTGGGTAGGTTAGCTGGTTCTGTGTGTGCTGGCCTGCCTGGACTTGCCTGGGATCCCCACATGTCTGTGATCAGCTGGTTGCTGAATGACCTTGGGACCTCATCTGGGTGGCTCATCTCTGCTCAGTGTGGTCTTGCGTTCAGCTGTTGAGCTCAGCAACTCTTCACAGTCACTTTAGCTAGTCCATTGGTTAACAGTCACAAGGCCGGATTCAAGGGGTCAGGAAATAGATTTCACCTTCTGATGCAAGGAGTTGCAAAATATTGTGGCCACTTTTGCAATCCGCTGCCCCGATTTTCAACTGAGACAGTTTTCCTCAGGGAAAGAGCTGTGTATAAAACAAGGAAAAGAGTCCTCAGGGAATTGTCAGGATAGACTTGGAAAGAATGAAGAGACTTTTCTGAATATAAAAGTAAAACAATTTTTTAAAATTTTCCATTGGAGCCCAGGAAGTGAGAGGAACGAGGGGAGCAAGAAGGGAGCTGAGGTCTGTGGGAGTAATGGCTGGTTCTCCATGAGAGTTAAATGCAGGGTCTCACACACTCACATGCATTGCTCCAGACTGTCACTGTGTTTTTACAACAGCCAGGCCACTGATACTTCAGAGAATGAGGTGTCCGGCAAGGTGATATGTACTGGCAAAGAGGACTTGGAGATGCTCAGAAACTTACACCTGTGTCACCTCTGATTTTACCTTTAATATGAGCAAGTTTTAGGGACAGTAATAGATTCTATATTAGTGGTTGGAGCAACGATACCTTTTTTTTCTTTTTACATTTTATCATGGAATATTTCAAACATATACATAAAGTAGACAGAGCAATCTAAACAATCCCCTGGCACCCAGACTTTTGCCCCGACCACAATCAATTCATGACTGTGTTTCTTCATCTCTTCCCCACCTGTCATCTGCCTACCATACTACACCATTTGAAGCAAATCTCTTCTCTGTAAATATGTCAATATATATTTCTAAAAGGTAGGAAGTTGTTTTAAAAGTGTATAGTCACATACTGTTATCATGACTTTAAAAAATAACAATAATTCCTTTTAAAAAATCAAATATCTAGTCAATGTTCAAACTTCCAATTGTCTCCATACTGACAGGTGATTGGTATGTGTTACATCTGTTAACCTACAAGATGCCCCAAATAAACTGATTTGAAAATCTATTGCTTAAGCATTTTAGAGATTCTCTAATATAGTTATTGAAGAAACCAAGTCGTTCGTTCTATTGAGTTTCCCCCCGATCTGGATTTTGTGGATGGCGACTTTATGCTGCCATGTAACGTGTTTGTATGGCTTCTGTGCTTCCTATAAATGAGTAATTGGATCTAGAGGCTTGATTAGTTTCCAGTTTATTTATTTTGGAAAGACCACTTTGAAAGTCATGTGAAGAGCTACCCTTTCTATTCTGGAAGATTTTGTTCAGATTTACGGCTTTAAAATTCTGTGCTTCCAATTATGTCAGTTTGTACCTTGAATAAATATATTCACAATCTTTTCTTCCCAAGTAATGAATAAATTTTAGCTTTTCCATGTTTACTACTCTGGCAAAAAGTAGGGAGTGAGGAATACACATGATTTTTTGAAATGCCTAAGCAATAACTTTTCAAATCAGTTTAGTTTGGAAGTGCATTTGTTGTATATGTGATCTAATTCCAGTACCAGCAATAAAACTTTATGAGAAGACCTAGTGAAATATCCAACACACAGGTGTGAGCATTAAAATAGAAGCAACTGGTTTAAAAAAAAATGAACTAGACACAGGGAGGTTCAGACACTGGCTGGGAAAGAGAGAGAAAGGCTGGGATTGTTGTAACTTCTGGCACCCAGAGGCAACATCAGCCATCTAAATAAGACATTTCTGTTTCTGTTGACCATCAGTAAACATCCGGGTTAGCTAGCAACTATTCATGATCTTATTGTCTGTTAAGAGTTGGAAACTTGGCTGTACCCTGTTTGTAAATACACACACCGAGTCATAGCTTACATCATTGCTTTTAAATAGAATTGTTTTCTCTGTTTGCACTATGCAGCTATTCAGGCTGTGAAAGCAATCTTTTTTTTTTTTTAATCAACTTCATCTAACCATGTTTTTTCAAACAACAATGAGTTTAAAGCTAGTTACAACACTAACTATAACAGCTCCCTCTTCTCAAATTCCTGGAGATGGGTATCTGCCATGGAGGGGAGGTGCCCCCTGAGAAAAAGCTGGTCTCACACATTGTACATAGAATCCAGGAAGGGAAGGCCAGCCGTGCCCTACCTCTAAGGCCACCAGGCAACCAGCCTGAACTATAGTTCTCCATTTTGGTTCCCTGTGTTTGATTTTACGAGAATCTGGATGGTGGATTCTCTCTTTTTTTCCTTTATTCTTCATTTTGATTCTGTAAAAGATGGTATTCTCTTACTCTTATGCCATAGGAAGCAACAGAGCTGGCTTCCATGGAGAAGCTAGAAAGGGCTGTGTTTTCAGTTCATAATCAGGGAGGGCGGGACACTGACGGCACTGCTGTTTGATAGCTGGTTCCTGCCTGAGACTGTCCCAGACGAGGTGTGGTATAATGACAGTGGCCTCCCCGCCGCCACTCTCGCCTCTACAGAGGAGGGCGTGGGACCAGGGCTGGGATGTGAGCCTCCCGCAGTACCCTACAGGTGATAAGAAAGGCTGTGTCAGCCCCACTTGAGTTTCCTCAGCCACAAGGTCATGGCGTGGGATAGGTAGCAGGCAGTGAACCTGTTTCCTAGGCTCATCTTCAAAGCCAAGTCCTTCTCACACTGCCTTCCATAAGGTTCTCTGTCTTTAAAGACTTGTGTGATGAAATTGGACCCATCCCATTAACCCAGAATTATCTTTCTATTTTAAGGATTTTAGCTTGAATCGCATCTGCAAAAATCCGTTTTGCTACATCAAGCCACATATTCACAGGTGTTGGAGACTGGGGTGTGATCACCCTTGGGGACCATTACTCTGCCTGCCACAAAGAATCGTGTTTCCTTAGAAAGAGGAAAAGAAAAAAGTCGAGGAAAGAAATGTTTTCAAGGAGACTCTTTAAAGTCCTCACTCCTTACCTTATCCTTTAAGCTCCTTCAATCCAACTTTCCAAAATAGCCACCCCACTTTTTCTAATTGAAATATTCCAGGGTTCCTTTACCTGAACCAGACTGTAAATGCTCTGGGCTTTGCCTCAACCCCCACTGTTCCTGGTGCCACCTCACCCCTTCTCAGCAACACAACCTCGCCTCCAAGGTCCAGCTAGTGCACATCTCTTACAAAGTCTACCCTGATCCTCCAAGAGAGAAGAAAACATCAGTATTTTGTCTGCCCTCCTTTGCATTAAGGAATCTTCTGCCTGGTCTTACAGTTCCTTGCGCCCCACAAGGCCACAGTTTCCCCAAGGCCCTGATGGATGTCCTCTTGGTGCCCTGTGCACAGCAGGAACCACATCTATGTGCAGTGCCCAAAGGCCTGAATGACCCTCAGTGGACTCCTACAGGGGAGAAGGGGCCCATGGGGGAATACCCTAGGGGTTGTATATTCTGCACCATTAGATCCTTGACCTGGAAATGAAGCTCTTTGTCAAGTGTTTGCACCTAATCAAGGAGAAGCCACCTGTATTCACAGGAGACACGTGAGTCCTATCAAGAGGATGTACCCTGTATCCCCTTCAAAAGTAGACACAGCCTGATGATAGGTGAGGCCCAGAAGCAGGAGAGAGAAGCCATTGCCACCTCCCACTTCCCCTCTCCACTCCCTAGTTGCCTGCCTGCAACCACAGATAGTAGGAAGGTATGTGTGGTCCTCCTGGAACAGAAGAGAAATAGGTCACAAAACAATTGAGACCCATCCTACCCAACAACTCTGGGATCCTAATTCCCAGTACCTCAGAATATGACCTTATTTGGAAATAGGGTCTTTGCAGATGTAATTAGTGAAGATGAGGTAATGCTGGAATGGGGTGGGCTCCTATCCAATATGGCTTCTTATTTATCCAATAAAAAGGCAGACATTTGGACATAGACTCACAAGGGGAGATCACCATGCTACAAGCCAAGGAACTACCAGAAGCCAGGAGACATTCCTAAAACACATCCTTCTCTAACTTCTTCAGAGAGAGGAAGGCCCTGCCAACACCTTGATCTCAAATTTCTGGCCTCCAGAACTGTGAGACAATACATTTCTGTTGTTTAAAGCTACTCGATTTGTGGTTCATTGTTATAGCAGCCCTAGGAAACTAATGCACACTCACACCCATTTTGGTTGACTTCTTTGTGAATGCAAACATACTTGTGTGAACAGAAGAAATTTCAACTATTAAGAACTTTGGGTTTCTTCAGCTCTCTGAACCCCATTTTCCTCATTGTATGAAAAAGGTAAAGATAGCTCAGGTTTATAGGGTGGATGTGAGGATAAATGTGATCTTGAACATAAAGTTCAAGTTAGCTCAGCCCTCAGTGCATTGAAGGTTCTCAGTAAATGGTGGTGGTGATGTTATTCCACATTCGCAAAGAGGTGTGACATGCTCAGTTAGAAGTCAGGGGTCCCTGGAGCAGCAGGCACCAGGGAGGTGTCTGGGTACAGAGGCTGGAGAAGTAGATGGAGCCAGAGTATAAAACTGAGGAGGATGTCAGTGAAACTTTAACCTGACACCCCTCAGTTTTACTCAGCTCATCTACTTCCTAGTTGTCTCTACCCCAACTTCAACCCCTCCTTCCTGCTGGCTGTTGTGCTTAAGAGGAAAGGAAATGTGTCTTAAGTTTGTGCTTCTTGGCAATTCCATCAATCAGAAGAATGGGCTGTATCAAACCACCCAATTGATGAAAACTAGCTTATCATAATATCTGTGGAATAAGTAAATAAAAAATGGATGAATATTTGAACAAATGAGCAAATGAATAAATGAATGTATCTCTCGGCTCCACAGGCTCAAAGTACTTGTTCCCAGCAACCCCTTTGAAATGTAGGGTTTGGCTTGGCCCCTACGTCATCATTCAGGTGATAGCACCCTGACCTTTGATCTCAGATCCAAGAGGTTTTAGCAGTTACATAAGAAGAAATCGTGCAACACGAGAAGAATGCCAATGAACTCAAGCCCTTTGCCACATTTCCTACTTCAATAGCTAAACATAACTTTCTAGCCTGGCTTTGCAGACCCTTCCACCCTAGCCTTCCTCTTTCACTCATCCCATTGTTTCCCACACATGGCCTTTTGCCCAAGCCCAGCTCGTCTGGTGACCAGTCTTATTGCATATGCACCCTCTCCCTCTACCAACCTCCCCAGTACATACACACATTTGCTCTAAGATGCTCCTACCAGCATAAATATTGGTTCTCTGCTCCTCTCTATATCTCCTCAAGGCTGCCACACCAACCAGAAGCATAAAAATAGCAAAATAATCCATCCTCCTGTTAGGATCAGATTCACTTCGGTATTTCCTGCTCCTCCATCATGTCTTAACTAACCTAAAGCTGCCCAACCCACATCCCTGATGCTCATACTACTAGGACTTGTTTGCTCCATCCTGTGTCAGCCTAGAGCTCATCCCTGGCCAAGAGACCTGCAGATTCCCTGCCGGTGTCTGGACCCCATCGTTCCAGACTCTGCTTCATTCTCTTACTATTGAGCTGTCCCCAGCGTGCCACCATGCTTCCCCAGGGAACTCATTCCCCCAGGGAACTCTGGCCCTTCTGTCTACTTGGCACATTCTCTCCTTTCCCCTGTCCTACTCGTCACGTCCCTTGAACATCTGAGAAATTTTCCATATGTTTCCCATTTCAGTTCCCACCTCCATTCCTGCTCTGTATATATTCAATTTGCAATGCACTAACACCAATTTATTTATATGGAACTTGGTAGGTCAGCTTCTTGTTTTCCCATCTGGATTCATCATCTATAAGAGAACAGGCATTTTTATTCTATTTTCAATTATTTCATGTTCTCTGTGTATACTAGAAAAGAATTGAAATTGATCAATGTCTTCAAAGCATAGCCAGCACCAGGTCTACCTCTGCAATGACAAAGAAATTTCAACTTGAGTGCTACCCCTGGTGGCTGGCATGGCTGTTGGAGTGCTGGAGACATGGGGAGTCTATTCATATCTAGGTTCAGACTGCACTCAATCAGTGACATGTCCCAGGGCATGGTAGCAGGGAGCTTTATGCAGGCCTTTTGTTTGTGGGTTCCCTGTCTTCAAGCTCCATCTCCATCCATGAACTCACTTTAGGAAAGTGGGTATTTTGTGTCATGGGTTGGAAGTCTCTGGTGTTGTTCAGGAACTTTGGAAATTGCTTAGCTGAAAATGACCTTTGCCTCTAATGTTGAACTTGCCCCCAGGGCTACTGGTAGAGTGAGTGAAGCAAGAGACGAAATGAGAGCCCATAACTCGTGTGACAACATCAATTTGTCCTGGGGCTTTTGAACGTCATGACATTCTAGACAGAAATAAGCCTTGACAAGCCAGGGTTCCTTAAGGTGAAGTTGTTCCTATACACTAGAACACTATACACTAAGATACCCAGCCCTGGTATCTTAGTCTAATAATAATATCTAAGGAGTTCTTTAACACGAGAACTTAGACAGTGAGGAATGACTGCCTCTACTGTATAAGACCAACTTTCTGATGTAAATCTTAAATATCTAAAACAGACTGTTGAGGCCTCTCAACTTTGAATTCCCCCAGTGACCAAGAGACCACTTCTGGTCCAGCCCAGGAGCCCTATGTTCTGTGCTCTAACTCCCATCCCTTAACCCCGTCTCCTGCGGTCCAATGGGCCCTGGACTACTTTATCTTTATTACCGCCTTTATGCACAACCAGGGTTGTCTATGAGAAGTGAATCCCTACTGGTTTATTTTTACAGAATTTTGCTTCCCTCCAAAGTCCTCCACCAATTTATGGCTGTGGCCATGGGTGGCTGGAGCTCTGTCTCTCAAAGTATCTATGTCCACATTTTTAACTGAAGTGGTATTCTATGGAGGGCATTGGACCTCTTTTTTGGCAGGGAGAGTGTTTTCCCCTTTGGAAGGGAAGGTAAATTTTATTCCTGGGTGCATAACACCCAGGCACTCTGCCTAACCATGCTATGAATGTCCCCTGTATTCCAAACCACATCCTCATAAGACAGTCCTCTTCAATCATTTTGTGCCTAATAGCATGTATCTTACGCTTGGGTAAATCATTTCCACTTTCCCTCTTGCCACAAAATTAGGAAAGGGGCCTAGGAAATGGATCTGGAAAGAAGGCAGATGAGTTAACAAAAGGATGTTAAAGAGTGAAAAAACAGGAAAAAAGAGCCCTTTTTATTGATCTTCAAAACTCTTAAACAGTAAAGAAGAATAAAGAAAACTCCCTCTTTGGTAAAATAGTTCTTGAAGACGAAAATTTCTTTTTCATTTTAGTATGTTCAATGAAACGCTAAAAATAAAGGCATCTCTTTTGTATCCTTCCACTTTGTAAAGAAATACCACCTCCTCATTTGCCTTGCAAAGAGAACCTGGAAGTCAGAATTGAATGAACATCCTCACCCTCAATTGTGGGGCTAGGAAATGCATGAGAAGGCAGAGCCACCACCACCACACAGGACTATATTGTCTGTATCCTTCATCACACTGCTGCCAATTATTGATATGATTACTGAAAGGTCCTTAAGCTTAGCAATACAGCAAATACCTGCTTTGTTGGAGAGGTCCCTCTGGTCCCCTCCTTTCAATGATTCCCAGACAGGGATCCATAATGGTTGCTTTTGCCTTCATCACCTTGAGCAAGGCCTTGCAATGGGGAGGGCTGCCAGAACCACCGGGGGTCTACTGAGCACATCATCCATCATCCAGCCTCCTGTGGAAGGTGGCCTCAAGGTGTCTGAGGCTCAACATCCCTTTTGCCTTCTCTTTGAACCACCTGTGTTACCTAGGGAAAGGATGCCATCACCATACTTGCATATTCCTTAAACCACACTCGTGATTGTAGAAGAGAAGTGCGTGCATTACCCATTATGCAGCAGGGTGGAAAGAACCTTCCTTGCCAGCCTGTAAGGATTCCCAAAGCCATGACAAATTCCCTATGCTTCCTGAGCCAGTGTCGTTATCTGAGTATTGGTGATTATAACTATTAATTTTACGGGTTGACTTGACTGGGTCACATGTTGCCCAGATATTTGGTCAAGCATTCCTCTGGGTGGGTCTGTGAGGGTGCTTCTGGGTAAGATTAACATTTCAGTTGGTAGACTGAGGAAATCAGATTGCCCTTGCCCCCAGCATGGGTGGGCCAAGAGCTTGACTAGAACAAAAAGCTGATCTCACCCCAAGTAAGAAAGGAAAGACACCTGCCTGGCTGTCTTTGAACTGGGACAGTTCTTCCCTGCCTTCAGAATTAAACTGAAACATCAGCTATTCCTGGATGTTGAGCCTGTCAGCCTTTGTACTAATGCACCATTGGCTCTTCAAGTTCACACGCCTGAGAATTTGGACTAGAATTATACCATCACTTTTCCTGGGTCTCCAACTTGCTTACTCACCCTGCAGATCTGGGGACTTGCCAAGCTCTATAATTAGGAGCCAATTCTTTATAACAAATCCCTGTCTCTGTCTCTCTCTGTCTCTCTCTAGATATAGCTACAGATACACATCCTACTGGTTCTGCCTCTCTGGAGAACCCTGACTACTACAGTAATAAACGAGATTAAATTAGGAAAGCCAAGGACTTGATATGCAGAAAGCTGAAGGCTCTCTTCTTAATCTTCAGAGTTCCAGAGATTGGAACCCCCAACCCAACTTAGGCTGACAGTCACCTGGTGAGCTTTTCCCAGGGGCTCAAGTGCATGCTCTGCTGGGCTCACTCCCACCTCCATCACTACAGAAGGCCCTTAAGGGCCACAGGGAGTCTCGTTGTTGTTCATGAAATAGGCCAACATGCTCCTATCAATTGCAATTGTTTTCCAAATGCCCCTCCAAGGACCAGGCCCTCACTGTTTGGATGATGTAGCCTTCTCCAGGGCTTTCCCCAGAGCCCCTCACTTACTGAGCCAACTAGTGTAACACAAAGACTTGAATTCCTAGGGAACAGAAAAGTCCTAAGGTGAAATCTGGGTTTGCATTACCTCTTACTGGCCACTACAGAAAAGAGCCCAAGTATTATAAAATGCCTTGATTTAATTCGTTTTCCCATTTTCACATGAAGATCTGTAAAAAGAAAGAAAAAAGGAAAGAAGACAGAAAAAAAAGAAAGAAAAAGAAAGGAAGGGAGAGTGAGGGAAGAAAGAAGGGAGGAAGGAGAAAATACCTCTAAACCTAAAGCAAAGAATCATATCAACATATTTATCAGAGACCAAGTTAATCAAACATGAATCAACTCTCATGTTTGCAACATCTTAATCTAGACTAATTAAGACAATTCTTGAGTAATTTCCTTTTGTTCCCGGCCCCATAACACCTCTATTTTAGGCTAGGCAGATATCTTCTCCACTTCAACTTTTTATTTGATTTTCCACTTCAATTTTTTATTTATTTGATTTTTAACTGACCGTTAGCACTTCTCTTTTTCCCAAGGGTAGAATTAGTTTTTGACCAGCTTCGAAATGTGCTGAAGGGAGACTGAGCACCTGCCCTTTTGAATGATTCCTGAGCTAATAACCTGGAGTAGGAATCCTACCTTGGGGAAAGCAGGTTACTAGTCATTATCAGAGGTGATAGAGAAACTCCCCTCCCTCCAGGAACTTTAGCATCTACATAAAGGACAGAATAGATTGACCCCAAAAGAGTCTCCTGCCATTACATGTGCCTTTTCCATGATTCTCAGGGTTACTCCCCATTTGGGGAAGGCCCGGTCCTTGAGAGCTGCCTTCATGTAGCTTTATCCACTGACCAGAAACAAGTGGTAATTCCATTTCTTGGTACAGAAAACTTACTTTCTTCTCTGATTTCCCTAGTACGTTACCTACTATGGAGTCCAAGAGGAAATGATTGAAATAGTCTAAGGTTGTGCTGCAGGCATGAAGAACAAGGTACAATATTGATGCGGTGATGGCTGGTTTGGGGCTTAGAAAAGTTATAAGATGTTCATATTCTCACTTCTGAGTCTGGGCGAAGAATGCTACATTAGATGAGCAGCAAGATATTACAAAAACAAAGAGCCTTGGGTGAGTCAGTGATTAGAATTCATAGGTTCTGAGAATTTGTGCAGACTCTCGTTTCTTTGTGAAAAAGGCAGCTCTCAAACTTGGTACTTGGCATAAATAAGCCCCTGGAAGAAGGTCTGCTAAAACCCAAAGGGCAGGAGTTAACTCTGCTTACGGATAACACTGAAAGCACTAACCTAGGCTAAGTAAGCACTGAAATGCTTTCTGTTTAGACTTCAAAGAGGCTCAGGGACGGAGCAGCTGTGTCGTGCCAGCTTTCCCTTTGATGACAGAGGGAGAGCACCAAGGGCAAGCCAGCAATCTGTGTGGAGAGGGAAGGGCAAACATCACTGATAAAATGCCTTCCAAGGCAAAGACAGAGCAAATGCAAATATGATAGATCAACACCTAGATTCCCTCTGATATGGGATCAAAGCAGACAGACAGTTTACACAAAGCAAACACAATGAATCAATGCCTAGAAGCACTTCTAGAAATGTAAATGTACAATTTTATGATAGCATGAGGTACCTATAAAGCTCACAAATAAATAAGAATGTAACTATCCAGCTTGGTCAGAGCCTAAATCGGTTAGATCTCTTGGGACAGCAACATGACAGTATATATAATAAAAGCTACAAATGTGTTTTATGACTGCTCATCTAAGACTCTACTTTAGGAATTATACCGCATAAAAGTTATTTATTTATAGTTGTAAAAAATAAGGAATCATTCCAGATGCTCAAATCTGGTAATTGGTCAAAAAAAGTACGGCACCTTAACCTAAAGGCATGAGAAGATCTATATTCATCTATACTGTCTTACAGATGAAGACACCCAAGAGGTGAAATCCAGGATGGAGAAGAGGTTTCATATTATGTACCCATTCTCTTGATGGAGGTCTGTCTCAGAGTTCTGAATTCAAAGGAACCTGAGGCAAGATCTGGGCTTCTAAAAAGAAAACCTGATCAATAAGTGATGTCTGCCAGGGATGAGTCTGAGGGCTGTGGGAGGTTCTGTGCATGCAACTGGGAGCCCTGGGTCCTAGGGCTGGCTGCGGGCACGGTAAGCACTAAAGCTGGTATCCTCTCCTTTGTACCAGAGTCTCCCTCTTTGTCTACAGCACAAGTCTTCAAACTGAGGACCAAGGGTTCCTTAGCATGGGCGAAGATGTTCAGAGGCTACTCCAGAAGTTTCAGGGGAACGCATTACCTGACTCTCAGTATCCCTACGTGTCCTGTCCTACAACAGATTTGCAGACAGTTGGCCCGAGTTCACCAAAGCCCACTTCCAACTAGGAGAGGCAGACATGCTTTTTCACCATCTTAGATCTTAGTAGGAAGCGTTGCTCTGGGTGGGAAAGGTTCCATATGCAAAACTGGGTGACACCGCCTGTAATAACTGATCAATTTCCCATAAACCCAGGCAGTCCCTGCCTCTCCCAGTCTATACACAACTTTGTGAAGGAAGAGGTGGTCCTGTGTGAATTAAGACATAGCAGCGTGGGTGACGAGAGTAGTAACAACCTCTGTGTTGCAACTTTGCTTTTTCCACTCCCCACCATGACCACTAAAGCATTACTTTCTCTCTTAAGAATCCCTTGAGAGTGAAGCAGAAAGAGCAGTCCTGAGAAATACTAATTATCAAGAAATGTTTATTTTCATACTTGTACATTAACTATTCTTCTCAGCTATTACCAATTTTTATCCCTAGCATGTGCCACCAAATAGCCAGAGAAGTAGAGGTGAGTGATAGTGATTATTTTAAATACAACTAAAATGCTTTCTGGAACTGACAAAGTTTTCATGAGTCATTGATATAACCCAGAGGTAAAATTGTTGCAAAACTTCTTTTCATCAAGTATTATAAAATATTCACTCAAATTATGTGATCTCCAGCTTTATTTTTTAAACTTATAATTCCTTTTACCTCCTAATAGCAAGAAGTAAATAATATACTAGCTCTTGGCATAGGAAATGTTTGATTATGGTATATCTGACTTAGAGATTCATTTTCAATAAAATTCTGCCTTTTATGTTTCATTATGTATTAAAATTGATAATATATTTATGTTGTCTTAATCAGTCATGTTCTAAAAGAATATAATGCCGACTCAGTCAAGAAAAACTAACATGTAGATCATTATGATCAACTTGAAACATAAAATTTCAGTTTCTATATGTGTGTTTTGTCTCATAGGATAACCAATAAGACACCTTGAAGAATCACAATATGACATAAGGATAAAAAGCTATGGAGAAAGTGGATTGGAAATACAATTTCAAGAAGAAAAATCTACTTTAGTTCATTTTTAATGGATGTTGGTAAGTATCAAATTGCTAGAGTTTTGAAATTCCATTATAAAACTTTTTAAGGATTAATAAGTTTTATTTTTGAGGGTCAGTATTTGCATAGATGCAATTATCTAAACTTATGTAAATTTTCTTTTTTTTCTTTTTTGTTTTCAATTACAATTGATATTCAATATTATTTTATATTAGTTTCAGGTGTACAGCACAACCATTAGACATTTACACAATTTATGATGTGATCCACCCTATTAGTCTAGCACCCACCTGGAACTGTACACAATTATTACAATATTACTAACGATATTCCCTGTGCTGTACTTACATCCTCATGACTATTTCATAAGTACGATTTGTACTTCTTAACCCCTTCCCCTTTTTCACCCATCCCTCTAGCCCCCTTCTATCCTGCAACCATCAGTTCATTCTCTGTATCTATGAGTCTAAACTTATGCACATTTTAAAATGTCAATAAAAAATATGCAATGGAATGAATAGTTTCAAAATTCTTTTAGGGAGCATGTGACAGAAATCTTTATAAATTGCTCTTCTTCAAAGGTCATCCTGTTAGAAATGCCTCACAAAAAGAGTATCTGGATCAAATAGATTTGGGGAATGCTTCAAATCCCCATTTTGAAAACTTACAACACATACTGAATACTCTGAGAAATCCTATGATAAAAAGCCTGTTGAATGTTGTTTAATCCAGTGTCTCCTAAACTTCTTTGTTCATTGATCTCTATCTTCTTGAATGTCCCTTTTACTATCCAGGGGATAGTTTGAGGGGAAAGTTGCCATGTTACATCCCCCTAGCTCCTGAATGTCCTGATAAAGAAATGAAACAATAACTGGGAAACAGAAAAACAAAAAAAATATTGACATGCAGTGCTATTATTCAAAAACTATTTACTGGTTGAGACAATTTGGGGACCAATGTAAACAGCTTAGCATTTCCTATTCTCTTCCTGGTTAAGACAAAGACAAGTCTTAAGAGAGGGGAGGTGGAGGGAGGGTACATATGGGCAGGTGGGAAGGGATGACAGCTGGTTGACTGATGGATTCGGGAGAAGGTCCTGAGTACAAAATTGGGCACTGGCCCCAGAGTCATCCTGGCCTTGCAAGGTGTATGAGACCCACACCAAACATCAGTGTCTCAGCCAAGGGAGTTGTTTTAAGCTGTAGAGCTCAGCTCTTGAGAGTAATTAGTGTGAGCCAGTGGACACAGCATACTTAACGTTTTATGGGCAAAAGGGCCAGCCTCAGATTTGGATGTGAATAGTTTATGCCATTCAGATAAGACAGCTCCAGTTCAGGCCATTTCTCTCGTAAACCATCTTGGGAAGAAGTAGAGCAGCTGGCTGGGTTTTATGATCTCCAGGGGAGCAATGTTGCTTTTCCCCAGAGAATTCATCTTTTGTAGGTGCTGCCATTTCTGTGGCAGACTCAGCATGTCACATCTTTGGGACAATATTAAAGCATCTGTGAAACAAAGCTTCTCAGCTTGAAAAGGAAGAAGTGTTTTAGATGAACAGCACTATAGCAAATCCAATATGAGGTCCATTGGTGCCTACAGGGGTGTGGACACATCTACAGGGAGCCACTGGTCTCCAAAGGGACATGCCTCTTGCATGAGGACAGGAACTATTGGAACTCAGCTAGGCCCAAATGGTGACAGGAGGAAGGAGAACAAGCTCAGAATATCGTTTTCTCTCTGAGGAAATATTTAGGCAACTTAGCTCCCAAAATAATGCTGCTACTCCTTAAATGACAAAGTCTGAAGTAATTGCCCCTTTATTAGCTGAGAGTTTATCTAGTTGTAGATTACCTATGTTAATTATGTTTGTATATTCTGAAAATGAACAACACTTATCTATCCCACATGTTCTTTTTTTTATTGAGGTGAAATTCACTTAACATACAATTAACCATTTAAAAGTATACAATTTAGTGGTATTTAGGATATTTGAAAGTTTGTGCAACCCTGAGCTCTAGCTAGTTTCAAACTTTTTCATTATCCCATAAAAACACCCTATACCCATTAAGTGATCTCTTCCCACTTCCCCCTCCCCTAGATGCCTAATGACTTCTAATCTGCTTTCTTCTCTGTACAGATTTATGGATTCTGGATTTTTTTTTTTTTTTTTTTTTTTTAGTCTATATTCATGAGGAATGTTGGTCTGTAGAGTTCTTATCGTATCTTTGTCTGGCTTTGGCATTATGATAATTCTGGCCTCATAGAATGTGTTAAAAAGTCGTTTTTTTTCCCCTTCTGTATTTTTGGAAGAGTTTGAGTATGACTGCTATTAATTCTTTTTTAAATGTTTGGTAGAGTTTACCAGTGAAGCCCTCTAGTTTGTTGGGAGATTTTTGATTATTGATTCAATCTTCCTACTTGTTATAAGTCTGTTGAGATTTTCTATTTCTTCTTGACGCAGTTTTGATAATTGATGTATTTCTAAGCATTTGTACATTTCATCTAGATTATAATTTGTTGGTACACTACTGTTTATCCTATTCTCTTTTGATCCTTTTAATTTCCATAAGGTCAACAGTAATGTCTTCACTTTCATTTCTGATTTTAGTCATGTTTTCTCTCTTTTTCTCTTAGTTTAGCTAAAGGTTTTCAATTTTATTCACCTTTTCAAAGAACCAATTTTGGGTTTTGTGAATTATCTATCTCTATTGTTTTTGGACTCTCCACTTCACTTATCTGTGTACTAATCTTTACTATTTTGTTCTTTCTGTTGGCTTAGGCGTCAATTCTTCTTTTCTCATTCTTTAAGAACCACATGGTTTGTTTGTTGTTTTTTTGTTTTTTTTTTTTTTCAAGGAGACTTCACTGTCCCTTCATCAAGAGGTAGGGTCTGTTTCTCCTTATCCTGAATCTGGACAGCCCTGTGACCCATTTTGATCAATAGAATGTGGTGGAAGTTATGCTGGGTACCTTCAAAGGCAAGGCCTTGAGATATTTGCAGCCTGCAATGCCTTCTTGGAATCCAGCCTCCATGCTATGAGGAAGTCCAAGTAGCTGTATAAAGAAGCCCACGGGAGGAGAACCGAGGAACCAGCTGAGCCTCCAGCTGGTAGCCAACACCCACATGACAAGGCTACTATGGACATCCAGCCACCCAGAGCCCCAGAAGATGAAGCAGAACTGCTTAATCAAGCCTCAGAATTGTGAGAAATAACAAAGTGTTATTTTGAGCCATGAAGTCTCGTGGTGGTTTGTTATGCAGAAGTAGATGACTAAACAATAACCCAAGTCCTTCCCTTCCCACCACTCACTAGGGTCCTCTGAGCCATAAGGGTCAAGGAAGGGGATTGGCAGGGGAAGTGACCTCAAGAATTCGACACGAATTCATCACTTGCACTCAGGCTGAATGACCATCTCTGATGAGAAGAATGACTGGGGTTGCCTGAGGGATTGGTGTGTCCGGAAACTGCAGAGGCATTAGAGTTAGGCAGCCTGGAGCTCAGAAGCCACTTCTGCTGTTTGGTGGTTGGTTGTGTGACCAACAAAACACTTAAACTTTGAATCCCAGTGTGTTCCGTAGCAAACATGGCTGTTCAGCAGGATTCTTCCAAGGATTTAATGAGAGAACATATTCAATGTGCCAGGCATCATGGCCCTCAGAGAATGGTCGGTGCTGCTCTTGCTGTTGCTTTTCCTCTTCCTTCTTTACTTCACTGGTAACCTAATGGTAACCTAATGGGAGTGCCATTAGGTTACCAGTGAAGTAAAGAAGGAAGGAAGAGGAAAAAGTGGGTGTGTCACATATTTGTAGTTCCATCTTACTAGTCCTGACACTAGGAAATTAAAGGAGGGACAAACCACCTCAGTGGCCTAGAGAAAAATTTCTCAAGACTTTTGGAAACTATGTAGACTTCTTGAAATGTCAAGAAATCAGCTAGATGAATCATGAAATGTAATTTGTGATTCTAGTTTCCTATCTTGAAAGTGATAGAATTGTTACTTATTTTTCAAGATTAAAAAATTTAATCTTGAAAATTTAAGCTGCCTAGAAGTTACACAAAGGTTGAATATTGCTTCCCCCAGAGAGAGTTCATCTTTATATGTAACAGACAAGGACTCCACTCACCACGAGAACTACAAATGTCTGAGTGAGTAGGAGTCTTTGCAAACTGAATCTGGATAAAAAAATTTTTCCAGATGAGAATTTGGGGTTTAACCTGTAAACACAGAAACACAGAAAGGTATAATTTCTATATGTTCATTCCACCCCATAAATTATATATTATATACAGAATTATGTACTTCTTTATGTTAAGTACAAGTTTGTAATCAGGAATATTGTCTTCCTAATTAGATTAAATGTTCTTTCAGAGTAGAGGTCAAAACGTACACTTCTTGTTCTGAATCCTATCTGTGTGCAGCACTATTTTGGTTATGTCATAGTTATTCTTGAAAAATATTAAATTACATTCACCACCTCACCTCATCAATATTCTTAAGATAGTATATGCCATTTCCTGGCTGAAGGGGCAATTGATTGAATAAATAAATGATGACAACAAATATTTATTGAGTTCATGCTAAGTGTCAGAAAAAAATGTACCACCTTAGCCACTCCCATGCACCCAGCTCAGCTCTCCAAGAGCAAGGAACAGGAAGACTAGCAATGAGCTAGTCTTCCACTCCTGTGGATGATTTTATTGCAGAAGAATACTCTGCACACAGTAGATATTGTGTTAATCCAGGTCATTAGAGAAACAGATGGTATTAAATGTGCAAGGATGTATTAGGGGAAATGCTTGTGTAAGAGAAAAATAGAAGAGAAGTTGAACGAGGCTGGGAGAGCCATTAGACAAAGGTACTCGTCTGACTCAGAGTGAAGGAGAATGGGAGGAAAGGTTGATTGAACATCTCCCAGACTGCCATGTGGTATGAGGAAGATTTAGGATGGCAGAGGCGTCCCATGGCTCCCAGGAACAGACCTGCCCTATTATTCTGCCTGGCTCAGTCACTGCCTGAGAATAGTCCATAGAAGGCATGGTCTTAGTGCAAATAGATGATGGATTTCAAAGTGGAGCAGCTGGGGTCCTCTATCAATCACACCCACTGTGGTTGGCAGCCTGCAAGGCATGGCCACTACAGATGCTCATATTTTTGTTCATTGAATTGATTTCACCTGAAAGAGCCACATCCCTCTTCTTTTCTTACCATGTCCATTTTGATCATGAAAGGGAGGCTGCAGGTCTCAAGAGGTAAGCGACCTTAGCCATTCAATTTTATAGTCTGGGCAAATCCCCATCAAGAAGTCTATTAGGAAGCTTCCAGGATCCATGCTTTTTTTTAGTCTCAGAAAGTTCAGATCACCTGGCAAACATCTCATTTCCCTTAATAGGCCAGACTTGTTCATCAAAAAGTATAGTGGGCAATGGAAGTGTGTGTGTGTGTGTGTGTGTGTGTGTGTGTGTGTGTGTGTGAGAGAGAGAGAGAGACAGAGAGACAGAGAGACAGAGAGACAGAGAGACAGAGACAGAGAGAGACAGAGACAGAGACAGAGAGACAGACTTGGCTTATGCTTCAGCTGTTTGGAATTCACATATTTCAGTACTTACTCTCTTTAAATTAAAATGAAACAGCATAAATAATGCAGCCAAATCCATTTAATATCAAGTTATTAATAAAAAAATCTGTCTCATGAATTTTTTTTTTCTTCAGACTCCAAGCAATTTGGCAAAATTGCAATACAACTAGCCAAATACTCACTGACGTCAAAACACTCTCGGGGTTAGAGCTAAGTAAAAAAATTGCTTTCTGGGACTAAAATTACTTGCTATCAACCAAAGTAAACAAAATTTAATTATTTTAATAGATTAAAACCTGACATTTTGTTCCTCCTCTCCACAGAGACTGTGTGTTGGTTACACACAGCAGAGCCATCTGAGTGACAATGTCCATTCTGTAGAATTAAAGAGCTAGGCACTTGCCCCTGTTTTTACAATAGAATTTTCTTCTACTTTTATTTTTAGAAAATTCATTTACATTACTCTGAAGGAAGGAATCTAATCATACAAAAATCATGCTTTTCTAATAGTTCCTCGTAGATTAAACCACACTTGCAGATGGCTTAGAAATAACAAGTTTGATAATATTTTCAGAGTACCTATCTTTGGCTGGAAAACTAGTCATTTTGTGTCCACATCTGATCTTCCCAGATAGCCATGGCAATAAAAATAAATTTTGTTCAGGGAAAAGCCATTTGGCTATTTTCCTTGGACCTACATGTTCTAGTCTAATTTGGTCAAACTCAAAAACAAACAAACAAAACAAAACAAAACAAAACAAAAAAACAGTCCGAGAAGTCAAAGGTAAATTAATGTATATCACTTAAATCAGCTTTAAAAATTATCCTTTGTTCAGAATTCTCATTGAAAATAGGGGAAATCCTCCTCCCAATTTTATGATTAGCACTTTCTTCTTGAGCATTCTTTCATTCAGCTCTTCCTTCCAACATTTGTTGATTAGAATATACCTATCATTCTGTTAGGTACTGTGGAGGATACAAAATATATGAAACATTTTTATTCTCATAAGACTTCCAATTTAGTTGGAGAAATAAGACACAACCATATGCCACTAGTGAAATGGAAGTTTAAGGTTGAGAGATAAAATTACTGGCCTCAGTGGCATTTGAGGGAGAGGTTATAAAAGATGTGTCTGAGATGAAAGAAGGCAGAGACTATACCAGATAGTAAGAAACTAAGAGGAGAGAAAGAGAGAAAAGAATATATAAACCATGATTAATTTTGTTGAAGGCAAGTCCCGTTTAGGGGAATAGATTAGATATGCAGATTCCTGGAAGAGCCAAAAACAAGAGGCCAGAAACTAGAAGGTATCACAAGAATCAGAGCATGAAACAAGGGGCTCAAATTAGGATCATGACAGAGGGAATGTACTTGGGATCAAAAGGAAAAGCCACTAAAGAAGAACTGACAGGATGTGGCCACCCAAATGGATGAAGATGGCAAGAGCAATGAACTTAAAGAAATGATCCCTTTCTAAGCTTGGGTGATATAAATGACTGTGCAGCCAACAAAAATAAAAATAACAAAGATGAGGAGATGCTAGTATTGATGGAAGGGATGTAGAGGAAAAGTGAAGATGCAAAGTTTAACCTTAATCACATGGAGTTTGCAGTGTGAACAGTATGTTTGTCACTGGTGAGAAATATGGGACTAAAATTCAGGCCAGAAGTTATGAGCTTGTGGTCAAAACTTAGGACTGATAAGAGTAAAGGGAGAGGTCGATACCACAGGTGTGCATAAGCCCAATGGGTGAGGAAAGGTGTGCTCACGGGAGGCAAGGGAAGAACAGAAAAGAGAGTTCAAAATAGAATTTTGGGGAGTCCGTTGCCCTAGTAGGTGCTCCTTCTACTAATATATTTGGAGGAGGATGTACCTGTGGCATGGTTGACTCTCGGGTGTTGTATTGTCCCCTAGGCCCCTCTCAGCACTACCTTGGGCTGCTCATACTGCTCTTTGTCACCTAGGCCTTTGGGTCCCCTATTCTTTCTCAATAGATTACAGCTATATGGGGCGGGGATGGTGCAGAGGTGTCAGCATGCCCCCTTTCTAGGTTACCCCTTATTTATTCACAAAATCACTGACACAAGTCTCTGAGTGTGCCGAAACTTTATTAAAGTTTTGGGAATAACTATAGGAAATGGTAATGTAAGAAAGAAGCAAACTTCAGTCTGTTTGCTAAATAAGTATTTCCCAGAATCTTCAAGGAAAGGAAAAGGCCATCCCTTAAACAGGGCACATTTGACTACCTAGTCTTACTTTTGTGACATGGAGCCCATCCTTCTCTTTCTCCCCGTAAAGAAACACCCATATTACTTTTTCTGCTGTGCAAATCTTCACACCTCTGTTCCAAAACCAGTGGATCCTCTAACAATGGATGGACAATATCTTCGCTCCATACTGGCACACAATCCAGGAGACGCAACCAGCCAGCCACTAGGACGTTTCTCAGAGTGCAAGCTAATCTATTTAGAATGAGAATGCAGGTGGCTTTAGTAGAACAGTCCAGAACTTGGAGAGGGCTTTCTCACTCCAAGTTCAGTCCCTGCTCAGGCATCTTCATGGTAGGCGGTGAGGACAGCCCTCAAAATTGTCCTGAATATAACATGAAGACACAACCTCACACACCCTTTTCAAGGATGAATAATAATTCTCAGAGACAATGTAGTCTAAATACACATTAAAGTAGAGAAACATTTTCTGAAAGGCAATGTAACCTATAAAAATTTCCCCAGTCTATCACTGAAATAGCTTTTTACATTGCGAGGCAGAACAATTGTTTTCTTTTTTTTATGTCCCTGCTCTAGGACAGGCTCAGGGCCCAGGTGTGAGGCACTTGGCTTTCCAACAACAGATCCATCCATCCACCCCAAAGACTCTGCAGAAACTCTGAAATTATGGTTGCCTTATAAGAAATGTGAGGCAAGAAGCCAGCTACACTGGCAGAGACCTAATGAGTGGAAAGGTAAAAGAATAAGGAAAATCAAATTATGATTTAGGCCAGGGAAAAAAAGACTTAGAGAAAAGTAGGCCACAGTTTCATGTGCTCCATAGAAGTCAATATAGAAGAAAATGACGAAAAGTCATTCCCAGCCTAGATGTCGTTGGTGACAGTCTACAAAAGAGTTTCAATAGAATGGGGTGGGGGTGGAGTAGAAGCCACAGTGATTTTCTCTTCAGGAAAGGATATCAATGTGCAGAAGGGAAAAGATGACAGCTTAAGATGGTAAGAGATTTGGAGTAAGGTTTTATTTAGGTGAGAATCACCCAGAAATGATTTCAAGCAGATGGAAAAAAGAGATTGAAGACAGATTGCTTCTAGTTGATGAAACACACAGATTGGAACGGGGGGGATATAGGAGATAGAAAGTTGAAGGTAAGTTAACAAGAGTTAGAGAAAGGGAGAAAGTAGACAAAAATGTAGAGCTTAATATCCAGAATATATAAAAAAGAACTACACCTCAAAAATAAAAAACCAAATAACCCAATTTAAAAATGGGCGAAAGATATAAACATTTCTCTAAAGAAAATATGCAAATGTCTAGTAAGCACAAGATGCCCAGCATCATCAGTCATTAGTGAAATGCAAACAAAACCACAATGAGATACTACTTCACACCTACTAGGACGGCTATAATAACAAATAAACAAAAACAGCAAATAACAAGTGTTGCTAAAGACGTGTAGGAGTTAGAACACTTGTACACTACTGGTGGGAATGTAAAATGGTGCAGCAGCTCTGGAAGACAGTTTGCTGGTTTCCTGAAAAAGTGAAACATAGAGTTACCATTTGACTTACCATATGATTCCACTCCTACCTCTACCTGCAAGAATCGAAAACAAGGACTCAAACAGATACTGGTTCATGAATGTTCATAGTGGCATTACTCATATTAGCCAAAAAGTAGAAACAACACAAGTGTCCTTCAACAGATGAATGGATGTATTAGTCAGGGTTTGCTGGAGAAACAACAGGAGATAGATGATAATAGATAGGTAGATAGATAGATGATAGATAGATAGATAGATAGATAGATAGATAGATAGATAGATAGAGATAGATAGATGATAGATAGATAGATAGATAGATAGATAGATAGATAGATAGATAGATAGATGATAGAGCTACATAGATATAGATACATAGATATAATAAGATTTATTACAAGGTATTAGCTCACTTGATTATGGAGTCTGAGAAGTCCCATGATCTGCTGTCTGCAAACCTGAAGACCCAGGAAAGCTGATGGTGCAGTTCAGAGACCTGACAACTGGAGAGTGATGGTGTAGAATCCAGTCAGGTTTGAAGGCCTTAGAACCAGGAGCACTGAGGGAAGGAGAACACAGATATCACAGCTGAGTCCAGCAGAGATGAATTCAACCTTCCTCTGCCTTTTAGTTCTAGTCAGGCCCTCGACAGATTGGATGAGGGCCAACCACACTGGGGAGCGCTGTCTGCTTTACTCAGTCCGCCATTCATATGCTAACCCCTTCAAGATATACACTAACAGACACACCCAGAAATAGTGTTTAATCAGGTATCTGGGCATCCATGGCTCAGTCAAGCTGACACCTATGACCGACCATCACAACAGATAAAATGACTGGGGATATTATTCAGCCACAAAAAGAAATGAAGTTCTGAATCATCCAACCATATAAATGAACCTTTAAAACATTATGCTAAGTGAAATCACCCCAACAGAAAAGGACAAATATATGATTCTATGAATACAAAATATCTAGACTAGGCAAATTCATAGACAGAAAGAATATTAGAGGTTGTCAGATGTCAGGAAGAGGGGAAATAAGGGGACATTGCTTAATGGGTAGAGTTTCTGTTTGCAGTGATGAAAATATTAGAACAGCATAGTGTTGACGGTGTACCTATAATTAATAAATGATACTGAATTGCTGCACTTAAAAGTTACAAAAATGTACCAGAAACAGGCAAATTTTATGTTTCATATATTTACCACAAGAAAAAACTTGATTAATGTACTTGACTTCATTAACAGCTGAGCAAAACCACATGGTCATTTCAGCAGATATAGAAAAATCATTCAATGAAATTAGAAATCCATTTCTGAAAAATACTTTTGGCAACCTAAAAATAGAAAAGAGCTGCCTTAATCTGCGAAAGGACATTGTTCCAGTTGTTAATGCATTGCCTCTCAGCTCCACATTCACCCTTCAGTACCTGCTCTGTAATGGGCTGGATTCTGACACACTTTTCCTTTACAACAAGTACGTGGAGCTTTGCTAAAAGAGAACTAGAGGACACTGCAAGAGAAAGATGGCTTCTCTTGCTGACTCCAGTGTGCAATGTTTTGCTTTTTCTCACTCCTACTGCACAGTAGGCAGAGGCCTGAGTGTGTGGGTACATTTGGGGGCACTCTGCACCAGCTGCGTGCCCAGAACATGTAGTCCTGCAATCTCGCTGCTTCGGCCTGACTCAGTAACTACCTCCCCATGGCCCTTCATCATCTGGGCCTCACAACCACGTGGCAGCCCAACTCCTTCTACACACCCACCCACCAGCCTTGGGTGGCCTGAGTCCTAAGGGGTTGTTTCCTGCTTCTCCATGACTGCAGCCCCACACTAGCCTGAACAATCCAGCAAACTTCACCACCCAGAGTGTTGCAACCACATCCTCTACAATGAGCGCTGAACTCCAGTCTTCAGGAAAGAGCCTCACTTTCATGGTTGTACTTCCCTGGATATTCTCCTTCAGCCCTTGGGTGTCCTTTCACATTTTCTCTACACCTTTATTAAAGTTACCCTCTTGTCATAGTTTAATAATTCTTTATATTGAACTTTCTCTGTTTAAATTACTGCATGGTTTCTGATTGGGTCTGATTGGAGGCAGACTGATATAAGTACCTACAAACTATCTACAGTAAACATCATACTTCATGGTTAATGTTGAAAAGTCTCCGTTCGAGATCAATAACAAGACAAGAATGCCTGCTATCACCATTTCTATAGAACATCCAATACTGGAGGTCCTCCTAGCCATTGTAGCAAGGGAAGGAAAAAAAAAAGGTGCATGGATCAGAAAAAAAGAAAGGAAATTTTCACTATTCACAGATGATAGTGATAATGTACATTTAAAAATGCAAAGTGATCTATTTTAGTATTAAAATTAATATATGTGATTAGCAAGATTACTAGATACAAAGTCAACATACAAAAAAATCAATGATAGTTAAATCATATAATTATATGTATAATTATTAATATAATTGTATTTGTGATATAATTATAAATATTAGAAAAAGAAACTTTAAAAAATACCATTTACAACAACATAAAACCCTTGAAAACAGCAATAAATTAATAAAAAATGTGGAAAAAACTATAAGACATTGTGAAAAATTGAAGTGATTTTTAAAAATGGAATTGTAGACTCAATATTGTGAAGATATCACTTCCCTCAAAACTGATGTCTAGATTCAAGGCAATTATCAAAATTCCTACGGGTGTTTTTTGTTTGTACAGGAAACTGACAAACTTATTTTTAACATTTGTATGGAAATGAAAAGTTGATAAAGAATCAAGACATGTTTGAAGGAGAAAAACAAGGAAGACTTGTTCTACCAAATATCTAGAATTATTATAAAAGTGCCATAATTATAATAGTATGACATTGGCATAAATATATGGATGAAAGGAACAGAATCGAGTCCAAAAGTAGACTCACGCATATACAGACATGACAAACTTGTCACTTCAAAGAACAGGTGAACCACAGCATTTTAAATAAAATGTGCTGAGAAAATTAGATAGCCACATGGCAAAAAAATAAAACTTGGCCCCTACATCACTCCATAGAAAATCTAACTTCAGATAAATTAGAGATTTAAATGTGAAAGGCAAAGAATAATCAAAATAATATGCAATAATACTTCTAGAAGAAATATAGAAAAATATCTTTATGATCTCAGGGTAGGAGAACATTTCTTATACACACTATAAAAAGCACTAACAAAGGAAAAGATTGATAAACAGGAATGCATTAAAATTAGGAACTTCTGTTTACCGAAAAGTATTATTCAACTGGCTTGTACCCAAAAGGACTCCTACAAATCCAGAAACAAAAGATAAACAATGCAATAGAAAAATGGGCAAAAGATGAGGACAGGCATTGAACAAAAGAAAATATCCAGTGGACTAGGAAAATATGAAACAGGGCTCTACTCCATTACTAATCTGAGAAATGACATTAAAACCACAATGCAATAGATACCAACTCATTGACAAATACCAATGTAAGGAGATGGAGCACTGGAACCCTCACGCACTGCTGGGGCAGGGTGTGTGTGTGTGTGTGTGTGTGTGTGTGTGTGTGTGTGTGCGCGTGCGTGTGTGTGTGTGTGTGTGTGTGTGTAAATTCCAGTACCAAAATTGGGAACTCATTGGTCCCATCTTCACGTTCTATGACTCAGGAATTTCACACCCAGGTAGAATTCCCAACAAAAATACCTGCACTTAGGCATCAAGAGACATGCACAGGTATGTCCATTGCAGCATTGCTCAAAGTAACCCAAACTTGGAAACAACCTGAGTATCTAATAACTGCAGAAAAGATAAAGAAATTATTCACCAGCGTGGTAGTGCAAAATGGGTGAAGGGATTTACAGGTACCAATTTTTAGTTATAAAATAAAATAAGTCCTGGGGATGTCACAGACAATGTGATGACTAGATAATAATACTGTGTTGCATATTTGAAAGTTGCTAAGAATAAATCTTTAAAGCTCTCATCATAACAAAAAAATCAAAACTAATTTTTGTAACTGTATATGTTGACGGATGTTAGCTAGATTTCTTGTGGTGATTGTTTCTCAGTATATACAAATATCAAATAATTACGTTGTAAACCAGAAATTAATATATTATTATTTGTCAATTAGTCAACTATATCCCAATAAAAAAAATAATAATAAAGAAATTATAGTATATTGACATAATGGAATAATATACATTGAGAATGATTGCACTACAGCTTCATGAGATAATATGAATGAATTTCATGAACATAATAAAAAGTGAAAGAAGCCAGACAAATACACACACAATATGTATTGTATAATTTTATCTATATGAAATTTAGAGAATGGGCAAAAGTAAATTATATTGTTTAATGGTGCACATTTAAGTGGCAAAAGTATAAAGAAAGGCAAGGAATTATTACCAGAATCTTACGAACAGTGATTAATTTAGGAAAAGACAAAGTAATAGTGATGAGGAGGGGGTATGAGAGACTTCAGGGATGTTGAAACATTTTAGTTTTTGACCCAGATGATGATCACTTGCAGGTTAACTCTGTGAGAACTGATTGAACTATATATCTTTTGTAGATGTCTGTAACATCTCATTCTTTTAAGGGTTAAAAGAATAAATGACTGCCAGGCAGCATGGAGAACCCAGTAGAAGGTAGACAGCATTACATTTGAGTAGATGCCAAGTGCTGCGACCTCTCCTGCATTGAGTAGGCACCTGGGGGTGGGAGAGAGGAGGCCTGTGGCAACGACCCAGGGTGGGGATAGATGTGTGAGCATGCTGGCAGGCTGTGGGTGTGGGGTGGGGAGAGGAATTCACACATACTTGAAATTGCAGACTCTGAGGCAGACATTCAGACAGACATAAACTCAATTAGTCAAATGCCCTAGGAGAATGGGAGCTGAAAGACCAAAGATCACAGTGAGAGAGCAGAGTCACTCCTAGATCTGAGTCTGGAAGAAGTAAAGGGGATTCAACACATAAGAAAACTTCGATGAACCCTCAGTAAAATGCGGTGTACTGACAACATGTACACAAAAACGAGGATTTTTAGCCCAGTAGTTATTCATTCATTCATTTATTTATTCATTCAACAAGTATTTGAGTATCAAGAAGTGTTTTAAGTGCCTTAGAGAAAAAAAGAAGGTATAAGATAGTTTTTCTCTTTAATTTTAACTATGATAAAACATACCCTCATGAACTGTAAGTAATTCAAGTTTCCATTGCCCACGGGGTAAGCTCAACTCACCCCCACCTATCAGATGCAAGCTCCTCCCCAATGTGGCCCCTTGCCAGTGGCATCTCCCCATGGGTCTCTGCTCTTCCCCAAAGAAGTTCATTGTCACTGATCCTTTGACTCTATGGCAGGCACAGTTCTACATACTTTAAATCTATTCATTCTCACAACAACCTTAGGAGGTAGGTACTGTTATTATCCACACTGTCCAGGGGAGGTATCACTCCCAGAGAGGTTAAGTGACTTGTTCCTGTTTACACAGCTTGCAGGCACTGCAGCCAGGATTCTAGCCCTGGGAGTCTGGCTCCAGTGGATGTGCTCTTAACTACAATTGGGCCACAGCCATCTTTCTCTGTTCCCTGACAAGTCCAAACCCTTTTATCTCTCTGTGGCCTTGGATTTGCTCTTTGTTGGATGGAAATCTATCCATGGAGAGAAACCTATTCATCTCCTTAAACCCAGCTTGAAGGCTGCCTTCCATGGCCACCAGGTCAGGAGCGGTCTGTGCCTCCCTCATCCCCACCCTCTTCTTTCATGGACCTCTCCTAACTCCTAATATATCCCTGGATGTCTGCAAGGGCAGGAAGTTTGACTTGTTTGTCTCTATGTCTTCTCCAGAATTGGTCACACATGAGATCACAAGCAGCACTGAACTGGAGCCAAAGAAAATATAAATCTTGAATAAGTGGTGTCAATATTGAGAGTCATCAAAGTTAGAGAAAGGTGAGGCCCCTGACCTCAGAGGTAGCCCAGGGGAGGCTTCTGAAAGGGGTGTCCCTTGGCTAGACTTTAAGGGATGAGCAGGATAATCAAGAGGATGACTCAGGTGAGGAAGGGTGTGTACACAGGTTGGAGGCTCTAGTGCACGGGGTGTCTCTAGGAGTGGGTCTTTAAACCAAACCCATCATAGCAGAGGCTGCAGGCAAAGTAATCAGGAATTGGGAGGTAAGAATATCAAACTCCCAATACAAGTATCTACCTAGGAACCCTCAAAAAGTGCTGTTCCTTAAGTAAATCCAGAAAACCGGAATACTTTTAAATATAAAAGACTTGGGGTGGCAGGGGAAGACCAGTTTAATCAGATGTAGATTGGTTTTTTTTTTTTTTTTGGATCCCTTTTATTAGCTAATATGGTACACAGTTAACTACAGGGTTGGAACTGCTGTGAACCAGGCACTGTTTTAAATAAAATCAGTATTGGGGTACAGAGATTTTACTGCTTTTTCTTTGCTAGCAGGCCGTCTGAGATGCTGGCAAAAGGGCCCAGCCTGAGGCCACAAAGTGTCCAGATGATGCACACCGAGCTAAGAGTGAGCTCCTCCCCCAGCTTCATAGGGTCACGATCCAAACAGTCCTATAATATATGGGCTCCAGCCAAGAAAGGGGGCATTGGTCTGATGAAAGGGATATTTCTTGGGGATGTGGGGTGGACTTCTATGTGGTCTTTTTTAAGGGCACCTGGAAAATATATGCCACTGGGTTTTGATTGCTGACGGGACATCTCTGAAAACCAGACTGAATGAATTAGAGGAGCTGAGTTCCACTGTCTAGATTTTACCTCCTGTCCTATTTAGTCTTTGCTCTCATAACCATCTTTTTTCTGGGAGACTGGTAGAAACATAAGGAGTATATAAATATTATTTTCAAAAGATGGCTATAAAAGAAAAATCTCTTCACTTTTCTGCAGAAGCCCCCAGACCCATCATAACCTTCTTGAGGTGTGTGAGAGAGGTCTCTTGCTCCCGCTAGCATGCCCATCACTAAACAAAAATCAAATAGAGGCAGTGAAGTTGCTATCGCATCAGAAAATCTTTCCTTTCACTTCTGTATGTTTGCCTTGGATTCTTCACAAATAAAAATAAAATAGTATTTCAACAGTACTTCTACATCGACAAATTTCCTAATGACCTCTATCTTATTTAAACTCCTTTTGCAAATGAGCAAACATTGTTCCATGGGTTTTATTGATTGCCTAAGCTTGCAAAGTTACTAAGCAGTGGAGTCAGGCCCGAGCCTAGGGCTTCAGTGTCCAACTCTGTCCCACTTCATAGCAAAACATTACAGCATATTCACATCCCACAGAACATATAAATTTTTGCTATATAAGTTTTATAATTCTAATTTGGAGTTTTCTTATGACTTACAAATGTGTTTTAGTGATGCAAATGGTTACATTTTTTATGTAATCACACCAAATTCGAGCTGAGTAACAGCTGACTCATTGATATCACATTACATTTCTCAGACTCTTAAATATTTATTTCAGTTTCAGTGTTTTATTTTCACGTGTAGGAGCCAATACATTTTTTCCAGGTCTGAAATATTGTCCTGGGTCCTTGAAAGGTCACAGGCCCTGAGCACCAAGAATGCCTGGTGGCAGAAAGCCCTGTTCCGGCTGCTGCCCCACCCGGCCACTAGCACTGGGCTGTGAAATGAGCAAAGGCCTAGAGGCAGAATTCAGGTAAAGGCATTGTCACAGATTCAGCTGGCCAGAGCAGAAAGGACAGGATCCAATCAGTCTCTGACCTGTAAAGTTTATCTCTGTGGATTTTCTCTGGGACAATCAGCTGCCTGCATTCTGAAACAGGATCCACTCTAATGTTAAATTATCCTATTAATCCACCGAGGTAAGCCAGCATCAAGAAAAACTTCCAAGATGACCAAAGGAAGAATTCATTCTGTGTGTTAGTACAGCTATCCCGAAAACAAACCTCATGGAATTCAGGGATACTGGTCCTGACTGGCCTCATCACCAAAACCCCCAATTCCCAAGAGAGCTGGGCTTGTAGAGGAACACAGAGGGCAGAAGGGAGTCCCTCTTCTGCTGCCATGGAGACAGGCAGACCCCTCTTTCACTAAGCCTGGGACTCCCACTGGCCAGCCTCACCTTGTAAGCAACATATTCCCAATAATTCCGAGTAAGGTGAGTTTTTGTAAAATGCATTTTAAATACGTAGGCCAGGGACATCTAACTATTTAAAGGCATACTGCTCCAAATCCTTTTAGAAAAAAAAATATTTGATAGTGTAAGCAGCCACTCCCTAAATCCTCTCTTTGGATATCCAAATTTTTATGTTCTGCAGAGTTTTATTAAATTAGAACGCATTACCACAGTACATGCTAAAAGCTTATTGCATCAGGCCTTGGAATTTCAAAGAAAAGTAGTCACTGTTTATGCCACTTTCCTTCAGTAATTGAAACAAATCTGAAGGTAGGGAAAAACCTGGGAATTTGGGCAATGCTCTCCACTCGTCTATTCCCCCAGTTGCCATGGAGAGTAACAGTTTTAAAGGCATCTTTAAATAAAGTCAGTCCTGAGCTGAAACCTCCTTTCTTGCATGAGAAAGAACACTAAGGAGGCAGGCTGGGGGCACCAGTCTCTTTGCTGCTCTAAATGGCAAAAAATCTGAGGAAGATGCAACTGTGCTTTGCGTTTATTCAGAAGAGAAATTCACGTCGGAGACAAGGAGTGCTTCTGGGGGGGCAGGCACCTGTCAGAACCCAAGCCCCCCTCTCACGCTCAGGCCCCAGAGTCTGGCCATCAGAGCTACAGGCTTCCAAGAGTTGCTTCTCTCTCCATGTTCATCAGGCTTCGTTTACCAAATATTCCACTTCTTTGTGCCCTTCGGTCCTGGGACTCCCAAGAATGTGTCCACCCCTTCCTGTTGCCTGCAAATAATTTCCTTTGCTCACCTCTCCACCTTCTACCTCTCCCTCTTTAAATTTCTCCTAGGACCCCTAACACTCTGGGAGCCACCTTTGTTCTTTTTATCTTAAAAAAGGAGGAAAGCAGCTGATGGTAACAACAGGCATTATTGAGAGCCTAGGGAACATGGATCACCTCATTTTATCTTCTAGCAACTTTACCACAGGTGCCATTTCTACCCACATTTCACAGAGGAGGAAACAGTCTTAGGAGGTGTGAACAACTTGGACATTCAGCTGGCAAGTGGCAGAGTTGGGGTTCAACCAAGACCATCCAACTCCAAAGTCTTTGTTCATATTGTTTCTCCATCTCATTATTTGTTCACTTATCCAAATAGTATTTATTGAGCCCTCACTATGTGTCAGGCACTGTTCAGGGTATATAGTGATGATCCAGGCAAAAGATGTTTCTGTCCTTAGTATCATTCTTTGATTCTATTTTGAGGAGGTAGACAAGAAATGAATAAATGAATCAGATAACTTCTGAGTGATAGGAGCTGTGGAGAAAGACTTCGAGGAAGGGGACAGGGCAGTGAGTGGTCCTCATTTGACAAGCGTAAGCTTACCAGAGGGGCTTGTTGAATCCCAGATTGCTGGGCCTGACTCTCAGAGATCCTGGTACAGCAAGTCTGGGGTGGGGTCTGCATTTCCAACAAGCCCCCAGGGAAGGCTGATACTGCTGGTCTGGGCCTGCATTTGGAGAATCATTGAGATAAGGAGTTGGAGTGGGGCATGGGGGAGCCTCTCTAAGGAGATGTGCATTTGCACACCTGAATGGTGAAAACAAGTAAGCCACCAGATGTGAGGGAAAAGGGTCCTAAGCAGAGGTACAGAAAGTACACAGTCCTCAAGGTGGAAATGAGCTCTGAGTACAGAAGGACAAAACACAGATAGGCTAGGCAATGAATGAAGGAGAAAAGAGAGACAGGTGAAGGCCAGCTCAGACCCAAAACAGTTCCATTCCTTCTTTTCCTCCTGCTTCTCTGGACTGTGCTATTTTAACATGAAAACCAGAACGTCTTTAACCAACAAAATCATGGCAGACAGTTGACTTGCAATGTAAAGATGCAATATAAGGTTACTTTAAATGGGCACCTCCTCTGACACACTGAAAATAAAATTTCAGTTGCCCTTCACTGCAATGCTATTTCTAATTCTAATTTTTCAAGTAAAAATAATCTACTGCATTATATGCAATGTACACTGGTGTTGTATATGATATAATTTTTCATATATATATACACATATATATATATTTTTTATCTGAGTAACTTGTCAAATCTGCAAGTTATTGCAAAAGATCAAAGACAAAATGCATGCCTCTTTTTCCCTCATTCTTCCACCTACGGCTTTTCAAATACAAATGTACCTAGAACCGAACTCACTTAACAAGCTCCTTGGGAAGAGTGATATAGATGAAACTCTTGCTCTCCCCAGCTTCCTTGTCCACCCCTGGCCCCTGAGGTGAAGGAGTGCTGAGCTGAGAAAGGCTTCCATAGCGTTCTCAGCCAAGGTGAACCCCATCTGTGTCAGGATAGTTGTCTTCTCTCTCTCTCAACAAACACACCTGGCTGCTTATGCAGCAAGTCTCTGTCACCTTCCTTTGCTTTGATGTTCTGATAAGGTGGTGATGTTTGCGTAACTGATAAGGAGAGCCTGTCCATCCCATTCCTAAAAGAAATGGGGCTTCTCAAGCATTCCGATTTCCTAAGCATTGCACAATTGGTAGTTGGTTGTAGCATTCAGAAATTTACTGTTGGTGAGTGTTATGGGCTGAATCATGTGTTGAGGTACTGACTCCTAGTACCTCAGAATGGAATTGTATTGAGAGGAAGAGTCTTTACAGGGGCAATCAAGGTTAAATGAGGCTAGTGGGGTGGGCTCTAAGCCAATGTGACTGAGGTCTTTGTAAGAAGAGGAGATTAGGACACAGACACACAGAGGTAGGACCACGTGATGAGGCAATGAGAAGATGACCATCTACAAGCCAAGCCGAGAGGCCTCAGCAGAAACCAACCCTGCTGACACCTTGATCTTGGACTTCCAGCCTCCAGGACTGTGATAAAATAAATTTCTGTTGTGCAAACCCCCCACTCTGTGGTACTTTGTTATGGCAGCCCAAGCAGACTGGTATAGTGGATGCTTGTGTCTTAGATTCTTACAGAAACTTTGTTATAGTTTCTATTCCATGCTTTAAAAAAATTTTCTTTTATAAAATAAAAACTAAGAAAACTAGGTCTCTCATTTGAGTACATCATAAAGGTTTCAGTTCAGTAGGAAACCTGTGAGCCAGAGTTGGAGGAGGGAGATAGAACCCCTGGTCCTCCCTCCCTGAGTGGGGTTCTCCTGCTTCCTGCTGCAGGTTTTGGTGCCTGTCTCTCTGGCCCTACTATAGCTCTATCTCCTGACTTCTGTTTTACTGACTCTGATCTGGTCAGCACACAAGACATTTCTGGGTTATTGCTTCTGCTTTGTAGTTCATGTTTGGCTGAGATACACCCCAACTCAGATTAGCCCTCTTAGTTTGGAAGAAAGGTTAAAGGATGTTTTGAGGCATGCCCTTGCCTCTGAGGTTCAGGGAGAGCTGAGAATGAATCGCCCTTCTGTGTGACAATGACATGTGTTGGGTATCCACAAGGGGGCAGCCAGGGTGTGGAGCGAACAACAAAGTTAGCCCCCATGAGTCCTGTTGTGAACTCCCATCTGGATAAGTCAGTGTACTTTTGGTTACGGATGACAGAAAACCAATTCAAACTAGCTTAAAACAGATAAAGGTAGGGCATGGATTCGGACCTCTATAACCAGAATGTCCAAAACAGATGGTTTCAGGAATGGTTTGATCCTGGGTTCAAATTCTGTCATCAGGAAGCTCTCTCCAACTGGAGACTCTGATTCCTGTGTTTGGGTCTATTCTTAGACAATAACTCATAGTGTGTTGGCAAAGATGATCAGGGACTTATCAGCCATCGAGTGATCTTTCCCTAAAAGAACATGTCACTTTTTCCAGAGTTACAGCAAAATTCTAGGGAAGGCCCCTGACTAGTCCGGCTGGGATTTCCTGCTAATTTCTATGCCAATCATCGTTGCCTGGATGGTAGAGTACTCTGGGTCACGTGCCCACCCCTGGCACTGAGAAGTAGTGGGAGACAGAGGTGGCCCCATCCAAGCCACTGAGAGTTCAGAGGCTGGTTCTTCAGAGAGGAGCCAGGAAGAAAAAAAATGAACACATAAAACATTAATCTAGTACTACATTAGGCTGACTTATAAAAAATGCTCAACACCAGCTGGTCACATAAATTGCTTAAATAAAAATTTAATAAAAAAAAAAAAAAGGGAAAAGTGCTGTTTCAAAAATTTGGAAGAGTCTTGTGGAAGGGAGAGTGGAATGGAAAGAGGACAAAGCTCAAAATTACATGTAAAAGTTAGAAAAGAGGCAAATTTCAGCTCCATGCAAGGAAAAATCCTCTGGAAGTGAGGAGAACAAAAAGGGGGGTGCTTCACAAAGTTCCATGCTCCCCTTTCCTTCATGAGTGGAGATGAATGGCCTTCCACCAGTGATGTGGAAAGGGGTTCCTAAGTCAGGTAGGTGGGGGCAGACTGATACCAATGACCTCTTCCAAACTCAGACTCTTATGATTCCCAAACTACTTTTTTCCACATGGAAAGCACTGAAGCAGCCAAGAAGGTGTAAAGCAAAGGGGAGCACAGCAGGCAACATTGAGGGTTTTGGGTTTTTGAGTTACCATTTCCCAAGGCCTTGCTGTGAGCCAGGAACTGGCAAAGTGCTTGCATCCCTTGCCCCATGTCCCCATAGCAACCCTTGAAATAAGTTTTAGTGACTTCCATTTAATGAATGAGGAAACTGGGGTACAGAGAGGTTGAGCAACTTGCCAAAAATGACACAGTAAGTAGTGGAGCTGAGACCTGAATCCAGGCCAATTGTCAGTTAAGGCTAAGCTCTTAACCACTTTGCTCTTGGGGCATCTTTTTCCCAGAGTGGCATCTTACGCCTCCCTCTGCTCACCCCCTCCCTCCTGCCCACTCGGGATCAAGGTCGACAGGGTCCAGATGGCGGCAGGCGGGCCTAATGAGATGTGAAGGTCATTGCTCACAGGGAGCCAAGAGTGGCTGGGAGAGAATCCCAGATCCACATCTCCCCACTTGAGATGTCAAGAGCAAATATTACAGCCATGCATTCAAAGCAAACGCAATGACAAATCCAGTGTTATCACCAAACTCGTTCCAACCCCAGTCCACTCAGTTGCTTTGGTGGATGCATCAGTTAAGCCAGGTCGGCCCCTGTGGTAGCTCCTATCTTTCTTCTGAGTTTTTAGAGCAAATAACTTAGTTTTCCCAAGTTTTCACCTTTTTCTCTTTAAAAAAAAATTAATTTCATTACATACTTAAAGAGATATCAGGGGGAGAAAAGAGGTATCAGAAAGAAAGTGGAATTATTTTGTATTCATTTACCTATTTGCTTACCGAGCAAGTATATATTTAGCACCTACTATGTGCAAGATCCCAAGTTTTGCAGCAAAGATAGACAATTATTTCAGTTAGCAATTGAAAACATAGTTTTCTTGAGTATAAAGTAGAAGAATCCATTATCAAAAGCCATACTATTTGCTTTAATGATTCCTGGTGGCCATCAGTAATTGAACCACTAGAATTCATATTAAAAGCTGTGGCAGATGCCCGCCATTTTTGAAAGGGCTATCAGAGTAAATACTTGGCTAGGAACTTTGCCTCAGGTTCCTCACATTTCAGACAGAAATTAAGAGTCTTGTGCCTGCCTTCCCCCATCCTGACACTAGGTTTCTGCTTGCTTCTTTAAGGCATACGTCCACACACTTCGTTAGCTTGCTCTAGAATAAAATAGAGAAAGCAAAATGGCCTCCGTGTTCAAAATTAAACTGGCTCCTATCCAGGCTTTCTCTAGAGACCCCAGGAAGGGGACACTCAGACACAGAGGGGGAACTGGGCAGCACTGATCAAGTCTGCTTTGGGTCCCCTACTCTTCTCTCACTGCCCACTGAGTCCAGCTGTGCCTCTGGTCCTGGTGCCAATACAGTCCTTTCCCTTTATGGACCTGGGATTACTGGCATGGCTAACCTCTTTAAAAATATTACTTTACATATTATTGACTAAGGGACACTGAGAAGAAAATAGACAAAGAAAAATACAAGATGCATGAAAACATTTACACTTAGAGAAAACCACTTCTAGTCCTACCACATAGCTGCTCAGAGACCAAATTCATAAGCTCTAACCCAGTTGTTTTCCACCCTGGATGCAGGGTAGAAGCACCTGGAGGTTGTGTGTGTGTGTGTGCACGCATGCATGCGTGCATGGTACCAGTTTCCTGGGTCTGACTGTCTGGTGGTTTGGGAACTTTGGAACTTGGCTGGCTATGCTACAGATGGCTAAACCACACTCCCAGAGACTCTGATTTGCTTGTTCAGAGGTATGACATAGGCATAGGTATCTTTAAAAGCTCCCAGGTGATCTAGTGTCTTGCCAGGTTGGGAAACACTGTCCTCAGCCAAATGAAACAGAATGAACTGGACATCGTTTGAGAAGCTTCCCGATATAGCTGACTGCCTTTCTAAACACGGTGCAACACTACCTCCCAGCCCTATGCCCTCTACAATGCATCCTTCAGGGTGCACTCCAGTAAGGATGGAGTCACTCTCCCCTTCCCTTTCATCTGGGTGGGCTTACGTGCTATCACCAACAATGTGTGCCGAAGGTAAGGCTATGTGACTTCTTCTGAGACAGGATCATAAAGGCCATGCATTTTTGCCAGATTTGCTTGCAACTCTGAAGTTATTCAACATCCTTGAGGCTGCCATACTAGAGAGGCCACGTGTAAGCACTTAGGTCAACTGGCCCAGGTAGGTCAACCCCACCAAGACATTACACAGGTGGTAAAGCCATCTTGGACCCTTCAGACCAGCCCATCCACCACCTGAATATCTGAACTGTCACAGGAGCCAAAGAATCACCAGCTGGGCTCCACTCAGGTTCTGATCCGCAGACTTTGGGTGTAGAAAATGGTGATTGTTTACACCACTAAGTTTGGGAGGATTTATCATGCGGAGATGTTAACCTGAATACCAGCTGACTAAGGTGCAGCCAGGGTGAAGACCGTGACCGTTTGCCTATGTGATTACACTAGTGCAACCTGGCCTCCTGACCTCCCACAGCTTCCTGCCTAAATCCCATGATTCCAAACAGAGCCTCTTATTTCTAGCAAACTGTTCCCTCATGGGGCAGTCACAGAGGCCCTAGTCTCACCCAGTTCCAGGTACTGATCTGTGGGCAGACCTCATCTGTAGCTCGTGGGCCAGCCTATGACAATCGCTGTTGGAATGACCTCAAGCCCCTGGATGTAGCTTGGGTCCCAGCTGTCATCGGTCCCAAATGTACACTGTTAGCACCCCACACATGTTGTCCCCAGTGTCTACGCAACCAGTGTTGCCCATAGGCCCATTTTTCACAGGGATAAGCAGCATATCCATTCCTAAGAGAGTGACGTGGTGAAAACAGAAACAGACCTTCCCACATCTGAGCCCTCAGTGACACTTAGCCACCAGCTCCTTGCAAGCCCCTTTGGAGTGGTTTTAGCCTTCCTTTTAGAGGCTTTTTTTCCAGAAGCCATTTGTAGTTTCCTCTCAGACTGGTGGAAAATCTCTGCTGAGACATTGAGATTTACCTAGGAATTTACATTTCCCTTCCTGAAAGAAGGCAAATCTTGAAATAAGACAGAGACAGACCATAACGGAGGCTTCCTGGCGCCTGGACCCAAGTGTTGTTTGTTAGAAAAGATTAAAAAGAGCGAGACCATGTCTCTGGATGTCACCAACCTTGCTGAGGCCGCTGCTCTGTGAGGTTCAGTTGTTTGTTTCCCCCATACTTCCTGTTTCTCTTCCCCTTTGGGCCTGAGGCTAATAATCGGATCTCCAAGTTGGTGGCAGCTCCAGAAGTTTCACTGAGGCATATGGTGATCTCTTCCTTCCTTTCTTCATCAGAAAGCCCTGCAGTTAATGATGGACACCTAAGCAGCTCCTTTTCAAATACTGGCTTCTTAAAGACAGCCTGTGGTTGACAGGAGAACTCGACAAAGGTGAAGGATGTGGGCTTTCTAAGGTAAGCATGTCATGGATACCATATTCAAAGTAAAATTGAAATTCCTTGCTGGTAACAGCAATTGCAACCGCTCATCCTATGTGCCTCAAATCAAAGTTCTACTTCAGCAAAACTTTACTTTTAAAACCGTAAAGTCGAGAGTGTGACTTTCCATTCCGTCACCTAAAAAATACGACAACACTACCCAGAAGTAATGAAATTGCAATTCAGAGACCTAACCTGATGGTGTTAGAGATGGTCAGAGGCATACAGGTTTTCCTGACAACTTCAGATTCATTCTTCATTCTAAGCTGCTGTCAATCAGCTACTCCTAGCCAGCATGGAAAAATCCTCCTGTTTTTAAAAGAACTTGATGTGTTTTATCAAGAATTACGATGACTATCTGAAGAAGACTTTGTGGAGGATCTCACTATTTTTTTCTCCCACATTCACCAGTAAAAAATACATTTCTAGAATTCAAAATCTGGTCACAAGAAAAAAGAACACAAGGTAGGCCACGTTATGCCCACAATCAGGCAAACAGATATGACACTCTGTTGAATTCCTAAGGTTAGTTCTATTAAAGAATAAAACTGTCAGGTACCATTCACAGAATACTTAAGGTGTGATTAAGGTGTGATTCCCAAGTGAGTATAACAGTTAAAAAAATTTTTTTTCATAAGATACAATAAAGCATCGGAGGCTACCTGGTGCCTCCAAGGATCACTCTGTCTTAGAAGAAATGACAGTGCTTCTTCACAGGTTAAACATAGCCAAGAAACAGAGACATCAAAATGCAGCTGGACAAAGCCTGCATCATCAGTTTCAACATTAAAAAAACTTTTTTACTGAAGATAGTATTCCTACAGAAGAATTCCCACATCACAGGTGATTGGCTGAATGACTTGTCACAAACTGAACACGCCTCAGATTTAAAGAAGGCAGAATGTAGCCAGCACCCCAGAGTCCCCTCAGTCTCCTGCCCTCAGAGGTATCCAGTATCCTAATTCTAACACCACGGCTTAGTTTTGCCTGTTTTTGTACTTTCTATAAATGGAATCACACAGTACGTTCCCTTTTGTGCCTGGCTTCTTTCGTACAACGTCATGTCTGTGAGATGTGTCCGTATTGCTGCATGTGGTTCTTGATGGTTCTTTCTTTTTGTGGGTGGGCATTCCATTGTGTGGACACACTACAATTTATTTATCCATCCACAGCTGATAGACATTTGGGTGGCTTCCAGTCTGGGGCTGTTATAAAGCGCCAGCTGCATGAGCTCTTACACTGGCTACAGTGTGCTGGGTCCCAGGACGCCCCCTAACTTGCATGAATGCACCATGGTGCTGTTTGGAACAGCGGTGGCCCTGAGCTCCTGGTGGTATTGTCAGTTCTGTCCTTCTGCTGGCAGATGCTGACCTTAGAGGCGAAAGGCCTCAGCTCCCTACCTGTGAAAATGGACTCTTGTTTTCATGAAAAAAAAAGTTTTAAGGAAAGACCAGCAACTGAGAACAGAAGTAAGTATTGTTTGCATTATCTTAGAGACTTGAGCAGCTGGCCACAGGGAATTCGGATCAGAGATAATAAGGTAATTTATTTTATTGAAACAGGATACAGCCTAACAATTCCTAATCAAGGCCTAGGGCAGGCCCAGGGAAGTAGAAGCAAAAACTGAGAAGTGAAACTTCCAGGAAAACTTAACTGAACCGTCTCATCTCAGTGGGTTATGAGTTTAAAAGGGGCAAGGAGACATGCTTCTTCCTAAACAAAATCACCAACTTAACTCTTCACTGAGAAAGCAGGGTTCAATCTCAGCTTGGGGCCACCTGAAGATGCTGCCCAGACTTTCTGTAAAAAGTGAGTGATAACTGCCCACTGCGAGGGCTACAGGGTCAGTGAGACACGGTACATGAAAGTGCTAGAAACGCCAGATATATCCTGATCCAATGCTATGGTCCCTCTGGGTCCCCAGGTGCAAGGGTTTAGATGAGAGATTTAGAACGCTTAATGGAGAATTCGCCCACTAAAATGAGCTAGAATGTGGTGAACTGGGGTAAAGTCAGATCCACCACTTGCAAAAGAAAATAAGTGAAAAGAGCATATCGGTGCTAGCACAGAGCAGAAGGGTGAGTGGAAAGGAGAGCAGGGTGCTCCAAAGAGAGCGAATGATGGACAAGAGGCATGGTCAAGGACAGAGAGAGGGCTGCCCAGAAAGTAGTTTGCCTTTTTATTCTACTTGGCTTCACTCTGTGTGTATCAGACTCTGGTTACCAAGAGAAAAGCCTCTATAGCTATTTGCATCTTAGAATATTCTTGCCGGTCCCAACAAACCAATCTTCGTAAGCACTTGACCACTTAGCCGCATTGACAAAGTGCAACCTGAGGTCTCAGGATGTAGAGCAGCTCAGGAGCTCATTCCCAGAACTACTCTTTGTGGGCCCGAGTTGGATTTAGGGGTCACAGGCAGTGATGACTCTGGCCCCACTGTGGAGATGTTTAGGTGGTAGAGAAAACAGGAGTTAGGGACAAACTGCTGGGGAAGAGTAAAGCCAAGATGTCCCTAGGTTTCTGGTCATCTGCATGGATGACGGCACAATTGCTGGGCCAGCCAGCCCTGGAGGTCACCCTTGATCACAGAGAATAATAAACTGGGTTTCAGGAGTCCTCATGCACTTATTTCATGAATAGACATTGGCATTCTATGCGCCAGGTGCTCTATCGGTTGCAAAATTATGTGGGGCTGGAGGAATTGGTAACAGTAATCAATTCCCCTGAGAGCCGAAGGGTCTGTCTGAAGGTCATCTGAGGCTTCCCACTGCATTTAAAATAAAATCCGAACTCCTCTCCAAGGTCTCTGCATGGGAGCTGGCCTCTGCAGACCTTACAGCTCCTCTCCCCACCCTCCCTTGTATCTCTAGCCTGCGGTCACCTCCAACCTTTGATCCCTTAAGCTCCGTCGCATCTCAAGACCTGTGAACTTGAAGCAGGCCTGGAGTCCTCTTCCTCAAGACTCTCAAATATCGCCTCCTTGGAGAGGCCATCCCCAAGCACCCTTTTGGCTCACTCTCTAGTCAATTTCCCTTCACAGCATTTAGCATTATAAGAAACTACCGAATCTGTCAGCGTGTTTGTTAACCACTTCTCCAGTCACATTATATGTTAGACATTAGAAGGCAGTAGCTGAGCAAAAGAATTGGACTAAGTCATCTGGTAGAGATAGAAAGAAACAAGCAGATTTATTCGAGAAATGTTTAGGAGGCAGAACTGACAGAGATTGTGGGTAAACTGAAGAGGGAAGAGGAAAGTGTGGACACCTTCCAGGTCTGCATGGATGGTTGTGCCAAGCACTGAACCAGGTGGCCCCAGAAGAGGGCCAGATGTGGGTGTAAAAGATAGGAGCTGGGCTTTTCACTTATGGAGTCTGCAGTGCTTGCGAGGCATCCAGCATTCAGGAGGACCCGTGAGGCCTGCAGTTGATACCTGGGTCTGTAACTCAGCGGAGAGGCCTGAGCTGGAGATGTAGCTATGTGAGTTGCCAGTGTGTAGCTTGCAGCGGACACCGGGTGTGGATGCAACCACCTGGTGTGAAGAGAAGAGGGGTCAGAAGGGGCCTTGGCGCACTCATGAGGAGCTCCACATGTGCAGAGCCAACAGGGTGAGCCAGAAAAGGAATCAAAGGGGGTGGACAAAGAAAAGCCTATTACAAGGCCAAAGATGAAAGAGGATGTTGGGGTGTGCACGGACAGGCTTGACTCTCAAGTTGAACTCCATGGGAGGGTCATCTGCAGCCCTATGTACCTAGCTGTGCCTGGTACCTAGCCGTGTGATGAACTGGGCTGTTGGACTCTCCCAGTGAGCTGTCCCACAGCCTTCACCAGAGCTGTCTCACCCGGGTGTCACAAAGACCCTGCTATTACTTTCCCACTTCCTCAGAGGAGGGAACCAAGGCTCTTACAGGGTGAAGAGCCAGCAAATAAAAGTCTCAGGATTCAAACCCAGAGTTCATGGTCTTTATTGGCACCTGCGCTCACAACCTCCCCTACTTTTCGTAGGCTCCTCTTGTCGTGTTGATACAATATCGGACCATTTGCAATGGCCAAACTTCAATGTCAGCAATAAAAACATTTGCTCAGAGTGCAAACACAAGGTATGAGCCAATCTCTTCAGCATTTAGTTAAGATCATGATGCAATCTTGATTCTCCCCTACCCCACCCCCCACCTCCCACCTTCTATCTCCCTAAAGAATTGCTTTGTCACCATGCAAGGGAGTTCCCAAGATCTGGGAGGCTTCGAAAAAGCTTCTGAGGTCAGGAGCCCTGCAGAGGGACACTGGGCCATTCAGTCCTTCCCCTTCCCCTGGGTGGGTGGCAGAAACACCAGGACCAGAGTACACTGGAGCCATTCATGGTGAAATGGGCCACTTGGCTAGCCTGCACCAGTGTGGACACTTGTGCAGGGAGGCTGTCCCCACAGCAGCTGAGATGCTGGACTGGGGTCTAGTTTGGGCCTGTTTTAGTTATGACCTGAGGAATAAGATGGTCTCTGTTAGCGAGCATCTCAGTGGTTTTGCATGGCCCTGAGGGTCCCGCTTCTTCATAAGCTGTCCTTCGGCATCATTTGGACCAGACTTCTCTTTCCCGCGAAGTCAGTCGCCAACATTTTGTTGTCATTTTCCTCACAATTTCAAGCAAGTCTTTTTAGCAGTTTGAAACCCGCACTTGAAATGGGAAAAAATCTTGACATGCAACCAATCTTGTCTTTCACAAGACTAAACAAGAGTTTCTCTCTGGCTTTGAAAAATCCCAGAGCAGCCAATCTCGGGGAATATTCTAGACCTCTGGTATCCAAACAACACTGACCGATTTGGTGAAAAGTCATCTGTTACTCTCATGAAATATAAATATGTTGAATGTGTTGAAAACATCAAATTGCTGTTGTGCGGGCTGTTCTAATAGCTTATCAGAACTTCCTTCACTTCAAAAATGACATACTTTGGGGTAAAACTTCCTATTTTAAAAACCGCAAAAACTCCCCCACCCGTTCCCCTTCCATCGCTTTGGCAATCTGAGTACATAGACTTCTTGGTTTCCCACTGCGATGGACTCTTTACATCAAACATGACCACACTCTCCAGAAATGCACAAGAACGCAGTCACACTCAGGCACAGTCCCTTTGGTTATTTTTCTTTGCTTTTAAGATCAGACGTTCACTATTTTCCCCAGGCTTGTTGAGATCAGGATCTATCTGGAAAATCTTTTCCTGCCCCATGACCAGAACCCAGAGAAAAGCATGTTTGCTTTTGCCTTAGTGTGATTCTTATGTGGATATTGCAGTTGAAAAGGACAGCAGCCTGAATTTAGGTTGGGAGGACTAATCTGGCCTACCAGTTAATCCCACACTGATTGCTCTGCTCCTTTGTTCTCAGCAACGAATTGTAAGCAGTCTTCCACAAAGGACTGACCTTTGCCCCTGGCGTGGGCTGGTTTAGACCCACCCTTTGGATTTGCTCTCATATGGTGACCCCTGGCTGCAAGTCTAAAGTGATGGCCCTTCCTTGCATAGGGTCAGCTTAAAGGGCTATGGAAGTAGAGACACCTGGCCTCCAATTCTTGCTATGTGATCAGCCTTCTAAGCCAGAAACTGCTGTGGTGGGGCTTCCTTCACTTCGCCTCTCCTTCGTCACCCCCTCCCCAGCCCTGCAACAGCCACCCCAGAGCCAATCAATCACCAAGTCCTGTCATTTTTGCTGCTTAAATATCACTCAACTCCACTGGCATCCCTCCATCCCCGCTGCCACACCCTGGCTCAACCTCCATGCCTCAGCCTCATTATCACCTCCTAGCGGGCTCCCTGCCTCCATATATGGGGTTGATCTGCACAAGGACACTTTTAAAAATGTGAATTCAACTGCAGCCCCCTCCTGCTTAAAACTCCTCAAAGGTCAGCCATGTCTCACCTGTGGGTTGGAGCCCAGGCATCTCTTTATTACCTGACCGGACCAGGCATGCCAGCCTCCTCAGGCTTGTCTCCCACTGCCACTGTCGCCTCCGAGCCATCTCACACCACTTGACACCGGCACACACACAAGTGTGCTAGTTCGCTTTTCCATGCCTTGCCTCTGGGCACTTCTTCTGAGGGCCTTCTCTTCACCCAGTCCCTGGTCATCCCTAGCACAGAGCCTGTGGCCTCTAGAAGCCTGCTCTGTACCCCACCTCACCCCCAGGCCCCCCAGGTGTCTATCTCCTGAACTCCCTGTAGACCCTACACTTGATGGAATTTATAAAATTCTCTACCTCATCTTCCAGGTCAAAGTCCTTGTGGGTGAAGATAAATTGTGTTTTTTTCTGTATCTCCAGCCCAGTCCAGTATCTGTCACAAAGTAGGTATTCAGTAAATGTTGGTTGATTGGTGACAGGGTTGGCGCTCACAGCCGTTCTTAGGCTAATGAACTTCCATTTATACCCCACAGAAAGTTCAATTTAGGTTTCTACAAATACTTGACTCTAATTTTATTTTAAAAGATTGTTAAATTATCTTGCATACCGTAGTATAACAGATTCAAATAAATAAGTTATTTACAAGCACATGACACACTGCAGGATCAACAGGTTACGTGTGTTACAAAGAAAAATCATTTTTGTAAAGACTCTGAATAAATCTCCTATTATTTACTGCTTCCTTAAAGAATATCCCAAGGTTATGAGGCTGATGATTTCAAAAACTGAACAGTTTACGGCCTTGTGAATTAGGAATTTCTTAATACAAAGCAAACTACAGAAATAAACTAGACCCTGAAGCTGGTATCAAATTGCAATGGTTTCCCATAACCTCAATTTTGATTTTTTTCCATTTATTAAAACACTTTATAATTCCCATTGGCTGGCTTTACAATGTGTGAGTACAATAAGTTTGAAGTCATAATGGAAATGTATATTAATAAAACATACCTTGAGCCACCCGATATTTTAGAGATTTCTCTAAGACATAGTCCAAGAGATGGGCTTAGCTTTTTCTTTAAAAATTTGAAAACTTCTGGCCACGGGGATACAGGGCCCTAGGGCTCAGGCTGCGGAGAGATTGGCTTCCAGTTCCCAAGAAAACAAGGCCACTTCCTGGGAACTGGGCCTGGAGGGTGGAGGGTGAAGGGAGAGCTGCAGGAGCTGGGAAGAACCTCAGAGTTCAGCTGAGGATGGAAGAGCAGGGAAGAGCGGGAAGTGGTTCTGTGTCCTCCTGCACACCCAGGGTCCCTAATAACAAGGGCCTGCAGGTCACTCTCATTGCCCACTACACAGTGGGTGACCCTGCTGTACTCTTGGGGAAGCCCCGGAGGGACAGCTATAGTCCTGGGAAGACAGTCCCTGTCCCTCTAATTCTTGAAGGGGAATTCCAAAGGGACAGAGAAAAGGAAACCCAGCCTCAGGCTCTTTACAGGAACTGCTGGAGGTGAACAGGAAGGGGCAGGCCAGTGGCTGCCAGAGTTAGGGATAGCACAAAGACACCGTCCTTCTTCCTCTAGACATCATGCCTAGCCAGTGCCGTGGGTTGGCTGTCCACAGGGCCTCTGAGTTTCCTTCTCAATCATTTAATAAGCACAGATGGGCACAACACACCGTGCTGGGTCCCCTCTGAGGTCTCTGCAGCCGTGCTGACCCAGGGCTTCCAAAATCCCTCCCCAAATCCTTCCCTTGATTCTGGTTTCCCTTCAAACTACTGTCCTCTCTCCTCCCTGCCCTTTAAACTGAAACTTCTTGAGAATCAGGCTTCCCCTCCCCGAGACTATCATGTCACATCCTCCCCCACCCCAACTGCACCTGGTTTTCCCCTCTGCACCCATGGCACCATTCTCTCAAAGGTCACCAGTGATTTCCTGATGTTAAATCAAGTGGCTTTCCGTAAGCCCTGCATCCTCACTGACAACTGACGATCACCCCTCATCCTGAGAGGCTCCTTCCTTTTGTGATGTCACCTCTTGTTTCTCCCTCCACCTCCCTGACCACCTCCAGGCTGGAAGTCCAAGCTCAAGGTGTCAGCAGGGTTGGTTTCTCCTGAAGCCTCTCCCCTTGGCTCGTAGATGGCTCTCTTCTCCTGTGTCTTTGCTTTGGTGTATGTCTGTGTCCTAATCTCTTCTTATAAGGACACCAGTCCTACTGGATTAGGCCCACTCTGATGACTTCATTCAAACTCAGTTACCTCTGCAAAGGCCTCGACTCCAAATACAGATGCATTCTGAGGCACGAGGGTTAGGACTTCAACATACAAATTTTGACGGGAACACAACTTAGCCCATAACAATGGTCTTCCTGATTCAGCTTTTAACCTGTTTTAATGTTTCTTTCCTACATCCATTTCTAAAGCTTCATTGCCTATTATTGAGTAAATGAGTTCATCAATTTCATTTTTTTAATTACAAAAGTAATGTATCTCATTAAAGTAGAGCAATCCTTTACTATTCCAAAAATGTTAATAAGAAGGTATTATTTCAAATAAATAACTACACCTCCACATTCTTTCATGAGCTCTAAAACCAAATTCCCAAAGCGTTGTCAAGAATGGCCCTGTGATGGCTGGTGTATCACACACAATATGTGCTCTCCACCATCTTACTCCTCATTTGTTCACTTAAGTTTTCCACCACTCTTTCATTTTCTTCCCTCTGCTGCCCCACTCCATGTCCAAACACCTTGTCAGTCTTATATAGCCCCCTCCCAAGATCAGCCTCATAATCTACAAGATCCAATTCAAAATTGGTGGATCTCTGTGTTCAAAGTCTATTAACAATTTCAAGAGAGTGACAGCAGAGCATTAAACCTAGCATGGACCTTATGCAACTGTGAAGGTCGCATGTCCTTGAAGCCAGCTGGGCCCCCTCTTCATTATCCTTCGCACATTACTCTTCACTCCATCCCCACGGATGCTCTAGAGTTCCACACACCTCCTGTGACCCCACATCCATCTCACCTTCCCTCATTCCACCCCATCAGCCTGCTAACTCCTACACAATGACATCTACACCTGGTATCCTCTGTTCAAAGCCTGTGGTATTTCCTCATTTCCTGCTGAGCTGGGCACAGACCCTTCAGGTCAACATTTTAGGCCCTGATTTCCTGACTCAACTCCTACTCACACCTCCACCGGACGCCAGGCTGGGGGCAGATGTTCTGGTCACTTTCCCCACACTGTGCTCCATATAGCTCAACCTCCGGGCCCTGTCTCTCTGAAATCCTACCCACCGGATCTGTGTTGTTGGAACCTTTCCAAAGGTCAAGGCCTACCTCTTCCCAGGAGTGTTTCCTGGCCTCTGACCTGGTCTGATAGCTTCATTTCCATCAGCTCCCCCACACACAGGCACCATGGTGGGCACTTACTGCATGCTGCTCCCTGCCAAGGGCTCATGTGCTTTTATCCTTAAACCCTCCATGCCCTCAGAGGCAGGTTCTGTCACTATCTCCTTGGGGGCTTCTGGCTGGCTTGCAGAAGCTCACTTGCATTGGCAAGTGGTGGACCAGGGTTCAAAGTTAACAGTCCAGCTCAGATTTCAGCCTATCTTTTGGGGCTGATATCTGGGCATTTCTCCTATACCCACACTAGACAATGAGCCCCCTTTGAAGAAAACAGATCTTTTTCATCTTTTTTTCCTTGAGGCATTTCCTGTGCCTCCACATTCAGCTTGTATTATTTATGGGATAGGGCAGGAAGCCATGAAACACTGGGGTGGCCCAGGAAGACGCAGTGACCAAATATGTTACCTTACGTTTCCCAAAACAACCAATTAAGGACTCTTTGGCACAACAACTACCCCTTTCAAAAGCAATGTGCTTTGGAGACCTTTGAGAATGTTTCTCTATCACACTTGACTCATGAATTGGTAGGTTCAGCTCTGTGCCAGTTCACCTTCCTTCCCCAGGGGATGTTTGATTGGAGGGAGGCCCTCCAGCTCCCTCACACTTACCTTTTTGCTTGGTTTTGTGTTGACCTCTGTCTCAGCCTCACACTCCCCCCACCCCAGGCCAGGCAATCAAAGGGTAAAGGAGGAAACCAGATTTCTTAATCTCCCAGTATTTCTTTTCTCCTCTGGGCACTGGGGGAGCGGGCTTCTTCCAGAACTTTTATGAGGCCCAAATGGAAATGGTTCTTGTCTCTCCTTCTTAGTCTCTTTCCTGACCCAAAACCAGTGATGCCGGAGAGGCACATGGTCAACAAAAAGTTAGAGAATGTGCAACCATTAAATATATTATAAGATAATATTTAATGATATGGAAAATGTTCACCACATGTTATTGAGAGAGAAAACATGGTTTACTAAGTATGTATAACAGAATCCCATGCTTATATTTTTACATCTAAATAAATGTGTGTATTACATTTTACTCATAGACATTTTAGAAAATATGTATCGTAAAAAGGAAGATATACTTTCCAAATATATTTACCAGGATGTTTTCAGTGCTTGTATCTGGATGGTAAATTTTGGATGAAATTGTCTTATTTTTTTTTTTTACTGTGTTTAAAAAAATGTCTGCAGTTAAAGTATGTTATTTTGGGATGTATGTGTTTTGTGTTGAGTTAGAATCTTAGAGGAAAATCTGCATGTGACATGTAGGCTTCTCTCCTCTGGTGCTCATCTCCTCACCTCATACAACTCCTCTGTGCCCCCAGCTACTGTTGGAGAAACGGGGGAACAAGGTGTCACCAAAGGCTGCAGTCTACTGGCATGTGAGTACCTTAGCCAAGCAGGAACTTGGTCAGGAGTGTACCACTTCCTCTTCAGATGGGAATTCCAGGACTGAGGTGATGATGCGATTTGACCTAAGAGGGTGTTCCAAGCCTGGAGAGGAAAAGGGAATTGAGCAGAACGCTCCTGATTCACCATCTTGTGTTTTGACCACAGAGCTCAGTTCCTTGGTTACTTTTTTGTCACACATGGGTCTGGTGTCATCCTAGGGCTTGCTGGTGGTTTCCTTCCTGGCAGCACGAGGTAGACACAGGGATAATGGCTCAGAGGGGTCCTTCCACCCTGTTAGTCAATGTACCCACTCTCCGTCCTCTTGCCCCCCTACTTCAAAAGTCTGTCACCTGCCTTGCTTCTGACCTCTTCTCAGTACACTGCAATCTGCCCACAAGGTTACAACAAGTGGGAGCTTTAGCTGTGGTCCATCTGAAAGGGGTGAGGGAAAGAAGGGTTCCTGGCAACCAGCAGGAGCTGCACCTTTCAGAGAAAGGCCTCCTGACACCAGCTGCCATCTCCTTCAGAGGAACACAACCTGCAGAGACGGAGCTGGTGGAACCCACAGCCAAACCTCTCTCTCCACCTGTCCTCAGATATCCTGCTGGGGCTTCCATTGTCTCAACGGAACTAAATGCCCAGGGCAAGGCAATGTGAGTAGGGCATTGAGGTTAGCTGCTTGGGCACAAAGCAGGGTGTAGAGTTGCAAATTTGAAAGGCAAATCAAGACAATCCAGCGTGATAGGAAAGGGGAAAGACAAGATAAGAGAAATGATAGTAAATAAGACTAACAACAAAAAATAGATGCTAGAAATAAATCCAAATATTTTAGTAATTGCTATAAATATAAATAGATTAAAAAGAGTCTCATGTGGGAAAAGTAAAAGGACAAAATTACCACAATGTCTTTTTGAAGGAGACATATCTCAAGCATAAAGAGATTGATGGTAGAAAATAAATAGAAAAAGATATGCCATGTAAATACTAACAAAGGAAGGCTTCTCTGGCAATACTAATATCAAACATGATAGAATTTAGGGTGAAAAGTTTTAATGTAAATGAAGAAAACAACACACCTACTTAATAATATAATCTTAAAAGATACAAAGTTAAAACTGATGGATTTACACAGGGAAAGTGACAAATCTACAATCATAGCAGGAGATTTTATAGGGCATATCTCTCAGAAAGTGACAGAGAAGAGGAACCAAAATAATAAAAAAAATTAAGCGCTCCCCCACATTTTAACAAGACATTTAAAACAGGCTAACTTTAGTAGATAACATTACCTTCACCAGTAAGATAGAGAACATTTTTTTTTCCCAGCACAGATGGAACATTTTCACGACTTGGTGATACTAGGCCACAAAGGAAGTTTCAACAAATTTCAGTGAATCCATATCACACAGACCACCACATTTTCTGAAAGCAATGATGTATTGGTGATTATTAGAAATCACCAACAAAAAAGGTATCCAAACCACTTCTCCCATCTACAGCAGGTCCTCCCATAATGTCATTTTGTTATAATGCTGATGAGGGTAAAAAATGGGTTCTTGGCCGGGGCCACCGTCTATGAGGAGTTGGCACGTCCTCCCTGGGTCTGTGTGGGTTTCCTTCAGGGACGCCGGCTTCCTCCCACATCCCACAGACGTGCATGTGGGGGGACTCGTATGTCTGCACTGTCTTCATCTGAGTGAGCGGGGTGTGTGGGTAGCCCTGTGATGGAAGGGCGTCCTGTCCAAGGTGGGTCCCCACAGCGCCCTAAGATGCCTGGATGAGCTCCAGCCACTGAGACCTTAGGCTGGAATCAGGGAGTTGGAAAACAATGCTCTTACTTGGTTTTCTTCGTCTCCCTTCAATGTAGATAGAGTTCACATTTATTTCAATGTTTAATATTGGAAGTGTGTAGGTCTTTATTTAGAAGTTTGCTGACATTTTTGTGACCAGAATATGCCATAGGAACTTAACTCTTATTTCTGTCACTTAGCCCAGCATGAAACTGGTTAATTACATGTCACCTAAAAGTCACAGCTTCAAACCTATCAACGATTCTAAGCGAGGATTCACTGTATTTTGAAACTAAAAGGCACACTTCTAAATAGTTCATGATTTAAAGAAATTCGGGGGAAATTCTAAAGCATTTAAAAAATAGTTATAAAAACTCAACATATCAACCCTTTTGGAATATAGCTAAAGAAGTACTTGTAGGAAAAATTAGAACCTTAAATACATGTATTAGAAAACAAAAAAGACTGTAAATGAATGAGGTGAGGGTTAAACTCATGAAGCCAGGAAAAAACAACAGTGAATTAAATGTCTTAAGAAATGTTACACTTTAGTGAGATGATATCTATATACACATATACAGATGTATACGCATATATTTTTTCTTCCAAGTATGGCAAGTTTATCAGGTGCTCTTTTTTGTTTGCTGTAACTGTTTTGCTTACTCAGTGCTTGGTTACATAATAGGTGCTCAATATATGCTTGATGAATGAAGGAATAAGGAATGCTTGAGAAATTTCCCATTTTTCTAGCAGCCACATTAAAAAATGTAAAAAGGTGAAAACAAGTAAAATAATTTTAATATCATATTGTACTTAATTCACTGTATCCAACATATTATCACTTTAATGTATAATCAGTATATGAAACCATTGAGAGATTTTATATATTTTTTTCATACTAAGCCTTAGAAAGCCAGCGTGTGTTTCACACTCAAATAACCCCTTCCCCAGTAGCCCATAGAAACTTTTGGTGAACAATAACACTAATCACTCTATTTTCTTTCTTTGCCAAGAATCAGTAAAGTACACTTCAAAAAATATTATAACCTCATATAAGGGAAGCAGTAGGGTAGTTTGCAAGTGGGTTCATAGCTAGACTTCAGAGGATCCCAGCAAAGAAGCGGTCAGAACCCCCGGGTCTGTCTGCCCCCAATCTCTAAAATAGTGCTTCTGAGAATGAAGTGAAAAGACTTCTCACGGCAACATAGATCCCGGAGCCTTACCTTCCACCTCCCATCTCCCATCCCACCTCCCAGAGCTTCTGGGAGACCCAATGCCAACTTGTCTGGCTACCTGTTCTCTCTTTCCCCAGCTCGGCTTGGTTTCAGAAAGGAGGACGTAACACCCCAACCAGGTCATCCTTTGCTCTTTGGCATAGATTCAAGATTTGCACAACCCTTGGGAGGCTCCTTACTACTTGGCCATGCCCTCTTTATTTCTTCAGGCTAGTCCCTCCAGCTTGTGGAAATTCAGAAAAACAGTCCAGGGCTCTGCCTCCCCGTTTCCACTGACATCCAGTGAAGCCTGGGGCCAGTCTTTCTGGCTGGGATTCTAAAATAGGAATAAGAAGGTCTTCCCTTTTATACTAGGGACTATCATGAAGGTCAAAGGAGAATATGTATTCTATGTAAAACCGCCTGGAAAAGTATAGATTGCATTATGCCCCTAAAGCATCATTTTAAAATCACGTCTGCTGCAAATCCTCCAACACATGGTCGGGAAGAATTTAAAGGGAGATAAGCTCAAAAGGTTTTTCCAATTCCTGCTGGAGATATGTCAGGAAAAAACCTTCTGGAGGGAAATGTTAAATGTTCGTATCAAATGTAAATTGTCATACCCCCGAACTATACATTCCATGTCTTGGCAACCAGAGGAACACTCACGTGTATTGAAGAAGATGAATGAGCAAGGACTGCACTGAAGCACAGTTAGTAACAGCAAAAAGTTGAAACCTACCTGAAGTTCCCACTTTGTAAGAGGTGATAAATAGAACACTGCAGCTGCTTCAGAATGAGGGAGACCTGTGTGTAAGTGGGCATGTGAGGCCAGAACTTCTGGTTGTTTACAAAAGCAGATTACAGATAGCATGTATAAAACAGTACATTATTCCTCTTGAATTAAAACTATGGAAAATATTAGTGAATAACCTTTTAGGAGATGGACCTAGGCGACCTTTCTCTTTTTACTTTTTTGTTTCACAATATTGTTTCAACGTTACATTGAGCATATGTTACTTTTTGATAAGCAAAAGCAGTAAAGACCTGTTTCCATCTTAAAAAGCCATGAAAGAGACAAAACAATGCCCCAAATGAGCCAGGCAGTGGGGATTTGTAATGATTTAAAAACGTGGTCCACTTCCTTAAGAGATTCGTAAATCTGCCAGGCATCTTTAAAGAAAAGTGCCCTTACTTGCTCTCCGAATAATTATCTCAGTTTTCCAAATCACTTTGTAAATTTTGTTTCTAAATGATTATATGAGACCTTCCTTTCACTATCTTTAAGCTTTCTGTAGCTCTTGAAGTCTCAAGATATACTTAACTTCACTTTTTCCTTTGTTCATTCAAGAAACAATCATGATCCATCCCCTGGGGAACCGTATTGTGTGCTAAGATGGAACCAAAGGATTTCTTATTCTGACCTTGGGAAGCTTGTCATCTGATGGGAACTACAGGAGATTTGTATAAAAAATAACAGTGCAAGGGAGAAAATGATAAGCGCTCAGAGAGACGAACTAGGAACAGGATTCTAGAGCATCAGAGAACGTGGCCCGGGAACACAATGAGCCAGAAGATGGTGAAGGTTTGTGAAAGATTCGCTGGACCCAGGTTGTCAAAGAGTGGTGGGATTTGGAAAAGTAAATAGCACTTTCCAAATTCAGAAATGAATTGAGAATGAACAGGAGCTACAGCAAGTGCTGAAGCTTGAACTGTTGTTTTTGTCCACAGGGACTAAAACAATCCTCCTTCCACACACTCACTCCCTTGCGTTGTTTAGCCAAAGCAGGAGCTGTGGGCTTGGTGTTCACTAGTGGTCTACTACCCTCCTGCGGGGAGCTCAACCAGGGGTGGGCCTTGGAGCTTTGGCTGAATTTTGGTGGTGCTGGGCGAGGTGCCTTTTGCCCCATAAAAGTGGCCCTTGGATAGATTTTTCTGGTAATTAGAAACCCCTCAGCAAACTTAATCTCTGAAATGAGTCAAAAGTCACAGTTGTGCGGGACCCACGCTTTACCTTCTACATATCAGGAGGCAGCTCACAGTGGCAGGGGCCCTGACACACAGCCTGTGTGACTGATAGTGTGTGACTGGTCGCAGCCGTGCTCCGTGGGACCAGGGGCTTGAGCAAAAACACTGCTCTGTGAAATAGCAATTCTCACCATTTTCTACTAAATCCTTATTTCAACATTCTGGAATGTCCCTCCATAAAGTTGCTGGTTTCCTCCTTTTTTGCTTTGTTCTCACAACAGTTTAAGGAAAGCTTACATGAAGGTCACCCTTCTCCTGGTGACAGTGCTGAGTTCTGGTAACCAAAAGGAGCCAGTCAGGTGACTGCAGCTTTGATGGAGTAAAACATCATTTTAACAAACAAACGTTTTGGGAAACACTGAGAATGTGGGCAGGCCACACTCATAGACAGCTTTCCAGGATGATTGTCTTCCATTCTGTTCTGGAGTTATTTATTAAGCAGTTAATATGTCTCAGGCAGAGGGAATACAAAAATGAATGGCCATGGTTCTTAACCTCCAGGTGCCTGCAGTCCAGTGGAGGAGACATCTTTGCAAATCACATTAATAGCTGCCATTATTTGGGAATTTCTGTGGGTCAGGGGCTATGCCAGTGTGGTTTCAATCATATGTTCTAACCCTGCAAAATAGGTTTCGTTAGTTTCTCTCCACAGAAGAAGCAGAGGCCTCAGGGAGCAGAGAGGAGGTGTGCAGAGCCCAGGAGAGCCCAAGCAGGGGCTGGGGTCAGAACCTAGAGTTCTGATAAAGCAGCAAGGGGCAGGTGGACAGGTTGGCCAGCAGCCCTGAGAGGCCTATAGGGACAGTCCCCAGTCTGTGAAGCTGGAGAAGTTGGAAAGGCAGAGATGGCAGCACCTGTGCCCAGAAATGTGCAAGAACTCTGCTTCCGGAGCAGAGATAACTAGAGCCGTGTTTTCTTTTATCCAATTCTCTTTTCGACGGCGGCACCATGGACCCCGGCCAGCCAGCCCGAAACTTCGGGAGAACAGACACAAGGGAGATACAGAAGGAGCAACACTAATGTACTTTCCTAACAGGGTAAGGCTCCACTGGGTTGACGGCAGAATCACTTCATACCAATCAGAGCAAGCACATCATGTGTCTACCATAGACCAGAGACTCTGGTAGAAGGGAGTGGGCCCGTGGGCTGGTTGAATTTGCACTGATCCCAGAAGTTTATCTGCCTTTCCCCCCACTTCTCAACAGCTCTGCTGGTAGTGGTCAAACTTGATCTGCGACATTTGGCAAGACATATTTCCTGTAGATGCTCATTGAGTCATCTGAATAACGTACAGGGTTGGACTTGATTTCCCAGGTCCCTCCCTGCTCTCAGCAATCATGAGCCTAAGTCAGCATTCTGAGAAGCAAGGTGAATTCTCACACCTCTTCACCCCTGTGTGATGAGCTATTTTTATTGCAATAGTCAAACTTTGCACATGAAAAAGAAGTTACCTAAGCCCTAAGCCTATTGTTACACATAAGAGAAAAAAAAAAACTTATCCTAAGCCCTAAGCATATTGATAGAATATAGAAACATGGGTTCTGAAGATTTTAAAAGTAGTTGGTGTTAAAGAATGCAGGTTTTAATTGAAGTTCTACCACCTAATGGGCACTGAGCTTTAGATCCACTCTGCCCAAATCCCAGTTTCTGTATCAGTCATTTGTAGAAAACATCTTACTATACAGAGTTGTTGCAACAATCAAAGAGGATGATGGATGCAAAATACTTTTTGGAAAGATAAGAAACCAGACAAATGTATGTTAGGACTAGAATTTCCAATATTAAGTTCCTAATGGTCCAAGATTTGGTTGGCAAGCAAAAGACAGGAGGAAACAGTATTATGAGTGAGCAATTATGGACCAAGTTCCTCTAAAGAGGGAGAAGGAGTCTGCTAATAAAACGAGCATCAGACGAAAGGTGGTTTGATTTCAGCTGAGGAGCTGCAGCGTGAGGACGTTAGCCATCCAGAGATATTGTTAGGTAGGTTCTTCCCCAGGTCAGTGTATTTCCTCCTATGTGACCTGAGTGCTGGGGAAAGAGAGGGATTCATTCTGCTTCCCAGAGGGCTCACCTGGGATCACCTGGCCACCCCAACTGCGGCACGTAAGTAGGAAGAAACAGATCAAGGAAGGTAAGATGACTTACCTGAGGTCAAGGGAGTGAGAGCAAAGTCCAGGGGCCTGGGGCTGGGAGCACCATCAGAGTGAGGGAGGCAATCGTGAGCATCACCTGAGCCAGAGTCTTGGGTGTACAGGGGGCAGATGTCACCTAATCCTCGAGGGGCTATACAGGATCCCACCAGGAAAAGTTGTTAGCCTCAAAGGTTGAAGTTAAGAGGCAGTTTCCTCTTGTCTGAGAAGCAAGCTCACACAGATATGTATCTCAAGTTGTATCAAGCCAGGTTTAATGATAAAAATGTAAGTTTCTGTGTTACCTAGCTCTGTACAAGTCAATTCCTCATGAGAACTCAGTACTCTGCGTGGCTTCCCTGGGCACAGGTTGTGCAGGTGAGCCACTAACAATTGGTATTGTCATCCCCATTAAAATGGCAGAGATGATTTTTTGTTATATTATCATTGCCATTATTTCCTCGGGGCCTCCACATGGCCTGTGCTGTGCTAGTATCTACATAACCTCCACTCTGCACAATGACCCAGTAACTTTGAAATTTGCAGATGAGTAAACTGAGATTCAGAAATGTTAGGTAATTTGCTCTCAGTTACACAGCTGGTAAGTGGCAGAGCCAAGATTTAAACCAAGTTATGCTTGGTTCCAAAGCCCAGACAATGTTCTTTTCATGAGTGTATGCTGCTCTCGGCCACAGCGGTGGCAGAAAAGGAACTCCGAGAGCCATAGTGCTGCACAGTCCCTGTATCAAAATCAGTGTCAATCAAAGTCTAGACTTAATTTAGCGATTGCAATCATCATTTCCGCACTGTTCCTAACTACCCTTCTATTTAGTTCAAGACATCACTTCCTGAGTTAGATACAGAGAGCAATTGTGCCAAAGTAGCACATAGCCCACTAATATGGGATCTTGAAGGGTGTGAGGCCACATTTGTGTAGTATTGAGCATATCACAGGGAAATATTTATTCTCAGGTAATATGAGCTGAGTCAACAAAGGCTCTTTTCGAACATCAACACTTACTAAATTCTATGCACTATCAGGGAAGGAGTGATCGTAAGACCTGGGGACATGTAAGGGAACAACGTTATTCTAACTGACAAATCTAATTAAGTATCTTGGGACTCTTGAAAGATAATTTTATTAGCTGACTTAATAATTTCATCTAGCTGGGCCATGTTAGAGAAACGATGAAAAGAAGCCCTATTTCTTTTAACATCATATAGAGGTCTAGAAGATACATAAAATAAGAATACAATTCAAGTGATGTTTGGAGACATGAATCAGTGTCTTAGGCAAGATGAAGGGAAACATAGTGGCCCAAGACAGAGCAGAGTCATGGTGTCTCCATGCTACTACTATGGGAGTAACCAGAGGTACAGGCTACAAGTGATGGCTACTGGCATCCCTTGCTATCTTCAAGGATACTCCCACTCTCCCTTCACAAATGTCAGAAATCTAGGAAGGAAGGAGGTGGCAGGTGAGCCCAGAGGGCAACATTTCAGTGAAGATGGTACTGAATATTCAGGTCACTGACCCTATTTCAGGAACCTCCTCCTCTTAAAAATATCCATTAATAACAAGAGCATTTATTAAATATCTACTAAGAGCCAGGCACTGCAGCAATGTTTACAGATGCTATTTCTCTTTTTTCCCAACTACCTGGTGAAGTAGGTTTTAATATCTGATTTTGGAAATGAAAAAACCAGAAACTCAGTAAGGTTCACTCATCTAAGTTCATATTTCCAGGATTTCCACCTTTGTTTTTTAATTCTAGGACCCAAGTGCTTCCTTCCATTTCTGGGACCAGGGATTCTGAATCTTCACTCTGAGTAGCCAGAAACTAAAACGGAGGAATTCAAGAACTCAAAGACCATACTTCCAGACTGCAGCGGCCTTAAAATCCAGAGGTACAAACAGCTTCGCATAAGAAGATGACTCATACTACTACTACAAGGCTGTAAGAGGTGCTTGAATGTCGAAAAAGGGACTGATGACAGACTAATGAGGAGAAAAGGCAGCAAGAAAGTAAGGCAGGCTAGCCTTGAGTTGGTCTTCAAGGAATGAGTAGAAATTAGACAAAAATGGAGGTGGGGCCTCGTAAGTTCCAGAAGGAAACACTTTCCACATTGGACTTCTCCGATCCAGAGAAAGTGAGGACTAAACTGAAATCTGGGGTAGAAACAGCATGGAGACATTTTGAAAGTCTTGAAAAAAAGTAGTGAGATAAAATTTATATAGAATGAGATATACAGATCTTAAGTAGAAATTCAGGGATTCTGATACAATTGTGTAATCACCACTCCAATCAAAATATAGAACATTTATGTTACCCCAGAAAGTTCCTTCATATATCTTCTCTCTCCTACCCACCCCTACGGGCAACAACTGTTCTGATTTCTATATCCATAGGTTAGAACTTCATATGAAAAGCATCATATCATATGCGTTATTTTGTCTGACTTCTTTTGAGATTAGTTCATGTTGTTGCATATATGAGTAGTTCATTTCTTTCTATTTCTGAGTGGTATTTCATTGTATGGATGTTTTGTTTATTCATTATTCTTATGTTGATGGACATTTGGGTTGTTTCCAGTTTGGGCTACTTGTGAATGAAGGTGCTGTGAACATTGTTGTTTACCCTGATATCATTTTTAAATCTATTTCCATTCTCTCTTTTTTTTTTTCTCCTTTGCTTATTTTCTAAGAATTCAGAAGACATCCTGCCACCGATACAGAATAACCTGGAGCTGAAGTCCCTCCCTGTTAGACTAATTACACACACGAAAGTGTTTATGTTCAGACCTACCCACACAAAATTAGAAAAATTAATAATTTATGGGTACTGTATTATATTTATAACAAGTTTAGATGAACTTGGATGAAATTATTTACAAGAAGTTTTGGAACTAACATTTCATAGTTCACACCCCATGGAAGTTTTTAACTACCCTCTGCATTTTAACTACTCTGTTTCTTCCTGAGTAAGGTGTCCTACCAACCTGTCTATGAACCCATGCTGTTAAGGATGAAAGCAGTAAAAAAAAAAAAAAAAAGGAAATAACGTTTCTCTTTCTCCTTCCTCCATTTGCAACAAATTAAGAGTCAATAAGGTAAGAAACTAATAAGTAACAAGAAGAAATTTGACCAGACTCAGTACTCTCTCCATATACCATTTGTCTTCAGGCTTCATCCCCCACACCCCAACTCAGTCCCAGTGGTTCTCTGTGGATTGCAGATTTCAGTGAGGGCACTGACCACCTTCATGATACGGCCATCATCTCACCCCCCAGTCACTCACATCCAAGGTGACTTTTCTTGTCATTCAACATCCACGTTCAAAGCCATTTCTCGTGACCAGAATTTCTTCAGACCCACTTAGGAAGGCCTCTAGAGGGGTACCTAGTTAGACGTGGTAGATTGAGTTATGCATTTGCTTCCACTCCCTCTAAAACCTTCACTTAGAAAACAGACATGAGACTTCAAAGAAAAAGGAACAAGAGAGGAAATGACATGTGAGCTTGTGCTAATGGACTTATAAATACTTAGCACCCCTGAGAAAGCTGAAATCTAAACCAGCAGAGGAATAAATTCGGCGGGAGTCTGATTTGTGTAGACGACAGTCAGAAAGACTCAAGAAGTAGAGGAGCTGGCTCCCTTTAAAAGTGAGAGGCCAAGTGAGACTAAAAACAGATATATAGGGTTAAAAGTCACTTTAAGACCCAGTTATATCTGAATTTCCCCTTTCCCCTAAGCAACCAAGCAACTGCCCCAGCCCATGCTGGGATAAAACCAGAGGTTCACTCTTGAGAGGGGGGACTGGAAAGACTCCAGTCCCCAGGACAGCAGAAGCAGTGGAGGGTGATGTCGCTATGCTGAAAAGAGGAGGCCAAGTGAAGGTTGACACTTGGGAGAGGGACATCTCTGACCCCTTCGCTGATTTGATTTCAAGTACACAGAGAGCTATGTTTACATGTCCCTGGAGGAGAAAGGGGACTTCCTCCCCTGCAGGAAAAACTCGCTTGAGAGAAAACACCTATTTACATTTGGGGATTTCCCAATGAAACAGCTCACCCAGCTCACACAACAATAGAGTCCACGAATCAGTAAGAGTCACGTACCCACACAGAATTTGTACTTGTTTTAAATGGAGACATTTGCGAAAGGCTTCTAATATGGACTACGGGAGTTAAAACCAAAGGAACATGGGTTTGTGTGGTTCAGGGAGAAATAGACAAAGAACAGAAGAAAACATACGTAATTCATATGCTTCAAGAGATAAGTAAAGATATTACATCCAAGAGACAAGAACATGAGGTTACAAAAGAAATTGTTCAGAAAGGAGGTGCTTAGGAATTAATGATGTGAGAACAGATAGGTAGACTTCAATTAATGGGTTAGAAAGTAAAGTTAGGAAGTGTCCCTGGCGTGGAACAGAAAGAGAAAAAACAAGTTGGGAAAAGATTTTGTCAATAATGGCAAACAAGTCAACAGGGTCCAAATTCTGGAAGAGAATTCAAGAATGGGTGAACAGAGAAAAGTAAGGAGAGGGAATAAACCAAACAATCCTATGGAGCGATTTCCTATGGATGGAGAAGCTTCACCCAGTGCCCAGGACGATGGAGGAACAGCAGGGCACAGGCCAGGTGACATTTCAGAACAGTGAGGATAGACAGAACGTCTTAAAGACCTCCACTGATTTTTAAAAAAGGAGGAGGGGGAGGAGGAGAAAAGACACGAAGACCTAGAAAAACTGGGGATCAGAGTAGATCAGACTCCTCATAAGTGGCATTCAAAACTAGAGGCAATGATTATATACCTTCAAAACTCTATGGGAAATTATTTCAAAAGAAATTCTGGTTTTGAAATAAACTAGAATTCTATCAAACATCAGTTGAAGGCAAGGATAGAAGGAAATTTTTAAAATCTAACCTTACCTTTTGCCTCCCATGATTTTATTCTGTTTTGTTTTGTTTAAAGGAATTCTGTGCTCTACCAAAATGGAAGCGCGATCCTAGCAGAGGCAATTATAGTCTGAAGGAATAAAGACTCCAACCCAGGTGAGAGAGAAGGGTGTCCCCAAACTGACATTTGGGGACATCCTACAGTGACCATGGAGCAGTAGGCCTGGGCTGGAGTGCTACCAGTTCATGTTGAAAAGGGACATGCTACCTGTCCAAGTTGAAGCAGAGGGTTATAGATGAGAAGGGGAGGGTGGGGAGCCTAAGGGGAAAAATGAAATTGATAAATGACCTACTATATCTGAACATATTGAGAGGCAATTTACATTTCAAAACACTTATAAGTGAGTAAAATTAGTGATTAGCACATAAAAATCTAAAGAAAAAAATTAAGGCTGTTATTATTCTCTTAAGGGAGCCAAAAAAGGGTCGAACAAGAAAGAAACTGTAGTTAATTATAGTACACCACATGGCTAAGCTTTATAATATTTCTACAGTCATAGTAATATAAATACTGGATACTGATTTCTACTGGATACAAAAGTAGGATATATTTATATTGGGAGGAAAAGTGTGATGTATGAGACCTAATTTTTTTCTTCTACAGATGGGAGACAAAAGAAAATATAGGAAGAAAATAAATAGCAGCATAAACAAGTTATTTTTTAAAGAAACATGGAGGCAAAAATCAAAATAAACAGTAAATTAATTGAAACTGAGAACTTTTGAAAGTGAGATCGGGCCGTGGAGGCTGGCACGAAGGCCACTGCTTCCACTACAAGCTTAAAACGATTTCACGTTTAATGCATACGTATAACTCTACAAACTAGAATTTTCTAAAGAAAAAAAAAAAGATGGGCTTCTGGACATCTTTAGGTGCTTAAAGACTTGAGTGCATTGAGGAATGCACAGGATCTGACTCATTTCAAAACCCCCATCCCACTGGACACCGCCACCCACAGGTCCCCAGGATGGCCTTTAGCCTCCTCAGGGATACCGGCCTGCCTCTGGTCCCCCCTTTAAAGTTGTTTTGCAGGTTACTAAAAGCAGATTGATTTCTTTTTGGCCGTTTGTAGCCAGTGACCAGAATGCAGAATGTAGCTACACTTAGATCTTTTTTAGCATGTGAAAGAAATGCATAGGTTGCCAGGCGAATGAACTAAATGTTATATTTAGCTGGGAAGATAACATATCCGTAATGTTTGGATTTATCAAAACAAATTCCAGATGGCAGGCAAGCCATAGAGAGAGGGGCCATCTGGTAAGTCAGAGCAGGGCTCATTTTTTTTTTTTAAAGGTGAAAGGTAGTAAATGTCAAAACTTCCTGTGGTGACAATATATCTATCTGTCGCCACTCCTGAAGGAGCAGTCCTGAGCTGCACATCCTGTACGTGCTAATTTAAATATCTGTAGCATTATGCTTTTTCAAATACCCAAGTGCTTGACTATATTTTTAAAAACAGTGACTGTAGTAAGGTTTTGATGTCTACCTGCTAAACAGGTATTGTATGGCGTCAGCTGTAGGCATTAATAAAACTATTCAACAATTGACTTTACAATTACACAAATTATTTGAGAGTAAAAACCAATAGAAGCTGAAACAATTTTTTTTCAAAATGATTTAAGATGTTGCTGCCATTTTTGATTTAGCTCAGCAGTGGTATTTTTAGCACATTTTTGGTTTGACAGGATGTTTCTTACACATATTTTCTTCTCTCCCCATTCCCACTGCTCCCTCTGAAACTAATCATTACATGACTGTATTTATTCACCAATTTCCCACACCCTCTCCTTTGGCCCCCGCTTACACACAACTGCCAGCTTAATCTTCTTTAAATATTGCTATGTTTATATAACTTCCTGGCTCAAAAGACAGTCCATACCTCTCCAATATCCAGAGGATGATATGCAGGCTTCTGCTCACAGACAACTGTACTTCTCTCCACCTCCTCCCCTCCCGTCCCCGCATTGCCTCAGGCTGCAGCAGGCTATTATCTTCAAGAACTGGTCCCCTGTCTCCAACCTCAGCACATTTGGCAGGGACCCTGATGCTCTCTGCTGGGCCTAATAGCCTGTCCCCAAGGAATTTGGACTGGGCTCCCCCTACCACAAGTAAATCCAACATGCCATGTCTAGCATGAAGGCAAGTACTGCTCCATCAGAGACTTCTTCTGGCGGAGCCCACATTCAGGTTAGCATTCAGGGGTGATGGCATTAGCACAGACCTTACGTCATGGAAGGTGTCAGTCACCCTCTGTGGCAGGCTCAGTAATGGCCCCCAAAGATGTCTGTGTTCTAATTCTTGTAAACCGTAAATGCTACCTTACATGACAAAAGAGACTTTGCAGATAAGATTAAATTAAGGAATTAAAAAATTTTTATTTTTCCATTATAGTTGACATTCAATGTTATATTAGTTTCAGGTATACAGCGTAGTGGTTAGACATTTATATAACTTATGAAGTGATCTCCTAATAAGACCTACACCCACCTAACATCATGTATAATTATTACAATATTATTGACTATATTCCCTACGCTGTACTTTACTTCCCCATAATTATAACTGAAAATTTGTACTTCTTCATCCCTTCACCTTTTTCACTCAGGCCCCAACCTCACCCCCATCTGTCAACCAGCAATTTGTTTTCTGAATCTATGAGCTTGCTTCTGTCTTATTTGTTCATTTATTTTGTTTTTTATTTTCCACATAGAAGTGAAATCATCTGGTATTTATCTTTCTCTGTTTGACCTATTTCGTTTAGCACAATACCCTCTAGGTCCATCCATGTTGTTGCAAATGTTAAGACTTTATTCATTTTTATGGGCTGAGTAATTTTCGTTGTGTACATGTACGACCTCTTCTTTGTTCAATTGTCTTTTGGCTAGAGTATTTAATCCATTTACATTTAAAGTAATTATTGATAGGTACATAGTGCCATTTTATTGTTTTCTGATAATTTTTGTAGTTCTCTATTCTTTTCTTATCCTCTTGCACATTTCTGTTGTATGTTGTTGACTCTCTGTCATGTTTAGATTCCTTTTTCTTTATTTCTTACATATCTCTTGTATATTTTTGGTGTGTGGTTACCATGTGATTCATATGTATCAAGCTATGTTTACAGCAGTCTATTTTAAGTTGATGGTTGCTTAAGTCTGAATACATTCTATAATCACTGCCAGTTTTACTCTCCCCCTCCATGTTTATATTTTTGTCATTATTTTTATTTCTTTTATATGTGTGTTTGTGAGTTTCTCTTAATTTACTGTTGTAATTGTACATGACCATCCTACTTTTGCCTTTTAAACTTTATATTTGCTTTAATGTTGGTTGACCTACTGCTTTTATTACACGTTTGCCTAGTCAGTGAGAATTTTTTCTTTGCAATATTTTCTTATTCAAACTTTTGATTTTTTTTCTATTTCACCTTAAGACCCTTTAACAATTCTTGTAATACTAGTTTGGTGGTAATGAATTCCTTCAACTTTTTCTTATCTGAGAAGCTCTTTATCTCTCTTTTGAGTCTAAATGATAGCTTTGCTAGGTAGAGTAGTCTTGGTTGTAGGTCCTTACTTTTCATCACTGTGAATATTTTATGCTAATCCCTTTAGGCCTGCAAAGTTTCTATTGAGAAATCAGATAACAGTCCTATGGGAGCTTTCTTGTAGGTAACTACTTGCTTTTCTCTTGCTGATTTTAAGATTCTCTCTTTGTCTTTAATCTTTGGCATTTTCATTATGATGTGTCTTGGATATGGGCCTCTTTGGTTTCATCTTGTTTGGAAATCTCTGTACTTCCAAGTCTTATATGTCTATTTCCTTCACCAGGTTAGGGAAATTTTCCATCATTATTTCTTCCAATAGGTATTTAATACCTGCCTTTTCTCTTCTCCTTCTGGTAACCCTATGATGCAAATGTTGGTGTACTTGATGTTCCAGAGGTCCCTTATACTATCTTCGTTTTTAAAAATTTTCTCTTTTTGCTGTTCTAATTGGGTGTTTTCTGCTACCTTGTCTTAGAAATCATTGATTCAATCCTCTACTTTATCTAACCTGCTGTTGATTCCCTCTAATGTACTCTTCATTTCAGTTATTGTATTCTTAATCTCTGACTGGTTTCTTTTTTGTTTGTTTTCTATCTCCTTTTTTGTTTTATATGTCTTTGTCAAAGTTCTCAGTAAGAACATCTATTCTTCCCCTAAGTTAATTGAGCATCCTTGTAACCAGTGTTCTGAACTCTGCATCTGGTAGATGACTTGCCTCCATTTTGTTTAGTTTTTTTTTTCTGAAGTTTTGTCCTGTTCTTTCATTTGGACATGTTTTTTTGTCTTCATTTTGGCTGCAATTTTATGTATTTTGCTTGTTTGTTTCTATGTATTAGGCAGATCTGCTATGTTTGTTTCTATGTATTAGGTAGATCTGCTATGTCTCTAAGTCTTGTCAAGGTGGCCTTATGTGGCAGGTGTCCTGTGGGGCCCAGTGGCGCAGTCTCCCTGGTCACCTGAGCCGGGTGCTCCAGGTATGTCTCTTGCATGGATTGTGTGTGTTCTTTTATTGCAGTTGAGCTTGATTGTTGATGTCACTTTAGTCGGTGGGATTGATCCACAGGCTGACTGGCTGTGAGGACTGGCCATGACTTCAGAGGACAAGTTGTTATGTGGGGGCTGACCTCATAGAACAGGATTTGCTTTAGCAGGGCTCAGGGGCCTGCCAAGTCCACCCTCTAGATGTGTGGTTTGTGGTGCTAATTGGATGGTACTCTGGTGAAGTCAGAAGCCAGCCACCAGGTGTGTTGGTTCTGGCGCCTCTTAGGAAGGGCTCTGTTGCAGGCCAAGGTCAGCCGCTGCCTGTGTCTGGCTTGGGGACATCTGGTAGGCACTACAAAGTGATCTGTGGTTGGTAGCTGCCTGTTCTGGGTGGTTATGCTATGAACTGAGGCCCGTTGCCACTAGTGCCAGGCTTAGCAAGAGGCATAGGGCATGTGAGGCCAGCAACTGCTTGTTTGGAGTTTGTGGACCTTTGAGAGATTTTAGGAAAGTCCACAGCTCAGGCGCCAGCTGGCCCTTTGTGTAGGTTAGCCTCTGGGAAAGGTTCTGGCCATCTTGTGAGTTGGATGGGAGTGGGTTCTCAGAGAATCACAAGGGTGGGCTGAGAGTAGTGTTAGCTGGGTTGAGAGAGACTCAGACTTGGCACACCCTGTGCCAGCAGGCTGAATGAGAGGAGGGTTCAACAAAGAAACAATAGCATTGGGGTTGCCCCACCAGCCTTAGTCCTGAAGCCAGAAAATTCAGTTCCTCCACTTATGTTCCTGCTACTTTTCGAGCTGCTGTCCCTTCTCTGGGGTTTAGGGTAAGTGAGACCATTAGTGAGTAAGTCCATAAGGGGGCCCTTTAAGAGGAGCACCTGAGACTCCAGCTGCCCTCCATGTCACCTGGACTGAGACCCTACTGATTTTCACAGCTAGCTGTTGTGGGGACTTCTTTTCCCAGCATTGGTGCTCTGGGTTGGGGAGCCTGATGTGGGACTGGCATCCCTTGCTCCTCAGGGTGGACCTCTGCAGCTGAGATAGCTCTCCCAGTTCTTAACCACCACACGTGTCATTGTAAATCAGTTGGAAGGCATTTGTTATTACTAATGCGAAAGAGTTTTTTACCCCATAGATTTTTAAATTGCTTAACATATGTCTATAGAAAACCACTGATTTTTGTGTATAGCTCTCTTACTGGGCCCTCTTTCTATTATAATAGTTTTTCATTGATTCTCTGGGATTTTCTAGATAGACTATCATACCATCTAAAACCAAGATAGTTTTTCCTTTTTTGTTCTCAGTATCTTTATCTCTCATTTCTTTTCTTGGCTTAACTTATTGGACTATCCAGTGTGCTACTGAATTTTACTGGTAACAGCTACTGTCCCTGTATCTTCCTGACTTTTTAACTGAATATTTCAATTATCACCATTAAGCATAATATTTAACAAAAGAAATTTCTTTTTCTAATTTGCTGAAAAAGAGATGTTGAAATTTTACCAAAATATTATTTTACATTTGAGATAATTCTGTTGTTTTTCCTTCTTTAAATTGTAAATGTTGAATTACAATAAAGGTTTCTTAATACTCAATTAGCCTTATATTTCTGGAATAAAAACCTACTTGGCCAATCATATTAAAATTGGCCTTTAAATACACTCATAAATTTCCTTTTCTGGTATTTTATTTGTATTCCATTTTAGAATTTTTGCATCTATACTTTTAGATGACATTCTTTTATAGTTTGTTTATGATTTATTATATGAGTTTCATCCAGTCAGATTTTTGTTGGCCTTGGTGAAGAACTTGGTAAAATTTTCATCTTTTTCTAGCTTCTAGAAACTTTATAGGTTCTAAAGTTCTGGGAGAACTTTGCTGTAGCTATGTGGGATAAATATTTTTTAAAAGATAAATCTTGTACTGACTTTAACTTCTACAGAGATTGATCTATTCTGCTTTTCAACCTCTTTAAAAGTCACTTTGGATCCCATGTTTATTGTAATATTATTCACAACAGCCAAATGTGGAAATAACCCAAGTGTCCATCAACAGATGAATGGATAAAGAAAATGTGGTTACATGCATACAAAAGGATGTTATTCACCCAGAAAAAGGAATGAAGTTGCGATACATGCTACAACAGGGATAAGCCTTGAAAACATGCTGTGTGAAGTAAGACAGTTACATAAAGACAAACATTGTCCGGTTGTACCTATATGAAATGTTTAGAATAGGCAAATTCACAGAGACAGAAAGTAGATTAAAGGTTACCAGGAACTGGGAGAAGAGAGAAATGGGGAGTAATTGCTTAATGGTTTTGGAGTTTTTGTTTGGGGTGATGAAAAGATTTGGGATCAGAGAGTGGTGATAATTGCACAACATTGTGAATGTAATTAATGCCACCGAATTTTACAGTTAAAGTGGTCAAAATGACATTTATGTTGTATATGTAGTTTATCACAATAAAAAAATTTTAACCCACATAAAGTGATTTTTGTTTTAAAATGTTATTTTTAGTAATTTATGTTTCCCTAGAATACCTCCCATTTCCTTTAGATCCTTAAATTTATTGGTATGACTTTATAGTTTTGTCCCTTTCCTTAATTTTATTTATTTATATGTCTTTCCTTTTTTGTTGCACAGGCTTGCCAAAAGCTAGTCTATTTTATTGTTAGTTTTGTTTTTTCCCCACCAAAAACTAGCTCTTGGTTTTATTGATAAAATATATTTTTATCATATTATATATTTTACATATATATTACATATTTTTTAATTTTCAATTAATTCTTCCTAGTATCTTTATACATCTTGTTTTCAGGAGTTATTTCATTGCCTTTTTTAGCTTCCTTTTTTTCTTCTGTAGTCCCCCCTCCCACTGTCCTTTATTTCAAAATAACTCACAGTTTAAGTTTTTTTATTATCCTAGAGAATAAACTTTTTTTTTTAATTGCAAGAAAATTAATTGTTTTTTGCTACTCTATTGTTTTTACTCATTTCTAATTTTATTGCCTTATGGCCAGAGACTGTATCCTGTATATATGATTCGTGCTTTTTGAACTATTCAGAGTTTTTATGTGGTCTACTTCATAGAGGCTTTTTTGAGTATTCTGAGGTCAATGGAAAATAACGTAGGTGAATATATATGTTTGTTTTTGTACATATATGCATATATATGTGTGTGTATGTGATTCAGTAGTTATATTATTTAAATCTTCCACATACATACAGAATTAAGTTTTTGTTTGTTTAATCTTTTAATTTCTGAGAAAAGTATGTTAAGATGTCCCACTAAGATTTTTGATTATCAGTTGACTTTTGCATATTTGAATATGTATATTAAAGCTATGTTATTAAGAGGGCAAAGGTTCATGACAATATGTTTTCTTGGCAGATAGTACCTTCATTATTATGAAATATCTTTTCTCATTTTAACACTTTAGCCTTAAGTGTTATATTGTCTGATATTAATATTGCCATAGTTACTGTCTTTAAATTATTTTTTAACCTTTCTAAATTTTAATATATATGGGTTTATGGTTTTAAGAACAATAATTTTGTAAGACATAACAAAATGAACTCCTTGCCTTACCCCTCCCACTGATTTTCCTCTCCCTCAAGGAAACTACTTACTACTCTTTTCATTGTTTCTTCCAATAATTGCTTCCACATTTCTAAGTCATAACCTTCTGTCTCTCGATTTTTCAGTTTTGGATTGTATCTATTTCCTGTTGTGGAACATTATTATTTATCTCCTTTACATGATTCTATCACATTCTCATTTACCACATCCTCCCCAAAGAGTGATAATTTTTGGTTAGATCAATATTCAATATTCATTATTCTACAAAAATATGATTTGTAGCCAAGTTACTTAGTATATTATGATTAAATATCCTTTTAGGTATGAGTTTCTATTTTCCCTGGAGTTCATAAATTTCCCCCTTTGCTTGGCTGTTTACATACCTAGCACAAATTCATTCACAACTGTCCACCAGAAGTATTAATCTCACGTCCACGTCACTCAGTCTCCTGTCTGCCCTCTTGTGCCATTGGTGGATGTCATGGCCTTGTGCATCACTGCCCTCCTTAGGCTTCTCTGCACCCTCATTCAAGCCATCCCCTCGACCATACTTATGGGCTTTATTCCCTATTTAATCCAGTCTTTCTTTCTTTGGTTTACTCACTTGTGTTGGGTGACCATACCCAAAGCTTCTTAGGACAAGGTACATGAGGGCGGCCTTTCTGAAACTGTCTTTATTCTGCTCTTGCATGTGATTGATATTTTGAGGGTACGTATAGAGTTTTAGGTTGGAAACGATTTTCCCTCAGGATTTGGAAGGTTTGCTAGTTTTCAGGCTTGTTGTTGATATATTTGATGCTCATCTGATTCCCGTTCCTTTGTCTGTGGCCTGTTTTGTTTCCTGGAAGCTTGTAGGATCTTTCCTTTGTCCTGAGAGTTCTGAAATTTCACAATGGGTTGCCTTGCTACAGATCTCTTTTCATCCTCCATGTCAGGCAGTGGTTGGTGTTTTCCACCTAGAAACATGTGTCTTTTATTTCTGGAAGATCTCTTAAATTGATGACTTGATAATTTCTTCTCCTTTTATCTCTGGAACTTCCATTTCTCAGGATAACGAGCCTGCTAAACCGATGCACTGATCCTTCATCATTTCCAGTCCATTTTCATCCTCTTTCTTACTCACACTCTTTATGTCTTCCACTTCCTGGGAGATTTTCTCAAATTTACCTTCCTACCTTTTCATGGAATATTTTGTATGTGCTATTTTTAATTTCCAAGACAACTTTTGATTGTTCCTTTGTTCATAGTCTGCTGGTCTTTTTTTTTTTTTTTATAGATATGATTAGCTTCTTTTACTTTTCTAAAAATATTGCTTTCTTGTACTTCTGCATTGTTTCTGTCTCCCTTAAATTTGTTTTCTGCTTTTATGAGAAAACTTTCTGCAAATATCTGACAATCTCTAGTAATCTCTCATAGTCGGGAGCAAGTCACTTAAAGGCTTACTGGAAGCTCTCTATGAGCGGGTATGACTTGTTTCCTAGGGGCTTCACTATAAGGAGATCTGCCTGGGCAGCATAGTTGGGGTATTCCCCAACCATCACTACTTAAAGGTCTTTTCTCCTGGGCGAGTCAGATTCCCAGGAGACATCCTCTGCAATGCTGGAGACTCACAGTGTAGACTACCAGCACTCTTGGAACCTAATTGAGGAAGGAGCCCTGGATCTTGCTCTTTATACTGAGTTGCATTTCCCTCAACATACTGTGTTCAGTCTAGCCCCTCATTCCTCACCTAAACCCTGAGTCCAGTCTAGTTCATTCTTTTTGTAGTCTCCTGTGGAGGTGGGAAGGTGGTAGGAGATTTAACTATATCATATATGGACTTCAATCAATAATCCTATCTTTAGCCTCACATACACCCCACTGTCTATACTCAGAGTGGTGCCTCCTGATCACAAGCCTTTCTGGTGGTTTGTGGTACAAACTTGCCTACTTCTGGGTTTCTCCCACTGCCAAACAGGTATTAGTTTTTGTTTTTGTTTTTTAAAATAATTTACAGTTCATTGTCTAACTGCTTTCCTTTACCCAAGATGTCACATTTTTTTGTCATTATGAGTCCATCTCTATTTTTAAAAATCCCTTTATTTTATTTTTAGTGTTTTTTTTTTTTTTTTTTTTTTTTTTTGGTACAAGTGAGAGCATCTTCAATTCATCATGTTTAACTCAATGCTCCCTATTTATTTTCATTAGTATTTATTTGCTCCATCTTTTCATGTTCCTGTATTTTCAAACTTTAAACCTGTCATTTTATTTCAGGTGTCTCTTATTGCAATAATAAGAGTTAACATTTATTGAGAACTATTTGCTAGGTGCTTTACATATACCGTACAGGTATCAGGTACAGGTGCTACACATATATTATCTCATTTATTACTTATGACAACACTGCTCAAAACACGATGGACTCAAATCTAAAAATTCATGTTTTTCATCAGCTCTGGGAAATTGTTTTTAATAATTTATTTGAATGTCTTCCTTTCTTTTGTCTTTTTTACCTTTAGAACTCCTGTAGAAAAAAATGTACAATTCACTGTCTTTCATGTCTTGTACTTTCTATCTCATAACTAATCATTGTCATTACTTTATCCTTTAATGTTATATTGAGAAAAAATTTCTTGGGTGATCTTACACTGTCAGCTTCTATTTAGTTCGATTATTTGTTTTTATTTCATAAATCATTAATAGGTATGAAAGCCAGGATTCAAATCCCAAGCCTGTCCTATTAACTGTTACACTACTAGTAAAGAGTATAAAGACTTTTTTCTTTAACCTCATTACTCTTTATCCTTCAATGAAGAAAATGTAACCCAAATATATTTATTAGGATAATTGATGTATGTGAATGTACTCTTACTATTGTGATATGAGGACATGAAAATTGTTAAATTTTCTCTGAACTTATCACTTATAGAGTACTTTTTCCTTTTCTCTATTAAGGCTATTTACGTAGAGGTTTTTTTTTTTTTTTCAATTTTATGATTTTGATGTCTTTCTTTTCTCAATATTGCTTTTCTACAAATACTAGGCTAATTTTGACTCCCTGTGTTCACATTTGAGATTCCTCTTCAACCATCACTGAAAGTTTTGATTAGTCAGCTTCCTTCTGATTATGGAGAAGAATCAGGATTTGAGAATAGGTTCATGTGGGAAGCTTATCTTCTGGGTCTCCCTCCCTCCTAGAGCCCCACCCCCACTCCCTATTCTATGTGCCTCCTGTGCCAAAATCCCACTTAGAGGAAGTATTCATATACTTTGGAATCAAATCCCGAATCAGCTCTTTTCACCTCTTTCTTCTGCTGTTTAATGTTCCTGAGAGGGTCTGGAGGTACTTCAGGGTCAACCCCAGGGTCTTTAACCCCAGCACAGTGAATATTTTTTGTTTTAAAGCAGTTCTAAGGTTTTTAACCTGGGGACACATGCCGCTGTCACCATTGGATATTGACAGTGAAAAAAAAAAGAAAGGGAAGGATCGCTCCAAATATAGTTATTTAACTAATTGCCCTGACAATTGCTTAAAAGTCCAGGCCTGTTCTTTGTAGTCATTAATGCCAAGTGTGGAGAAATTTTAGAATTGCTCTTGTGGCCCTGAATTTTAAACAGGTTTTTTTCCTGTTCTCGGTTTGCCATCAATGCAGTCCTATTCACTCTTCTTCTAGAAATTTCTAAAATTGTGGACCATGAAAATTTTCTTTCCTGTGTTTTTTTTGTGGTATTGTTATGTTTTAGTTATTTCTTTAATGAAGAGAGACATAAAACATCTTCGGTTCTTCAGTTAGCCCACTTGATTCAGTACCCTCTACTTCATTTCAAAAACAGATTCCTTATCTCTAAAACAAGGTAGGGAAAGGGGAAGAGGGTACATTTGTGGGTAAGTTGCTTCCTCACAGCCACTCCCAACAGGCTTCACTGAGGGTTCTGTATCATCAGTCCACACCCAATGGAGACTATCACACTTGGCCAAACCAGTTAACTACCTTTTGTTATTTCTTGGTGCAGCCTCCCTTTTATTTTGACCAGCTCCAAGCCACCTTTCAGTGAACTCGATTGTTTAGAGTTGTCTAGTAGTCTACTTTTTTCCACATAGAAAGTCACCTAAGACACTAATTCGCATTAAAATGTTAAGAATTCAGTATATTTTCCCTAGCAGTAATGTGCACATCGAAAGTGATGAATGAAGGAAAACAATGCTCACCTTAGGGTTTGCTATGGACTGGATGTTTGTGCCTTCCCCAAATTCAAATGTCGAAATTTTAACCCATGAGCTGGGATTAGGAGGTAGGGCCTTTGGAAGGCACTTAGGTCATGAGGGTGGAGCCTTCATGAAACGGATTAGTGCCCTTATCAAAAAAGCATGAGGGAATCGGCTTCTGTACTCTCTCTCTCTCTCTCTCTTTCTGCTTTGAGAATGCAATGAGATGTCAGCAGTCTGCAGCCTGGAAAAGGCCCTCATCAGAACCCGATCACACTGGCATCTTGATCTCACTTCCAGTCCGCAGAATATGAGAAAGAAATTTCCGTTGTTCACAAGCTGCTCAGTCTATTGTATTTTGTTATAGCAGCCCAAGCTAAGACAGGGATAAATAGGTAATGGTGGCACCTTAGATATTTTAGAAGGAGAGGTCTTCAGTGCACAATTTTCAGACCACTGCCACTTTGCTTATCCATAAAGATAGCTGTGCCTTTTACAAATGGCAGCTCTGATCAAGTATGCAACATGACCTGCTGATAGTCATTAATTTTCTCTCCTTAGTTCTTTGTGGTCAAAGATAATAATGCTTACAATTACAATTTTGAGCAAATATTCAGTGTAACCCCTGGATATTTGCTAGGCCTGTCGAGTAGTTATAAATGGGTACCTTTGGGAGGGTGGAGGGCATGGTGGGTGGGTGTGCAAGGGAGGGATTTCACTTTTATTTCAATGTCTTTAGATTTTTCTCTAGAAATGGAATGGAGGAAATTTAAGTTTCCAAAAGCTCCACTCCCTGCTTAGTGATGTCATCATAGAAATTTTTACATTTGTATATAGCCCACCAGCCAGATCAAGCTTAGCTGTGACTGGCTAACCTAACAGTTTTACTACTATTAAATTCACCGTGACCAAAAACTAATTTTAATGTTAATTAAATGTGTTTTATTATATACAGATTAAAACATAAAATATTAAAGCCCTTGTGTTAGCCACTTTATCACTCATCCTTCTACCCAGTCAGAGTCAGCTGCAAGGTTCATTCAATGAGCTAGTCTCCTCTCCTTGCAGATCATGCTTACTTCAGATACACAGAGGAACCAAAACCCCAATACCAACCAAGTCCCTGCAGAACTGCTGCTACAGCTCACTTTTTAATTTTTTTTTACAAACTGTCTTATGCTTCCTATTCCTGCCTCACTGTAATACTGTGTAACAGAAGCAAGTAGTTGGTAAAGTTTAAATTGTGTGTGTGTAACATATTAAATATATCCAAAATGAATAGGCAAATCTGGTAATACCCTCTAAGGTTTTGTTTTTCTTCATTGTTAGTGACTTTAAGTGCACATCACACACAGTGAGCACTGGCTTTCTTGTTTCAACATTCCAAAATGGCATAGAAACTCATATTTGGGGTTGAGCCTGTTTGCCTTTGTTCAAACCAGCAAACTGGGCATTGTCTTTGCATCGTCAATCAGAGTACTAAGTAGTTGTCAACAATGTATAACTATACATGTAATTACCCAAAGTGCCCTTTTTCAGACCCCATTTTAACTAAATGAATTCCCCTCATGTCTCCCATTTGCCAGGCTTGTTGGCTCCTCAAGATCACAAGCCCAAAGGCTCAGAACCATCTGTGTCTAGGACAGCATCTATTGTGTGACTGAATTCAGCAAATGTTGAAAAACAACAGTAATTACTTGTAGAGCAAGTTCAAGGGCTCCTTAATACAATGCCAAGTATTTTTCACTTGTCTAGTGACAGCATCTTTGACATAGAAGCTGTTTTCTTGAGAGGAGGCAGCCTGATGCAGAGGAGCACAAGCCAGATGTGGTCTGGGCTTCTCTGTGTAGAGTGGTGTGATTGTAAGTCACTCACTTCCCCTAAATCTGACCATGATTGTCTGCAAAAGGCTTATGTATTGATGGTAGAACTGCATCATTCCATGGAGGTGATAGGGATCAGAGGACACAGTGGGCAGGAAAACCCTTGGTAAACTAGTAAATGTCCCACCATCTTTATTACTGCTGTACTCACTGAGAAGCAGAGTTTCATGCTTCTCAGAGATCCTGAACTCACAGCCTTGAGCTAGGCATGCAGTGTATAACCCTAATGAAGCCTCCTCTGTTCCAGCTCTTCTCTGGTGAACGAAGCATCCTTCTTGGACCCCACAGGGAGATATCAAGTGGCTATCCATTTGTCTCTAGAAGTGACAGGTGATCTACATTCCCCATGATAACTCCCTTGAAAGCTTGCACTAACACTTGAAATATCCACCTTTAAACCTCCCCCTCTCACAACCTGGTGGAGCCTTTGTGGGGGGTGGGGGGTTAACAAAATATACCAAGAACCTTACAGAAGTTCGGAGTCTCTGATTTGGCAATTCTACTTCTAAGAATTTATCTTAAGGAAATTACTAGCATACGTGGTAATTAAAACAGTGACTGATTAGAAACAACCTAACTACCCAAGACCACAGGATTGGTTAAATATATTACATTGCAATTAGCACAGCCATTAAAAATTAGGTTGTAACAGTATTCAATGATGTGGAAATGTTTGTAATATATGAAGTGAAATGAAGCTGGTCACTAACCAGCACAATTCTGATTATAGTTGTCTCTCGGTGTCTGTGGAGGATTGATTTCAGACCCTCAGTGAATACCTAAATCCACAGACGCTCAAGTATCTTACATAAAATGACTTAGTATTTGCCTATAACCTACGCACATCCTTTTATACACTTCAAATCATCTCTAGATTACTTATGATACTTAATACAATGTAAATGCTATGTAAATAGTTATACTGTCTTATTTAGGGAATAATGACAACAAAAAAAGCCTGCACATGTTCATTCATCACTGACTAAATCATCAACCACCAACTACATAGTACATGTCAGCAACAACATAATTTTTTAAAAATATTTTTGATCCTTGGTTTGTTGAATCCATGGATATACAACCCATGGATATGAAAGATCAACTGTACATTAAACACACACACACATATGCACAAATGCATGCATACTTAGGAAAAAATACAAAGGAAATATATGAACTGTGAATGATTATTGGTAAGGATTATATGTAAAATTTTTTATTTTATACTTCTCTGTATTTTCTTCAATTAATTTGTATTACTTTTATAATCAGAATAACTTTTTTTTTTTAAGTCCCTTTTTGTGTTAGGGAATTAGGTCTTCAAAGACTTGGTTAAAATGCGTAAGTCACCTAAAACTTATTGGTCAAAAGCATGGGCTGTCCAAATGACTTTGGTTTTTAATCCTGGATCTGCTACTTTCTAAAGGTGTGATCATGGCAGGTTATTTAGTGCGTGTCTTGGTTCTCCCGCTTGTGAAACAGATAACAAAAGTGCTTGCCATACAGGCTTGTGCATGAGGACTGAATGAAATAATGCAGGTAAAGTGCTGAGTACAGTGTCTGGCACGTGGTTAACACCCAGTAAATGGGGCTACTACTAGTATATGTCTGTTCATCTGCAGCCACCTTCTTGTAGAGAAGAGGGGTTGGGAGTGGACGAGGTTGAGTACCCAGAGACTCAGAGCTGGTCAGGCCAGCCCTGTGCACAGTCCTGTGTACCAAGCTGGAGTGAGAAAACGTGTTATTCTTTTGTATCTCAATGAAATTCCTGTAAGGAAAAACGGCCCCACTTCAACTTTCCTGACATAATGTTGAGAGTAGCCAGATAGCAGCTGCTGGGAGAATAACACATTCTAATTTCCTGACTTCTATATGGTGAAGTTCCATTGTACTGACGTAGCACTGCATTAATTTCCTTAGCCTTTTAAACACAAAGCATTTCTAACAAGAAAATGGAAATAAAGGGGAATAACCACACAATGGAACACACACTGATTCAAAGTTGTCACTGGAAGTCTCATAATTACTTGTTAAAATAAACGTGTGCAAGTATGAGTGAAATATTTTTGCTTCCAAAAGCATGCAGCAGCAATACGATTATATTTAGCGAATACAGAACAAGTCATACTTGCTTTATCCGTACCACACCATATTCCCCGATTTATATTTTTATGTCAAGCAATTTTGTCAAACTTAGCAAAAGACACATTCTTTTGAAAAATTAAATAAACATGCTTGAATTTCCATTTAAAAAGTGAAACTATTTCTAGTAACGCAGTGAGAGAAAGTCACGAAAAATAGTTCAAAGCCGGTAAGACACTATTTTAAAACTTTTCTAATTCACAAATATCCCAGCCAATCAGGAGGTTACTCAATGCTGAAAAAACATTCTTTCTGGCTTTATAACAGGCAAAATTCACTTCTATTTGAACCTATTTCTTAGTTTTCTTCCTCCCCCATCATCTGTTTTATATTTATAAAAATGTCTAAGGAGTTTTTTTTTACCGTCTAACTTAAAGATAATTCTTTACAGCAATTTACAAAGTGAAGTTGTTCATTTTAAAGTTAGATTACTTGAAAATTGCAGTGTAAATACACAAAAACAACTTGCAGCTACTGGTGAAAAGAGAGTTTTGTGTGATTTTTTTATTTTGCTAGATTAACTCAGTGCTACAAACTCAGTACCTGCCTAATAAATATATGTTAGATAATGAGAGGGGTGGCAAGAGAAGTGAAGAAGTCATAGCAAAAATGACCAAAACCACCACTTTTCTAAATTATCCATGCACTGAAATGTGGAAACCACTATATTAGCGTAAGGAAGAAGAATGGTCTTCAACTTCTGTAAGAAACATCAAAATTGTTAAATTACTAAAATAAGTTGAATTGTGTCCCCCAACCCCCCAAAAATGACATGTCGAATTCTTAACTCCAGGTACTTCCGAATGTCCTTATTTAGAAATAGGGTTGTAGCAAATATAGTTAGTTAAGAAATAGTCGTACTGGAGTAGGATGGGCCCTTAATTCAATACGACTGGAGTACTTATAAGACGATGGCATTGTGATGACACAGACACACAGGGTGAATGCCATGTGATTGCAGCAACCACAGAAGCTAGGGAAAGAGAAGCAAGGAAGGACTGACTGACTACTCTACAGGTTTCAGAGGGAACATGGTCTGCCAGCACCTTGACTTCAGACTTCCAGCCTCCAGACTTGCAAGACAATATATTTCTGTTTAAACCGCCCAGTTAGTGGTACTTTGTTAGGGCAGCCCACGGAAACTCACACAATTCCTTTATTTCATTTTAAAATTTAAGTTTTATATTTTTATGTCATAAAATAAGACAATGCTCATAGAGAAAATTTGTAGAACCACACGTCTTGAAGAAAGGAAAAAAAATCACTCACAGTTTTGTCAGCCAAAAACTACTAAAATTTGATCTATTTCTTCCCAACTTTTCCTGTAAGTAGTTTTTTAATTTGATGTAGCTTTTACTAAAATCTCAAACCAATTTTGTACGGTGATATTTTCAATTAACATTGCAACATACATTGCTGTATTATTATGAACTTTCTGTAAACATCCTTTAAAATTTTCAATATAAACATTGTTGCCCAGATTATTGTTGGGTAACTCTATAATTCTACTATTTTCATTATTTCAGTCAGTCTTTTGGATGTGGTTCTGAAGAATTAAAAATGTTTCTGATTACCTTATCAATTCTAAAATATGCTGTGTAAGAAACAGGAGGTATTTAGTAAAAACTGGCCATTAGGTAGACCCTAATAAACTGAGGTCACACTTAAATAGACAGGAGTGGGGACGCAGTTCATTCTCAAATCTGTGTATGAGGAGGAAGCATTTAATAATGACCCAGCACTTAGTGAACACTTGGTCCTGTGATACCAAGCTGGGTGATCTAACCACTGAGAGTGTCGATTCTGGGAGAGCTGAATCCAGACCCCAGTGTCCTGGTCCCAACTTCTCTGTCATTTCTACTTCTCTACTCAGGTCATGACAATGATTTTAAAAAGTGCCTGTAGTGCTGCTTACTTTTGAACTCAGCAGACCTATATCTATTAGACTTCTCTGTCACATGATCATAGAAACCTTAGTTCTAAATATAGTTCAGCTTGTGGTTTGCAAACTTTTCTTAGCAGTGGAAATCTTGTCTTAATAAACTGTTACTCATATTCTCAATTTATAAAACATATAAAAGAAATTGTGTCTAGCTCCCTAGACTTCCCTAGGAAATCCAGGGAACCCTAAGGAACATAGGGTTCTTTCTTATATAGTTTGTGAGACAGAACACATATGCTAGTTCTTCATCCATTCTGTGTATAGAACGGGTATGCATAAAGGGACTCTTAAGGTCTGATGTGTATAAAGAATTAATAGCTATGAAAAATACCTTCTCATTTTTTCCTAGGCCACTGTTCTCATTTCTGAGTGATTACCTTGTTCCCAGTTCCTGGAAATTTCAAAATGGGTGGTGACATTTATAAGTGGGCTTATGTTGAGTCCACACCCAGGTCATCCCCTCTTCAATTCCTCTCGCCACCTACTGGCATCCCACTTCCTCTGAATTTTCTCTCTGTATAACTACCGAACTAAGTTGTGATTTGAAAGATTATCTTCTGTTTAGCACTTCCCCATTGGTACTGTTTTAAATCTCAACACATTTTTATGTAGTTTATGTATAGGCAGCTAATAGTCATAAGTTCTAATGCAAAAAAGATGCCATTCTGTGAGAGTTAGTGGTTCTCCTTTGTGACTCTGAGTTGTGTTCCCAGCACACTTTCTTGTCCTACTCTTCCCCTCCCCCAACACTTGCCCTCCTCTCCCCCACCACCCTGCCCCTTCAACTCCCAGTCAATTTCAAGGGGTTGTCTGTAGCCAAAAATTAGAATAAATCCAGGTGGTCTATGTCGGTCATGCTGGCCCCTTGACTTGGTCCGAGCTGTATTTTCTAAATTAGTTGGCCACCAAGTATAGAATATTGATGTGGGCAAAAGGGTGAAGATGCCAATTATATTTATTCAAAAGAACAGAAAAGACCTCAAATTTTATAATTCATAAATATGGCATTTACAGTTTATAGTTTATTGTTGCTATGTCACCACTCAATCTTTTATTGTGGAGTATATTTTAGAAGATTTTGAGAATGGAATCAATATAATTAACCAAGAACTGCAAATCAATAGGACTGGCCAGCTTGCAGTATCACTAATGGAACACTGTGGTTCATTCATTTTTAAAGCGATAAACTTGATTATAATTGAACTGCTCTTCAGTGGGGGCTCTGATGCATATCGGCTGGGATTGGATGCATCTTATTCAAACTCATGATTCCATTTCAGTTGTGACATATTAAATGGCTAAGCATAAGAGAGGCCTACTGGTCTGGTCTCTTCCTGAGGTCACTTCCTGCACAGGCTTTACGATATAAATATGTGATCAAGTATATCTAAAAGTCTGTTATCTCTTTATCTAGTAGGCCTACCTTGGCCTTCCTTTGGCAGAGTCCCCGATTCCCCTCCTCCAACCAATCACCTATCAGACACATCTGATAATTATTTAACATCCCCATTCAGCTCCACCCAACCACTTGGTATGGCCCCAATCTTGATTTCTAAAGCTAGGACTATTTCTGACCTCATTTTTGAGGCCCCTTGAGGATTTTGCTGGTAAAAGGCTTTTCACAGCTGAACTTGATTTCGGCCATCCTGATATATAAAATATACATTTGTAAAAAAGGTAAGTTAAGGGACAGTAATTCCCTTCATAAAAGATTTCAAATAAGTCTTCTATGAATAGTCGAGTTCCTCTGCATTAAAAATACATTTAAAAAAAAACTTTACAAAAACCTTGTCTGTGTATATAGGTCCCCATAAAATAAGGTAAATCTACATTTTCTCTTTCTCTAGCTAGCTAGGTCAATCCAGCCTAGCTGTCCACAGTGATAATGTCCTCATCAACATGCTCCTCCTGGCTCATCATTCTGTGTTTCACTTTCTTGTCTTCTTCACTCTTGCACCATGGGATCATTTTCCAAATAAACTCCTTGCACCAAATCCTTGTCTCAGGATCTCCTTTTGGTAGATCCAAGCTAAGATAACATCCTCATCACATAAGTGACAACAACCCCAGTAGCTAGGGTAGGATGTCTCTCTTGCCTTTGGTCAGCTTCTTCCTTTGTCACCCTTAGATCTGCTTCTGTATCCCACACCTTCCACCCTATAGTTGCTTCCTTTCAATTCAACTGATACACTAGTCCGAGAAGGGTCTGACTCTTTCTATGGCCTTTAAAGGTCTGGGCTCTGCTGTTGAATCTACAGCATCTCACATGTTTCAACAACTTTCACTCCTCAAGTCAACCCTCTCCCACTCTGGCTAAGAGGCAGGAGCAATTGCAGGGCTGAGGCCAGGGTCTCTAAGGCTCGAGGGACCTTTTGATCATTTCTACCCAATCCTCTAATCTCACATGTTAGAGAACTGAGGGTTAGAGACAGTAAGCATTTGCCAACACCTTGTCCATCAGAGAATGAGAACTCAGCTCTCTGGTCCCTAAACCTAGGCTTTTCCTTTGTGAGCTTTTCTTGTACACAGACTACCCTTATTTCCTCTGTTTGACTCAATTCCCCTTGCTCGCTGCTATTTACGTCATTTATTTCCAGTTGACCTAAGCCCTCTATGACCCCAAGCCCTTAAGCTCAGTTTTACAAGCTCTGCTGCCCCTCTTGCCCTGTCCCATTCAGAAGTTGAAAATCAATTTCCACCAAAATTTTAACAAGAAAGAAAAAACTAGGAAATATGTAAAGTGATGTATAGGGGCTTGTCATTTTCGACCTTTTGCATAGGTAAGGCCGCCCTGGAATTTCAGTGACTGGGTGTGAGTTGATTATACCCCAGGAGGATGCACATTTATATCCCTTGGCCTGCCGACCTCATGCTATGGGCTCTTACATGCCATTGGAGCCCTTGAAAGCCAAGGCAAAGCCGCTTCAATCTTGACTTGATTGATAATCTGGGTTCTGTTTTTAATCCCACATCGCCCATGCCTTGGTTTGGTTTTGTCTTCTAGTTCCACTTAACCTGTCATATCTAGCTTTATCTCTCAGGGTTCTCTAAACTGCGTCCTCTGGCCCATTGTGACCAGTTTCCACATTCTTTCAACTTCTTATTCTTTGTCCAAGTTAGCTACTTTTCCTTCAGCCTAAAATGCCAAATTAGTATTTATTTTTCAAATTGTTATTTTGATTATCTTTTCGGATGGGTTTATTTTGTGTTTGCAAATAGATTCTTAAGGACAAGGGCCGTGACTTATGTCTACTTTCTGGCATTGCATATTGCATATGGTTTGCTATGAACTGAATGTTTGTGTCCCCCATATGGTGAAGCCCTCAGCCCTAGTGTGGCTGTATTTGGAGATGGGGCCTATAAGTAAATAAAATTAAGTTTAAATTCATACGGTTGTAAGTGTGGGGCCCTGATCCGATAGGATAAGTGTCCGTATAAGATGAGACACCAGAGAGTTTGTGCTTTCTCTCTGTGCATTAGCACTCAGGAAAGCTCATGTGAGGACACAGTAAGAAGGTGGCCATCTGCCAGCCAGGAAGAGAGCTCTCACCAGAAACCCAATCATCTGGGATCTTGATCTACTAGCCTTCAGAACTGCGAGAAAATACATTTCTGTTATTTAAGTCACCCAGTCTGTGATATTTCATGGTGGCAGCCCGAAATAACATGTGCCTGTTGATTGAGAAGAATTGCATGCTGGGCAGAGGATGTTGCTTCTGTATGAAAAGTTAACTCTGCACAGAGTCCAAAACCCAAACTTCCTTTGCCACCACGACACAGCAACTCCCAGCCTTTCCTCTGTTCTTGATGGTATCCTCCCCAGTGTGGACAATGCTCCAACCACAAGCAAATGTTTTACCTCTCTCCATTGCCTCTGGCGCCCCATCAGATGCCAATTCTTGAGAGAGTCTATTGGCCTAAGACCTCTCATACCTCCTGCCCTCAGATATTACCACCTGCCTGTGCCCTTGAGATGGCCTCTTAACTGTCCTTTTTATCTCCAGTCTTCATCTAGGATACAGAATAGAAAATGGAGGCTCAGAAGCTAAGCAACATGTGCAAGGTTGCACAACTGATAAGAGAACTAGGGTTAAATCCAGTTCGTTGTTGCATCCAATGCAGCACACTTTCTACTGGACCTCTTTCCATCCAGCCAGAATTTATTCTGTTCTGCCATTAATTATAGCTATTTATGAAACTCTCTTATACCCCTTATCAGACTGTAAGTTCTGAGGGTAGGCTGTCTTCATCTTCCTTGCATCTTGGGCAATGGCAGAGTCAGTGCCTTGCACTGGGTAGGAAATTCAAGAAAAGATACTTAATTTGGAAGTGGGAAATATGTCACAGTGGTGATAATGACAAATTGCAGCTTAGGGGAGGGATTTAGAGCAAGCTTGTAGAAGGAAGAGACAGTTTCTGAGTTGAGCTTGAGGTGATGGAGAATTTGTCTGGCAGAGAAGAAGGGGGTGCTCTGAGGCAGGCCTCAGGGTCATGAGTTTGGAGCTGAGGCTGCGAGCCTGTAGAGGGAGGGTGTCTTGGGAATCCTTGCCGTGTCTGGACACCAAGCCAGTCACTTAACATCTTTAGATGCTGGCTTCCCAATGCGTTGAGTGGGAAAAATAAGAGTACCCACCAGTTGGAGTTAATATGATGAATAATGAAATAATATCTGTAAGGGACTCAGAACCTTGTCTGGACCCAATACATGTTATCTATTATTGATAATAAACACTACTAAAATATTACTATAATATGGCCTGAAAATTCACATGTGCACCAGGCTAGCTCTCTGAGTAAATTATTTAATTTACATTCACAGATAATGCTATTGCTGTTGATAGTTTAAAAAACAAAATCATTGAAAAGCACTACTAAATTTACAAGAACATTTTGGTTACTATCATTTTCCTAATCAACGGATTCCAGGAGTCCTTGAATGTATCTTAGCCTTAAAAGGAATTCTCATGGTGGAAAATCATTGAAACCAAACTGTTGGGAAGCAGGAGAGTGCTAAACGTATTCTGGGTGGAAGACTGACTTGGCTGAGTCAGAGACTTGGATTTTGGGGACCAGGCTGACCTGGTGAGAATCCCAGTTCTGCTTCCAGAATATGCTTTAAGGAATTTAGGCACATTCCTTACTTATCTTTTAGTATTTTGGTTTCCTCGTCCCTAAAATAAGGAAAACATCACTCCCCGGCTACAGGAGGGATTAAATTGGGTACCATATGTAAAGTAAGAATGGGCGGATGATGATGGTGATGCCTGTGAAGTCTAGTTACCAAGGGTCTTGGATTTTTATCACGTGAGGCTCCTGCTTTCAAAGGTGATCCCTGTAACAGAGATGTTAGTATCATCAGGGGACTCCTTAGAAATGCAAGTTTTAGGCCTATCCCAGACCAACTGAATCAGAAACTCTGGAGGTGATGGTGGTGGTAGTGGTGGGCGGGGGGGGGGGGGGGGGG
>CM053515.1:48758902-48808695 GCA_028627145.1 Eidolon dupreanum | reverse complement strand
ATCCTTAATGATCTCTAGGCATGGAACCTGGCTGAGTACTTACGACCCCAAACAGTGTTCATCTGAGTGACAAATTCAGCACAAGGCAATTAGAGGAGCTGTTTTGGAATCTGTGTCCGTCCAAAGACTTTGGACCGGGCAGCCAAGGAATGCTCAGCGAGTCTCGCAAGTATAACCGAGTGGCAAATTTAGCCTGGAAAAAAAGAGAAGGGACAAGAAAGCCATGCAGCGAGATCGGGGATGAAGGTCTCGAGAGTCGAGAATCTGGGGAAGGGGATAGGGATAAGTGGGAGTGAGGGGCAAGGGAGCACCGTCCTCTGCTTGGGTACAGCTCCTTCGCGTCCCTTTAGAGGGACAGGCGGGACACAGCCTCTCCCTGAGAGAAGGGTCCGGCCGCCTCGTGGCCTTTGGGCGCAGGTCAGGGCTCCTCGCTCATTGTCGGCGCGAGGCAGGGGCGTCTCCTTGCCCCCGGCACCCCGCCGGGCCGCCCCCAGTCTCCTGCCCCTCGGGAGAGCAGCGCGCGCGCCGCCGGCCATTGTTGGGCCCCACCCCGATGCACGTTCGCGCCGCGCGGGCGGCTCGCCCCGCGCCCTCCCCGGCGGGGCTTCGGTGGGAGTGCGTTTCCGCCCGCTTTTCCTGCCGGAGCAGGAAAGGGGGAGCTGTTTTCTCTCTCCTCGGAATATATTTTCAGTGTCCCGTGTCCCCTCCTCCCTCGCCGCCCGCCTCCCTCCGCCTCCCTCCCGCTCCGCCCCCGCCGCCCGGGCAGCTTTGTCTCGCGGCCTCGCGCTCACTCGCCCGACTCTCGGCGGCGCCGCGGCCCCAGCTCCCTGCCGGTCTGCAGGCGCGCGGCGCGGGCGCGGGGCCTGAGGCGCGGGCGACGCCCGGGGCTGCCGCGGGCCGCGCCATGCACTGAGCGCCGCCGCCGCCCGCGCACGCTCCGTCCGCCCCGCGCGCCCGGCAGCCCAGCCGCCGCCCCGGCCTCGCCAGGCGGAGTCCGGGCCGCCGGCGCCCGTGCCTGCGACGGAAATCATCCAGAAATCGATAGCCCCGTCCACGCTCTTGGTTTGGGTGGCAAAAAAGGAAGATGGCGAACGACTCCCCTGCAAAAAGTCTGGTGGACATCGACCTCTCCTCCCTGCGGGTGAGTGGTTGCACGGGCCGGCCGCGGGGCGCGGGGCGCGGGGAGCCGGGGCCGCGCCCTGGGCCGCCGGGCGCTCGGGCGCCGCCGCGGGCAGAACCGCGGGCGCGGCAGCCCCTTTGTCTGCCAGTGTCGGCATGTGCGGGGACCCGGCGCGACCCCCCGCCGCCGCACCCCGCACCCGCGACCCTCGGGCGCTGGGGGACCGCGCCGGGTGAAACCCTCGTCTTTGTCACCGCCCTTTCTCTCCACTGCCCCGCTTTATTGATTCATTGTTGTGCAGCTTTCAAATGATAACCCCTCCCCTCCTCCTTGTCTAGGATCCTGCTGGGATTTTTGAGCTGGTGGAAGTGGTTGGAAATGGCACCTACGGACAAGTCTATAAGGTTGGTGCGCGGCGCCTTCTTTGTTTCCCGTGGCATGCTGAAACTTCTGGTGGGGGAGGACCAGCAGGGTGATGAACATGCTGCTGACTGGCGGCCACGCCACTTGGGCAAAGTTGGGAAAGGGGTTTCTCCTTGCAGGCCCTCTTGTTTTTGAACAGAGTTGATATCCAGGCTGGCCTTAACAGACCTCATTTCCTGGCTTTGAGATAAGGAAATAAGCTACACTCTTAGGCATGTGCTATAATAAAATGGGAAAGCATTTGTGTCATAAGACAACCTTCATTTTTTTGCTATTTTGTTTACCCCCAAATCTGGCCTTCTGACTTGGTGTGTTAATTAAAATTCAGGATAGGCAGGCCTTGCCTGTGATTATCCTAAAGCACTGCCTTGGCCTTCTTGAAAATTGTCATCGTGTTTCCTCTCTTGAATGCTTGCCAAAGTGCTCAAGGTGAGGAGTTTGGTGTTACTTGGGACACTTTATAACTCTATCATACACATTCCACTGATGGATATGTATTTTGGAGAAGCAGAGAGGGACGTGTGTTTGGGCAACAGGAGCAGGAAGAATCGCAGTGTGTGGATTATAAAATATGAATTCCAGGAATAACCTGTTTGACAGGTGTGTAATTGAAACACACATGAGGGAGAGTGAGAGGAGTCAAGAGGATGCCCAACTTTCACACCCACCCCAGGTCTTTCTTTTTTTGACACCCCCCTCCAATGGCAGATGAACTAACAAATCTGGAGACTGTGAGTCTGCCCTGAGTAGCTGACACCTGATGGTACTCACAGTACTGTTCATTTTATCCAGTGCACGTTCTAAGGATTATAAAAGAGCTGTAGGTAATGGAGGCACAGGCCTTGAACGTTTGAAACAATGCTAAATTCTCCCTGCCCCAATTCATTTCTTATACTAAATGTTTTCTAAAAGTTATCTGCATGGGGGGTATTTTTGGCTGTTAAAGTGGGTATAAGGTTGAGAGAAAAAATATCTTATGAAGCAGGGCTTTGCGGTACCGCATGAAGAATTGTCATTGTCTCATTAAAAATGAAGGGGGGGACTTGGAAGCTGACTGTTGACATTTTCTTAGTGCAAATTAAGTGTGGATCCTATTGTCTCTTCTGCTTTAGGAATAAGGTTTATCTTTCACTTGAACGTCTCTCCCCAACCCCAACTTCCCCTGGCCTGAGCAATGTACTGGCCTGTGGTCTGAACTTGAGTCAGTATTCTTAGGTGATCTCAAGTGAATTAGCCTGTGTTTTGTTGGTTAACTGTTGGGGCCGCGGCCAGATTTTTGAATTTGAAAGGGAGCCCTGTTAACTCAGCCTGCTGGTCTCAACTGAATTTGGAAGCCTTTGGAAAATTTTGGGAAAGATTGTGTTGCAACTCACTGAGTGGCCTGGTAACTGACTTAAAGACATTCACCCTAGCCCCTTTGTTTGTTTAAGTACCAGTGGGGTTTCTTCTAACCCATTTTTTTTTTCCAAGTCTAAGTGGTGAGTGTACTCTTGCAAGTGAGTTAAGTCAAAGCTTGTTTTTGACCTGGTTACACAGTGGTTGGATTGTATCTTCTTGGGTCAGCAGGGATGTGAGGGTGGGTGAAATAAACTAGAAGCCAGCAGTCTGTTTTTAAACCATAAGAGAAAAGAAAGTGTATTAATTGGTTTTAAGGAGTGGGAGTTCTTTATGGTAGCAGGTTCATTTTTAAGTTTTTTCCCCTTCCTCATTTTCTCTTTGGTTCCATCCCTTCTTTCACCCAAGCTTTTGAAATAGGTTTGCTGAGCGCTACATTTGGGAAGTATTTACTACAGAGTTTGTACAGTTGAAGAGAAATTCTGAAATGCAAATTTAAGGAATTAAGAAATCTGTGCAAAAGTGGCATACAATCACAAAGCAAACCGGGTCTGAGATTTTTGCTCACCAGTAGTTCTACTTTATTGTTTTGGAAAACTTCAATTTATACAAGGAGAGAGAGAAGATCACACAGTTTAACTGTTACCAGAGCACATGACTAATCTGGTATCTGTGGCCTTTGCCTCCTCTTCATTATCTTAACCATTTTACCTATAAATACTTATGTTAACATTCAATGTTAACATTTTCCTGATTGTTTCATACATATTTTCTTACTATCACCAGTTTTTAATATTTATGAACTGGTACTACTGGGAAGTTCTTTAGTTTTAGAGATGGTTGAGGTAGCAGAAAACATTTCTATTCTCCCTTCAGTTGTGTATTTCTAGAACCATTTACATTATGCATAGGAGTTTATTTAGGATTTTAGTTGGCATGATTTACATATGATGGTTTTTGGATCAGATTATTAACCCTAGCAGTTTATTGCTGCTAAACATTTATTAGTGTGAATAGCGTCAGAGTTTGGAAAATTTTTGTGACTAATTATTTATAAAGAATTTTTTTAAAGCAACTTCAGATAAAACACCTGTAAGCTGAACAACCTGTGGCCCTAATTTATTTCATTGTTATAGTTTCCAGTTTTCATTTTTTCTGTGAACTTTTCATTTTTTAGCAATAGTGGTTTGCTTATTTTGAAAATACTGCATGTGAGTGAGTAGAAAGAGGGAGATTTTTGTCAGTTTTGATATGTTCTGTGGAAATGGCTTGTTTGGAGGATAGTTTATAATCTCTGTATCTGAGAAAAGTAGTAAATAGTCTGGGTATAGTTGAACAGTATATACCTATATTTTAAAAAAAGTTAAAAAGCAGGATGTATTTTATTTAGAGAGATTTTTTTTTAGCCTTGGGTTTTTGAAGGCTTATAGGGAAGGGTACGTATAAATTAAAGTTTAAAAAAATATGAATATCTGTTCACAAAGTTTTATTCAGAATACCATATATTTGTAAAAGAAGTGTCTGTAAGATGATTTGTGCATGTTGAGTAAATATAGTGAGGTTTAATTATTTTCATCAAAGGGGAAATGTGATAGCGTGAAAACTTAAAACGAAATAAATCAAAATTTGTTTTGTATTGAGTTTTATTAGTTTTAGTATTTATTTAACCATTTTTCTTTTTTCTTGGGGTAATTACTCTTATTTAGTATTTCATGAGCATACAGTGGCTGGTGTTCCAGAATGACTTGGAGAAGGAAAAACCTGTGTCTGGAAAGGTGCTGTAGGGAGTGAGAGGGGACTATAGAGAGTTTAGAATTCAGTGGGTGTGGTGTCTAGAGTCAGGGCTTCCTTTCAGGAGGGACTTGAGTGGCTTGACTCTGTATGACTGTGACCTTGGAGGAGAGTACTCTAGGCCCAAAGATGGTAAGCAGAACCAGTACGAGTTTGCCCCCATCAGGCACTGTGCTAATGCTGTTTTCCTCATTTATTGAAGAAAGATAGGGAGGGGGTGTGTGTGGCAGAAGGCCTGGGGTGACCTTAGAGAATGGTAGGTGGTTTAGGGAACAGTGGGCATCTGGAGGAGAGGTTATTTGCCTAAGATTTGAGGAGGGGCATCATTTTTTTGAGAATTGAGGAACCATTGAAAGTTGTGTTGGGATTGGGGGTCCCTGGGAGTAGATTTGATCAGATGATGCTTTGGGAGGGAGCAGCAGTGATGGGTGGCCTTAGGCCACAGTCCAGAAGAGAGTTGGTGAAGAGTGGTGGCAGTGGCAGTGGCAGTAGAGGGCAAGTGTCGGGTGGATTCTTGGGCTCCGCTGAACCTGCTGAATTTACTCATTCTCTGTTGGCTTTGGTGCGGCCTTTAAAATGGGTGCACTGCATGACCACTGGATTCCGAGGAGCCTTGGGATTTGTGAAAGTGCTGAAATTCCTTTCCTTTACTCTCCAATAAAGTGCCGCATAAATTGTGTAGCCTTAAAAATCATCAGCGTTAACATTTTGAAACAAGCACTTATACTGTTATGAGGGATTCTCTAAATCAGGAGTCCCCAACCCCTGGGCCATGGACTAGTACTATAACCGGGCCGTATAGCAGGAGGTGAGTTGTGGGTGAGACAGGCTTCATGTGTATTTGCAGCTGTTCCCCAGTGCTGCCATTGTCAGGCTGTAGATTCTCACAGGAGCACTGGTCCCTAGTGCCAGAATGGTTGGGGGCTGCTGCTCTAAATGTTATCTTGTGAGTATAGCATCACTTGTTCCTGATGAGAGGGAAAGACGTCCAGCGGGGCAAAGCATATTTGGTAGAACCAGATGTTTCCCTTAGGAGCAGGGCTGATCTGCCGCTGAGTGGCATGTACGGACTTGTTCTGAGACCGAGTTCCTTCGTGCTGTACTGGGGAAGGTGGGAGGAAGCCAGCCCTGCTGAACACGTGTTGGTGCGTAGCTCTCTTAAGAAATCAACCCCAGACTTCCCAAAAGTGTTTTGGAACTAAACTAAATCAGGACATCAAAAGCCTTACAGAACATCTCATCAATAGATGACACCCTGCTGATGATGGCTTTTTAATTACTTATTGCTTCAAACTTTGTAATAAGTAAATGTTAATTTGCATAGCTGCAAACTTGCATTTTGCCCTTTTAAACCAATTTTGGATATATGAATATTTCTATATATTGGCATAATCCAAAAATAATATCTGAGGGCGCTTTTGGTGTAGTGTGTGTGTGTGGATTTTTGTATACTGATCCTGGAAGAACAAAGATGTTTTTTGAAATAATACATCCTACTTTTGAAATAATATATCTGAAGTCGGTGTGCTAATCCATTGGATGCTCATCTGAAGAGTTTATTCCCAGGGAACTAAAAATATTATAAACTAAGTACATGTTAACTTGCGGACGGATGCCTTGACACATGAATTTCATACACAGTCTTTTATTTTGATTCTTTGATTTACTAGTAAATTCTTGGTTACTCGGTGTGAACAGTTGCTTGACCCAAAGGAATTGCCTAAACTTAAAGCATCAGATGCTTCCCATCTCTCAGTTAAGTTTATGATGTCTGTGCTTCTTATCATTAATATCAGTACTTTCATTTTTCTGCATTCCAGTCATTAAAAAAAATTGGCAGACAGCAGTAGAATATTTAAGTAACTGCACAAGTGTACTGCTTTCAGACCCAGGTTGTTCAGGTTCTGAAGCAGAGCCGTTGCCCAGAGTGTAGCACCAATGTGTGACACCATGGAAGGCCTACTCCCCATCACACATACAGGTCTATTGTGGACGCTTGAAGTGAAGAGTACAGAAGTGTGACAGTTGACTGTATTAAGAGTTAAGGACTTACTCCACAGGAAGTTATCAAAATCAAAACTGCTTGTTTAGAATTTGTAATTTAAATAGTTGAAACAATTTTAGGTTACCACCTTACCTTTTATAATTAGTGTTTTAAAAACTTGTTTCTCTCACAAGTAGATACCTAGTTAGTGGATTGGGGGTCATTCCATAAAGTACTTGCAAGTAATTGCTTAAAATATTTACTACAAACAGATTTTTCATGAATTGAAATCAGTTTCTCTACTACTCAGAATTACCAATGTTAAAATATTAAGACACATTTAATTTGAGGCCAATTATTTGATTTTCAGGGGGCAGAGATTCTCAAGTACTAATTTAATTTTTGGAGAATTGGTCAAGTATTTTTTCTAATAATATAATAACACAAAAATTGAATCAAGATACATTTTTGGATGTAAGCAGTATTGACTAGGAAGAGAATGGGCAAGGCCAGGGTGATGCTGTACTATCACTGAGTGACCAGCGCGGCAGCCGTGTGTTCTTAGGTTTTATAACGTTTTGTGACTGTTCACCAAACAATGGGATATTCTGTAATGAGGCTGGTTCAGTAATAAAAGTCTGCTGGTATTAGCATTACTCAGATGGGAAGTGATATGTTAGGAGTCACTGAGTTGGTAGGCACTTTCTTTTGTAAGAATTTCAAAAGGAAAGACAGAATGATAAGTTTTAGGATGTCCCAAGCTTTTAAAACTAGGTATCTTAGAAACTCTGACATCTGTAGTGTTATGAAGAACTTAGAACTAAGTTAGGGAGATGAGATGCAAAACGATTAACCACGTGGAGTGGTTTCATACCACACTGACAGTCCTCACTGCACTGTTGCCTGGTGTTGTGCATGTTAGGTGTACGGGTGGTGGAGAAGGACGCAGGGATGGCCTGGATGCAAAATGCCAAATATGTACCATAACCTATACATCATGTGATGTCTCTGTTTCCTCAGGTGCCCCACACAGCACACTGCATTCAGACACAGCACGTTGTACCAGTGTGTGGAACCCGCTCAGGCTTCAGTGGACTTTTTCAGCCTCTGCAGGGCTTCTCTGTGCTGTAAAACAGTACAGATAACTAGAAAAGGGAAATGAAAAAGTAGGCATATAAAAATACCAGCCTAAATCTTTTTATTATTAGAATCAAAGGACGTAATGTTACCCAGTCAAATAGCTGTGAAAGTTTTTACAGTTATTCTCAGCTTCTGAAATTGCCCTGCTGTGTGTGTCCCACAGTCTGCGGACTGTCCCTGGAGGAGCACGGAACTGCCAGGACTGATTCTGCCCCAGGCTCCTTAGGTACACTTGGGTTGATTCATTGCATTGGCAGGCTGGAGAATGGGGAGCCACCATCCACATCCAGCAGGTGGTCCCCCACCCTTGAGACCCAGGGAGCCCGAGCTCTTGCCACTTGCAGCTTTGTACCTAATTTGCCTCCGATCCTTGGGGCATTGCTGTTATCTCAAACATGGCAGAATATTGACAGATTATCCTGTTAAATTTAAATAACTTAAAAAAACCACTTTTATGTTATGACTTAAAAACTTTGTTCTTATTATAAGTAGGGCCTTAAAAAACTTATCAAAGTTATGAATGTACAGTTACAATCAAGTGATTCTAAAATTCTCAGATCAAGACTATTCCCAGGAGGCATCTATTTTTAATGCTTTTAGGTGCTACCTCTGAAATTTACTGCCATATTTCTAAATGACATGCTTCTGTGGCTGCTTCTTGATTTATCAGTTTTATGCATTTATTGGCTTCTATTAACAATGGTTTCAGTTGTTGAACTAGTGTAGTTCTGTAGGAGTTGAAGATTTGGCTCTTGTACTCATCCTCTTAAGTGAGCATATCATAACTTTGGGTTAAAATGAAATTGTATTATCGTGACTATATAAATACCTCTGAGCTAAGCAGTCTAACATGATTGGATATCCTTTTTAAAACACTCCTTCCCTTTTGTGTTGCCTTACCTTTTCATTAGCTTAGTTTTCTATGTACCCGTTATTCTTTTCCTCCTCAGATGCTCTAAAAGATACATAAAATGCTTGACAAACTTAAGCCTTTGTCGATAATTTTTCCAAGCACTTAAATATGTCAGGTAATTGATTGTTTCACATAATCTGTTGATTCCACTTTTTTTTTTCTCTCTAGAGGTACCTCACAACTGGCCAGGTATGGTTGCCGCCTAGCTGTTGACCTGCATGTCTCTATTTCCTGGGTACCACAGTCTTCTTTTTCAGTTTACCTCTTTATCTCTCTCTAGTAGCTTTATAAGAAACGGTGCATGGGGTATAAATATTTTGAGTCCTTGGGTGGCTGAAAATGTCTTTATTCTTCCTGTCTGTAGAATTTGTATAATAGCTGGTGGACAACATTCTAGGTTGAATATCTTTTTCCTTTGGAACTTTGAATACATTTCTTTGCTCTTTGGTGAACCTTTTAGTATATTCTCTTTGTTTTTGATATTAGATTTTATGGGTGTCTTTTGTTGTCACTCACTGTCTTAAGTATTTGGTTAATTTTTTTAAAATTTGGAGATGCCTTTTTTTCCCTGGGAAATTTTTTGCCTTCCCCTCCAACTTTGCTGCTTCCTCTTTCTGGAAGTCCTATTAATTACTTTTTTGATTTTTATTATCTTTTCCTGCTATTGTTATTTATTTTTCTATTTGGTCTTTTTGCTCTATTATTATGAGATGTCTGTGATTTTACATTTCATTATTTTTATTGAATTTTTAACTATCATTTTTAATTCAGAGCAGCGCTCATTTTTTTTTAAAATGCATCTATTCTTTTGTGTTTATCTCTCATCTCTGAGGATATTGAATGTAGGTTTTTTTGGGGTTGGTTTTCTTGTGCTCCTGCATTTTTCCCTTTTCCCCAGATTTCATTTTTCCTGTTTATTTTGGTCTTTGTCTTTTATGCTGAAGATTTTTCCTTAAATGCTTGGGGTTTCATGACTGTTCATATTTAGAAGTAAAGCACTAGCAATGAACTGGAGCCTCAGTGTATATGGGCAGGAGGTTGTTGACTGATGGTTCTTCAGCATAGAGAGGACAGAGCAGTACATTCTCATGCATGGGGAATCCCACTTCTGAATACTTGTAGATATTTTTTTGGGAGTCAGTTTCTCTAACGAACACTCGGAGGCTTTTCCTGCCTAGAGGTTCTGGGATTAAGGGCAGAGACCAGAGCCTAGAGATCCTACAGCCTGATATGTTAATTTTCAACCCTGTGTCTTTCCACTTTGCTTTGTCCTCTCATCTGAGCATTTCTCCCTCATTTCCTTCAGGGACTAAACTTCTGGTTTCCGATGAAAGTGGAATGGTTGGGTAAGCTACCAGACTGCATGAGGTAGAGATGGTTACAAAGTACCAGTTCTCCTGATTTTAACCTTGTACTTCATGTGCTATCAGTTGCTTCCAAATGATGATCTCACAGTTCTGTGGAGCAAAATGCCTCATTTTCGATGTCCTTCTTTGTAGACACTTAGGTTGTCCTGTTTCCCTCTTAGTGAATTGCTCCATCCATTTTTTTTAGTTGTCAAAACCTGATAGCAATGATCTCTGCTTCACCTGTCTCTTCCCCTTTATTTCTTTATTCTTCTGTATACGTTATAGTCATTTTTTGGGCCTTAACCCCTATGTCTATTGTGATCAGTTCACTAGCCTAGAAGTTAACCAGAAATTTTATCTCTGATTTTAAACTTTTTGGGGTTTGCTCAGGTGTTTGCTACTCTTTATCTAGAACAATAACTAACAAAAACAACAATAGCAACAACAGAAATGAAAACAGGAATAAAGCAGTGCTGGTGCTTGACCTCTGTGTTGATACTTAGTTTGGGTGTTGCAGGCCCATGAGATGAGGATGAGCAGGGGCAGTGGGGCAAGATGCAGACCAGTGAGCAGGCTTGCTGCTGCTCCCAACAAGCCTTCAAGAGAATGAGAAGTTTCTTTAGGTTTTTTAAAATAGCTTAATGGAGGTATAGTGTATGTATTGTGAGAGTCACCCACTTTAAACTTACATTTCAGTGATTTGTAGTAAATTTATGGAGTGATGCAGCCATCACCACAAGTCGGTGTTAGAACTCTTTCGTCACTTTAGCTAGATCCCTCATCCTCATTTACAGTTAATCCCTGTTGCAGCCTAGAGCCTCAGACAACCACACATCTATTTTCTCTCTCTCTAAATTTGACTTTTTTGAACATTTCACATAAATGGCATCATCATATAGTGTGTGGTCTCTGGTTTCTTTTACTTCGTATCATGTTTATGAGGTTCATCTATACTAAGTGTGGTAGCTTGTTTCTTTTAATTGCGGAATAGTTTTCCAAAGTGTGGATATGATGCTATGTTCTGTCTCTCTGTTCACCAGTTGGTGGATGTTGCAATTTTTGGTTTTTGGCTGTTGTGAAAAGTGCATTCATCAGGTGGTATAGCCTGGCAGAACAAGAAGTGCTTCCTGATGGGACTGTACCTTGGAGTCTTACATCGATAGGAGCAAGAGTGGAAATTTATCTGCCTGAGTCCTCCCATTTCTCGTCAGTATAACCAAAGGCTTCCCGGTTCTGTGACCCTGCGTGCCTTTCTCTACTTCCCTGAAATCTTTACCTTCCCCACTCTTGTTAGTCATCTCTGTGAGTTTAAGTTGTTTTTTTTAAACATGAATATAGTTTCTTACTGCTGTGCAAACTTGATGGTTCACTGTCAATGAGGTCATTGGTATCAGGAACTAGGCCAAACAAGTGGTACCTTCTCACTTTTGGGGGGATTCCATTGTGTAATAGCCAGCCACTTGCCATGTGATGCTCAAGACTGGAATTTTCCTTTATCACAGGTAGAAGCTGTTGACTCACTGGGATTTAAAAAAACAAAAGAAAACAAAACCTGTTCTCTTTGGTTAGAAGGATGTATATCAAATTAAGTAAATGATTTGTTAGGTTATATATAGGGAAGATGTTTACTCATTTGATTCATTTCAGGCATACCTTTCAGAGTATTTTTCTCATCTTTTATTCTAAAATACTTTTATGATAGCTTTTATTAGGTATTTACTGTATTCAGATTAAATCCATTTAACTTTAATGATAGTAAACTTTTTGAAAATTCTCATACTTAGAACTTCCATTCTTACCTCCTATTATAACAGCAGAATACTGTTGGTGACTAGAGCCCTTGGCCCATTGGTTTTTCTGTGACTCTCTAATTGCTGTGTAGTTTTATTACTACTCAGTTTTGAGATCTAAAGGCAAAGACTGATGTTACCTGAATTAGGTACATCCAAGGGATATACAGTTTTTTTGGGATCCCGAGTTAGGCACTGAGTATTGCCTGAGGTTGAGGATGTGCATTAAAGTGATGCACAATTCATTGAGTGCATTCATTCACCTGCTAGGGCATGCTTTAAAATCTGGGGCCTTTCCTCTTTGAACTTGGCATATTAGAGCATCTCTGTTCTCTGTATGTTGTACATATGCTCTCTCATTCATTCTTGTTGCTCCTTCTATTAGTTACCAGAAAAAACTTTGCAGATATTCAGCACTTTATACTTCAGTGAGTTAAGAGCTTAGTATATGTTCTGTGTTCCTCTGTAGATATTTTGATCCTGCTCAGCTAGGCAAGCTTCCTTTCAATCATATTATGTAAGTATTTAAATACATACTTGATATGTGCTAGGCACCATGTAAGGCTTGCTTGCTGGTGACAATGAACAGCAAGGTCAGCCCGTACCCTTGTGGAGCTCATTTTGAGAGGGTGATACTGCAGGTGGGGAAGAGCAAGGCTTATGGGAGTGTATAGTTATGTTGGATCTGATACAGTAGATGAGGTGACGGACACAATGAAGCTTTGTGATTTAAATTCAAATTCTCTGGATGAGCCATAAATGGGTGAGGAGCAAGGAGCAGTCAGCTTTTAGTTAGAACAAGCCTTGAGGTGATGACTCCTCATCTTGGTTCTTAGAACTTGTAACAAAGATAGGGAGGTGTGTTCATTGATTATGGTAATTGCTGGCCCCTTTTAGTTTGCCTGGAGCCTGCTGTCCTTGGGAGGCCTTGTGTCCTATATCTGCTGTTTAGGTGTGCATTGCTGTTTTGAATCTCCTGCATCAGTTAAGAGTTATCAGTTTATCCATTTAGCACCCTGGGCATCCCCAGAGAAGGAGGGTGGTTGTCACAGCTCTGAGAGTGTCCTCTGAGTAATACCTGGAACCCTATCTGGAGCATTTGGTGGCTAGATGGCCCAGAGTAGGCCACATTGTGCTCCATGGTACACACAGAGACTGTCTTACTCATATCTGCTGCTCCCCTTGTCCTAAGGCTGGAAGCAGTCTCTGTAGAACGGGAACAGTGGGACAGTGTTGTGGTATTCATATAGTTTTTAATAAGTTTCTCGAGTTCAGGTTATACAAGGAAGTGATTTAAAAGGTGAAGTTTTGCATTTATATTCAGGTGCTGTATATTTGCTTTTTGATACTATAGGGTTTTCTTAAGCCTACTGAGTAAAATGGTTTTGTGGATTTATTTGAAAAAAATTTAATATCATGTGAAATAGTTCTCACCTTTCTCTAATCATGCTAGAAAAAAGGCCTTTACTAGCCATCAAAGTGTGAAATTCTTTTTGTTTTATTTTGTTTAAACAAGGCCTCTGTCAGTCATCAACCCCAAGGCAAATTAGACATTTCATTGGTTTGCTACTCAATTAGCTGAAAAAATATATATTCTTTTTACTTATTACATGTAAAAAAGTGATTGAAATATTAAATACAGGATGTTGCTTTTCTTTTCCTTGACCTTTAATACTGTTTTATTTCTTTCTGGCTGTTAATGCTGCGGACTTGGTCTCATTGATAGTTTCTCTTTCCTACCCTTTTCTGCTTTCTTTTGGATTAATTGAGTGGTTTTATGATTCTATTTTCTACCTTATTAGCTATAACTTCTGCTTGTATTGTTTTAAAGGTTGCTTTAGGGTTTATAAGATACACTTTTAACTGATCAGTTTACTTTCAAACGATATATACCACCTGCAAAATATAAGAATGTTACAGCAGTATCACTTTCATCCCTCCTATCTGCCCTTACAGTATTTTTGTTCTACATTTCATTTTTGTATGTTATAAATCTCAAAATATATTGGTGTTATTTTTGTTTAAACTATTTTTTTTTCAAAACTATCTTTTAAAAAGATATAAGTAGTAATGGGAGAACCCTAATATATACACGCATGTGGCCAGCTTTATTCCTTGCATAGATCTGTCTTTCTATCTGGTACCATCTTCCTTTTTGCCTAAAGGACTTACTTTATTATTTTTTGTAATAAAGGTCTGCTAGTGATGAATTCTTTCAGTTTATATTATGTCTGAAAACTTTTTTTGTATGTTTTCACTTTCGACAGATAATTTTGGTGAGTATAGTATTCTAGGTTGCTGGTTTTTTCTTCCAGTATTTTAGAGATGTTGTAACACTCCACTCTCTTCTTACTTGCCTTATTTCTTCTGAGAAATCTACTGTCCTTATTTCATTCCTGTATATGTCCAAGCCTTTTTTTCTTCTTTTTTTTTCTAACTGCTTTTAAGATTTTCCCTTTGCCTCTGATTTTGATCAATTTGATTGTGATATGTCTTGGTGTACATTGCTTCATGTTTTTTGCTTGGGGTTTGTGAGCTTTTGGATCTGTGGGTTTAGAGGTTTCATCAGATTTGGAACAGTTTTGATCACTGTTTTTTCTTCACCTCCCTTCCCTCTTTTGTGTTTGGGCACTCCCTTTACATGTGTAGTAGGTCACTTGAAGCTGTCTCACAGTTCACTGATGCAGCTTTCCTTCTCCTGCCCTTTGGGCTTTATTTTGGCTAGTTTCTTTTGCCATGCCTTATGTCAATTTATCTTTTCTTTAGTGTTGACTGCCATTAATCCCATTCAGTGTATTTTTCATCTCAAATATTGTGTTTTTCATTTGTAGAAGATTTGGGTCTTTTAAAATATTTTCTAAATCTCTACTTAACTTTTTGAACATATAGAATATAGTTATAATAGCTGTTTTAATGTCCTTGTCTATAATTCTAACATCTGTGTTGGTATTGGGTTGGATTTGGTGGATGAGTCACATTATTGGTTATATTTTCCTGTCTGGTGATTTCTGAGTGAATGCCAGACATTATGAATTTTTACCTTTGTGTGCTGAGTTTTACTTTATTCCTGTAGGAATCCTTGGGCTTTGTTCTGGGGTACAGCTAGGTTACATGAAAGTAATTTATTCCTTTTGTGTCTTGCTTTTATGATTTTTGTTATGGAGATTTTGAGTGGTGGTCATTCTAGTGCTCCGCATGCTCCACTGCCACGATTTATTTTTTTTATGTTTGGTGTGAACACACACTGTTCCCATCCCTTTGTGAGCGCCTGCCCTGGTCCTGTTGTTCGTTTGAATTGTACCCTTTTGCCCCTCAGCCTTGAGTGGTCTTATGTGCGTGTGCCCCTCATTACTTGGCTTACTACACAGGGTCCCTCTGTGCAGCGGAGGAGCTCTTCTCTCTGCAGCTCACGTCTCTGGTACTCTCACCTGGAACTCTAGCTGCCATGGTCTGCCCGCGCGCTCAGGACGTCCTCAACCGAAGGTGTCTGCCAGGCTCTGCTTGGGCTTCTTGACCCTGCGTCATGCCCAACAATTGTAAAGGAAGTTAAGTCCAGGCAGTTGTGTGGCTCACTTCATTTGTTTCCCATCTCTCAGAGATCAGTGACCTTCATTGTTTGATGTCAAGTTTCTTGAAAACCTTTGTTTCATACATTTTTAATGGGTTTGTTTTGGTTGTTTACAAATGGAGAGGTAAATCCAGTCCCTGTTAATTCTATCTTGGACAGAAGTAAAAGTCCAGTGGTATGTCCAGTCTGCCTCTTTGTTAACTGATATCCATTCATTATGAGATATATCAGCAACATGACAAATGGTGAAGAAAACCTCCCTTTTGATGAGAGTATGAAAGTAGTGGGGAATAGAAAAACCTTTTGATTTAAAAAATACCGTTAAAAAAACAGTTTATCGATATATAATTCAAATACCACGTTATTCACCCATTTAAATTGTACAATTTGATGGCTTTTAGTTTATTTGCAGAGTTGTGTAATCATAGCTGCATTTTAGAATACATTTATCACTCTAAAGAAGAAACCCTGTACTCCAGTCTTCCTGCGACTATTTCTTCACTTCCCCACCTCAGCCTTAGGCTACTACTAACTTACTTTCTATTTCTATATATTTACCTGTTCTGGACATTTCATGTAAATGGAATCAAACAATATGTGTTTTGTGATTGGCATATATCACTTGTATGTTTTCAGAGTTCACTCATGTCATAGTATATATTGATACTTCACTTGTTTTTATTGCAGAATAATATTCCATTGTACGAGTACACCACATTTTGCCTGTTGGTTGATTGGCATGTGGGTTATTTCTCCTTTTAGGCTATTCGGAATAATGCTGTTGTGAATATTTGTGTACAGGTTTTTGTATAGACTATATTTTCATTTCTCTTGGGTCTGTTATCTAGGAGTGGAGCTGCTTGGTCATATGGTAATGCTACGCCTAACCTTTTGAGGAACTGTCGGACAGTTTTCCAAAGCAACTATATACCATTTTACATTCGCATCAGCAGTATATGAAGGTTTCAGTTTCTCCGAACCCTTGCCAATAGTTATTGTTATCTGTCTTTTTGGTTGTAGCCATCCTAGCAGTATCCCATCTTAGTGGTTTTGATTTGCATTTCTTTGATGATCAGTGATGTTGAGGGTCTTTTCATATGGTCGTTGGCCATTTGAGTGACTTCTTTGGAGAAATGGTTATTCAGATCCTTAGCCCATTTTTTATTTTACTTTTTTATTGTGTTGTGTTGTGTTGTGTTGTATTGTATTTTGCTTATTTTATTTTTTAAATTTTTGAGCTGTATGGTTTCTTTATGTATTCTAGATACAAGTCCTTTGCCAGATATATGACTTGCAAATTTTTTCTCCCACTCTTTGGTTTGACACTCTATTTCCTCGATGGTGTCCTTTCAAGCACAAAAACTTTTTAATTTTGATGAAGTCCGTTTTGTCTATTACTTTTGCTGCTTGTGCTTTTGGTGTCATAGCTAAGAAACCACAGCCTAAGCCAAAGTTATGAAGATTTACTCATGTTTTAAATTTTATAGTTTTAGCTCCTGTATTTAAGTTTTTGATCCATTTCAGATTAATTTTTGTGTATGATGTGAGGTAGTGGTGCAGCTTCATTCATTGGTATGTGGACATACAGTTGTCTCAGAGTCATATGTTGAAAGGACTATTCTTTTTCCATTTAGTTGTTTTGGCACACTCATCAAAACTGCTTGACCTTCAGTGTGAAGGTTTCTGAACTCTTTTTTTCTTTATTAAAGTATATAGACTCTTAATTCTATTCCATTGATCTCTATGTTTATCCTATATCAGTATCATACTGTCTTGATTACTGTAGCTTTGTAATAGGTTTTGAATTTGGAAAACTTGAAAGTGTGAACCCTCTAAGTTTGATTTTCACAAGAACTTCTTTTTTCTCTTCACCTTTTTACTAATGACTGACCTTAGCACATAGGTTCAAGAAACCTTTTTTTTTTTTTTTGCAGTTGACAAAAGTTTTGTTAATTGGGACTTACTCCTTTCATGATTAAAAGCTTTTACTGTTTTGCAGACTAATGTCTATTCGTACATATGTCTGTATCACCTAGACAAAACCTTCCCCCTACCAAATACATATTTGTGAGGGAGCAACTAGAGATGTTTTTGAATCCTCTTTCTTCTGCAAATGTATTAAGGAATAATTTGATAATGTCACTGATTCTTTCAGAATCTTAGTGACTATAAATTAAATTCCATATAGCACAGAAGAGGAAAAAATTAAAGATCTAAGGAAATAGAACCATTTGGGAGTCAAGATATCTAGATACTCTACCTAGATTAGTTTATCGTTTTATTATAAAAACGTCACTGTAAAACCTCTATTCCAGAATATGTACAAATTATATACCTAGATATCAAACCTATCACGAACGGTACAGAGAGATGTGTTTCTTAAGGAAGATTAAATACTCTGGCCCTGAGCTACTAAGAAATAGTTTTCTGTGGACTTCAAGGGTTGATTAATCAACAATTTTTGTTAAACCAAATCTTTATTATGATTAAAATATTTCATCTAAGAGGAAAAATGTGCTTTGCTAACCCGATACTCCATTTTGGCAGTGATAAATGAAAACGTTTGTCATCTCCCATCACCCTGACCCCACAAAAAGTAACAGATACCCAAGGAGCTTTCCATTTCACTTACAGCCCTAAAACTCAGCTGGCCTGTGACAAGAGCAAGTTATTTGATATCTTTAAGAACCTCATGCATACAAAACAGATAAATCTCAAATCCAGTTGAGAGCATTGCTTCCAGAAACAGGGGTTACTTTAAAGCCCTTTGGAAATGTGATGGTGCTACATAGACACTAAATAATCACGTCTTGTCAGGTTTAGTTTAACTTTTATTATTATTATACTCCCAAAACATAGTTTTCATTTAGCTCTTTCAACGGCTTGTTTATGTTAGCAAAAGAGGAACTACCCAGAATACAGATTTCATTCTAGCAACCTGTTCAGATTAAATTACAAGGAAGGAAGGTTTTGCTGAAGAGCATTTCCTCTGCTTGTGAAGGAACCTTTGTTGAGAAATGAACTTTAACTCTGAGATGATTATGCCATCTCTATGCTATGTACTTAAGAGACATAATTGTCTTAGATTTCAAAAGAGGTTCTTTGAAGAAAGCATCAAGGCAACCCCTCTTTCCCCAAAAAGAGAATAAGAAATGTATTCTATGACTGTCTGACAGAACTAACCATGAGAAGTGTCTTCCCTTTCATTAACTAAGGGAAAGCATCCACACTAACATCAGCCAACCCTGAATAACAGTGGAAATGAAAACTCCTTTTTGAGTCACTTGTAGAGCTCATTTGAATGTTCTGGTAATTATTCCCATGTTTGCTCATTGAGTGTTAGTTAGGGCTGGGAGGAGACTTGCAGATGATCTAGTTCATACTTTGGTAAAATAATGGGTCTAAGATTTGTTTGGAAGAGACCGCAGACCCCTTTTAAAAATCAGAGTTCATTAGTCACAGAAATGGGACTTAAATCTACCTCCTAGTTAAAAAACAGTTAAAAAATTACTTGCCACCTAACATTTCTTCTGTGGATCCCTTAATAATGTTTAAGTTTTCAGAGAATATGATAAAGGTATCAGGCCACAAGAACAAATGTATGTGAACTCCATACCTGTTGTTAGTTTTCTGGAGCTACTGTACCCAAAGATCACAGACTGGGTGGCTTAAACAACCGATAGTAATTTTCTTACAGTTTCAGTGACTGGAAGTCCCAAGATCAAGGTGTTGGTGGGTTTAGTGTCTCCCGGGGCCTCCCCTTGGCTGCCGCCTTGCTGTGCCCACATGGCCTGTCCTCTGGGCATGAGCATCCCTTGTGTCACTGTGTATTCCACATTCCTTCTTGGACACCAGTCAGCAATCACAACCTCATTTCAACCTAATCGTCTCTTCAGAGGTTCTTGTCTCCAAGTATAGTCACATTCAGAGGTACTGGGAGGTTAGGCCTTTGACATATCAATTTGGGGGCAGTAATGACAACACAGTTCAGTTCATCATAATACCATAAAGACAGAATAAAGACTGTAAAGACACAGACAATAACTTTGTGCTCTAAAGTACCAAAGCTTTATTAAGTACTAAAGCTTTATTAAGCATATATGGCCTTCTATTCAGACATCTAGCATATTTATTCAACACAAAAATACTAGACTCTGCTCTAGATGATGGAGATACAGAATTGGTAAAAAGTTGTCCATGCTTTCATGGAGTTTTAAGAAGACAAAGTATATGTCTTCAGGTGGTGATAAATGCCTCTTTCAGGTGGCCTTTGCTGGGTAACAAACCACCCCTCAGAATTAACAGCTTAAAACTACCATCGGTTTATTTGCTCATGATTCTTTGGGTTAGCAGATTGGCCTGGGGCCAGCTCAGCATGGTGATTCTGCTGGTCTCTCCTAGGGCCCCTCAGGCAGTGGCAGTCACCTGTCAGCTCCCCAGGAGCCACACAGTGTAAGACGGGCTGGCAAACTTTCTAAGCACACTGTGGTTTTCTTTGTGATAGTTCAGTGTTCCCTTTCTCTTCCTTTCGTTCTTCATTAAGGAATATTAAAAATGTTTTGGACATTGTATAAAATTCTATTTCAGGGGATTGAGATGGAGATATAATGCTGACCTTTTTTAATATTCTACAAAACAGCCTGATAACCATTAATTGCAGTATTAGCACATGTCCTGTTTTACAACTAGGAGTTAGGAGTTTTCATTTATTTGGATAGGATGATAATAGCAAGGTGACATAAGGCATAAATTGCTTTGGCTTTAGGTGCTTGAATACCTCAGTTCATGTGTGGCAACACTACCTGCTTTTCTTAGCTCCACAGGAAATGAGAATGGGGCTTGGGCTCAGGAAGTCATGCATACCCAGCTTTTAGTGTGCAGGCTTCTCATTGGTTGTTTAGGAGAGTAAGTAAAATTTATTTCCTTCCCCAAAATGTTGATTATGAAGGGGAAATGAGATGTATCGACAGGTGAACTAACCAGATTATATCTGAAATTTCTGTGTCAGAAGATGAAGTTTGAAGATGAGTTTCAGTTCTTAGGAAGAATAAAGCAAATGGTGGGATTTGAGACTTTGGTGCCTGAGGCTAAGACTGTCATACCATAACTCTTAGTATCTTTACATGCAGGGAAAAGAACAAACTCTTGAGTTGAGCTATTTTTAAAATTCATAGCCTTCTCTCATTAGTGGAAAATTTGGCATGGGCTCTATTACTGGGTGATTTTCAGTTTTAGTTGATTGGGGATGTGGGGGTGCCTGGGGTGTGCCATCTGCTGTGCACAAGCCATTTGTTTGAGAGTTGAGGGTGTTTCACAAACAGTGATTTTAGTGGGTTCAGAAGAGTCAAGATGTGTTCAGCTTAGTGAAGACTCATTAGCGTTGATAATGTTATTACTTAAATTGATGGAAATGAAGAGGTGTGAAGACAGAATAGAAAAATGCTTACCTTGGAGGCTGGATGGGATTTGTGGGAGATTTGGAACCAATATGCTTTATTTGAATTAGTAAAGAGAGGGGACACCTTGACAGTGTGTTCAAAAAATAATAGCTATCTTGAGTGTTGACTCCATGAGATCTCTTATAGACAGTCCCTCTTTGTCCTTATCTTACGTGTGCTTAGAGAGGTTAAATAATTTGCTTGTAATCACAAGCTAGTAAGCTTTGAAGAAACCACATTTTAAAGCCTTTCTGTCCTGCTTTTAAGTTTAGCACTTAACCATTTGCCAGACAGACTCCCAGGGTATCCACAGGCAAGAGTTGATAGGCAAGATGCGATTAGGCTGAGAGAAAGCCAGACGGCTTGGGGCTCTTGGTGGGGGGGGGGGGGAGGGGGAAGCAGGTGGAGTGAGGGTGGGGTCGAGAGGCCAAGGAGGGCTGAAGTTGCTAGCCCTGAAGGTTTCTTTTTTCCCTAGTTTTCTGTGCCTTTGTTGGGCGTTTCTCAGCCTTTACTGGATGCTTGACTCAGCTGGGGAGCTTGTTAAAAATGGAGACTGTGATTCAGTAGGTCTGGAGTAGGACCTGAGGTTCTGCATCTCTGCTGTGTTCCCAGCTAATGCTAAAGTAATTTTACACTTTGAATATTGAGGACCTAGGCAGAGAAAGGAGTTGGGGCAGGATGTGCTGGTGGTTAGCAGCAGATTTAGACATTTTAGCGGAACACAGTTGTTAGGTGACTAATTTGGGCTGGGGTTATATCTTATCTGTGTGGTGTAAAGTGTCTTGTCTATTGGTGATAACATGAACGGACCATACCTTTTAGCTGGGACTCTAGTCTCTCTGAGAATCACAGGATATGTATGTTGGACAGGCTGTTAGCGATGGTGCAGCCGGCCCCTTAGGTTACAGGTGAGCAGTGAGGGGCTCTGTGGCCTGGTCAGGACTAGGGTCCCAGAGATCACTCTGGGGTCTCCCCAGCCTCCTCTGCTTTTTCTCCCTCTGGGCTGAAGGCAGTGCAGCAAAGTGCTTCCCCTTTCACCCAGTTTGGTGATTTGGTGAAACAAGAGTCAAAATAAGCAACTGATTATGATTCTGCTATTCTGTTTCAGTTTGTAGTGCTTTTCCTGGCACAGAGTGTTTCGGAGAGAGAGTGAATACAGGTCTGGGTGAGGCAGTCATACATAGCTGGTCAGGCCAGCGATGGTCTACGAGTTTCTGGTGAAAATAGGGGACGTCACTGTGGTGTTGCAGACACAAACAGTGGCAGGTCTTTCACACAACAGCTGCGTTTTGAGTCGAGAGAGGGAGAAAATGGGCAGGTGTAAATATAACCAAGTGGATAACTTGGGAAAGACTTGGAGGAAGGCTTTTTTAGTTCTTGATTCCATGTGTTCTCTTGCATCTGGGAAAATAGACAGTAAAAGTGTCATTGTTGAAATAGAAAATTCAAAAGCTTGGTGGTGAGAATGAGGAAGCTCTAAAAGGGGGCTGATGGATATAGGTAGAAGAAGCTTGACGATTTAAAGTACCATTGAGAAAGAAGCCAGGAAAAAAATCTGTGCAGGCAGAGATATATATATGACAGTGGTACCTAAGTGTGTGTCTTTTGGGGGGATGGCAGGTAAGGTCAGAGGTTTTATGCTGAAGTCCTGGAGTCCTAGAATGATAGTTCTGGAAAGAACTTCAGAGAGCCTCGAGTTCACCCTCCCTCCTTTTGCCCATGAAAATCCCATGGATGCAGAGAGCTCAGAGGGCTTAAGATACTTGCCAGATATACAGTAGACTGCCAAATAGACTTTTTCATTTTTGCCTAAACTGACTTGTTGATACTCTGGCTTTCTCTCATCTTGAAAAAGTATACTTTTACTGAGAGCCTGTTATGTGCGGTCACTGTAATAAACATTGTCCTTAAACTGTTTCCTTTTGATTTTTAGATTGTGCCTCCTGAAAATTCAGAGATTCAAGCTACTTCAGTAATCTTTTGTTATTGTTTTCTTAATATGGAAATAATTACTAGGTTTGTGTGTCTTAGGCTTCAATTTGGAAAGCAAGTGGAATTATTGCTGAATTTCTAGTTTTGGTAGAATCAATATCGTATTTTGCAGTTTGTTGCATCAGGCTGCTCTTTAGAGAAATGGCATTTTTATACTCGAGTTTTCTGTGGGACATATTAATAAAAACCACATTTAAACATTTGTTCTTTAAAAGCGCTATGCTCTAGCTGAATTGCCTTTAGCACACCACTCACAGGTGCTTTACTGGTGTGAATTCAAATCTCTTATCTAAATAATGCAGAAATAACATTCCCATTTTACAAGTAGACTGTTGAAATTTAATTTCCATTGTAGAACATGTCAGCAGGCTCTGAGGTTAAAGAAAGAGAATAAAACCTAGAAATTGTCAACACTTCATGGGAGACATTGATATAAAGGTAATCCCCTAAAGTGGACTTAAGAATCCAAAATCCACTCTGAATGGCTTTAGCATGGTCATCCTCTAGACCAGGATAAAAAGCTGTTTCTGGAGAGCAGGTTGCCCAGGCTTTGTGATCCAGGGGACAGCTGATGGGGCTGGGATGGTGGGCCCAGCAGTTGATCTGTATGTGGAGTATTTTGAGCAGTGTGTTAAGGATGGCGGTGGTGTGCTGCTGTGTGTGTGTGCATGTGCGTGTGTGGTAATTCATATAGAGTTACAAGAATTGTTATCCTTTTCTTAGCAAATAAATAAATGCCTAGCAGGCAGATCCCCGTTCATCTTCCCTTCCTTCAAAAACCAGTAAAAACTATTAAGACAGTGTGTCTTCCTTCAGATCAAAATAACTTCTTTGGCATGTTTTATTCCCTAACTCCTGCTGCACCTGGTAAACAGAGTCCTTACTGAGACCCTCCTGTGGCCTGGGAGTTCCTGACCATGGTTAGCAGCAGAGAGGTTGACAGTAGTTGTGGGGGAGCTGAAGAAGAAGCCATGGGCAGAGGTTCTCAGCCCCCGTGCTCCTTGCTTCACTTCGGGGGGTTGGGAGGGCTTTTAAATCTTATCCTAAACCAGTGAGTCCTAGCCTTGCCTGCACATCACTCTCACCTGGGGAGCTTAAGAAAAGTTGATAATTATGCCAAGACCCCAGAGCCTCAGACTTGATTGCCACCTGGGTGGTAGGGTTTTTAAAACTCCCCACGCTGTTCTAACAGAGGTTGACGCCTCTTAAACTGCTGAGCTGTTTGCTGAAGTTGGCCAGTTTTGGCCCTGGGGCTCTGCTGGGAGTTGAATTTGGAAGTTTTTTGCCTCTGTTCTTCATCTTACTTTTGTTTCTTTTTCCTTTCATTTATAATAATTCAGTTTTGGGGAACATAGATTCAGTTGATTGTGGAAATTTGCTCATTAGCTAGTTCTATACTAGAGAGAAAAAAGTAAATCAGAGTTTGCTTAAAATTTTTTTTTTTTCCATCTCCATCCCTTGAATGGGAAGGTAATGAATTTTTGTTGATTTTCTACCTTGCTTAAAGTTTTCAACTAGGAATTATGTTGGAAGTTCTTCCTTGGGGGAGTTTGTTGTTAATTTTATGGTTTGTAAAAGAGTTATCATAGATATGACTCCGTGTATGACTTGATTAGAGGACATTCCATAGGGGGTACCTTTACTGTTTTCGGAGGAAGAGGCTGTTGAGACTAAGGGCTAAAAAAGGGTGTCAAGAGTCATCTGTTCCTCACCCATATTCCTGTCCTGCAGAGTCACACTGGTCGAACTGACCTTGAGTACATCAAGTACTGACATTGCATAGTAGGGGTATTCAGCATCCTCTCTGAGGATGTTTCTCCTGATTTTTTTCTTTTTTTGTATATAATACAAACATCTTGTATAAACTCATCCACGAGTAAGATTTTCTTGTAAATGCAATAAATATAGGAGAGTGTTGCCAAAGATGTTTAGTTGTATATAATAAAGGCAGGAAAAATAGACTTTGGATAAGCACAGAATGTGGATAAAGCAGACTATAATTTGTTTTTGCACAACCTCTGGAAAACTCTTAGAATCACTGTTTTTGTTCTGTGAAGTAAGAGTTAAGAAAGCTTCTACCCTTGCGCCACTGTGTGCCTTTGATAGCTGAAACCCTGGGCCAGAAACCTGACGGATAGAAGTTGTGAGTTTCACATTAAGAAACTTCGGAATGACCTTTCATAGATTTGAAGCATTTACTACTTACTTTTAAATTCTTTGTCGCTAGCCTTTATTGAGATTGATAAGAAATTGTAAATTGACCTGCTGAAGTTAAGTGACCTGTTGACTGTGGAGTGGAGAAAGAGTGTGTAGGGTACCTGGTCTGTGCTTCCTCCTGCCCACACTCAGGGTGCCCTCCCACAGCCCAGCATCTCCAGTGAGTCCTTTGTCCTTGTCCCTTGCAAACTTGTAGGGACAGGAGCTCATGGCCACCACTATTTACATCACTCACAGTTAGAAACGTCAGATGACTTTTTTCTCTCTGCATTGTCTGCCCTTCTGGCTGGTGATTAGCCAGGCTGCGAAGACTCCACTTATGTTTACTCAGGGCTTCGCAGCTTTAGACTGAGCACCTGTGGTCCCATTAGTGTTTCTTTTATGTTTGACACCTCTCTTCTCAAGGGACCAGGGGGATTTCCTTCAGTGCTGCAGTGATAGAGGACCAGTTATCCCAAGCTGGTCATTTCATCTCTGGGTCTCAAATTCCTTTTCTAGAAGAAGAGGGGGTGGGCCAGCGTGGGCCTATTTGTCGCAGAAGGCAGCCCCTTGGAAACCTCCAGGACAGGGATTCGTTAGAAGATTGAAATCTATAGGGCACCAGGTTCTACCTGCAGGATGTCTCGAGAGAGTGTTTTGGGTCTAAATTGATTTCTTGGTTTGGTATCTTCGCAACATTTTCTACATTCATAGGATTCTTTCTTTGAAGGGATTGAAACAAAAATTATCTTTGGGTCTAGAACTTAAGGAATAGTTCTCTATCAGCTGTGGGAGATTTACTCTGAGAAATTACAAACCGATCCCAGCACCTACCCAAACCTCCTGGTGTAGAAATCGGTATTTTTTCAAAAGCTCTTCCAGTGACCATGCAACTAGGTTTGGGAAATACTAGTTTCAAAATTATTTGCTTTTTATAAATAGTGAAGCATTTGTATATGAAGTAATTTGTATATGTCTGGTATTTACTTCAGAATAGCCCTGTGCAAAGAGGGCCGTGGGTAGGAAGAAAGAGGGAACAAGATTTCTGATTGACCATGTGTTGATAATAATTAAAGCTGGTGATGGATGCACAGGCCTTCACTCTAAAACTGTCTCTGTTTTTCTGGTGTTTGACGTTTTCCAGACAAAAAAGTTAAGCAGAGAAGTTTCGGTTTTTGAAATCTTTTCCTCTTGCCTATTGTGTTTATTCTGTAGTCACAAAAGATAGAAGGTCAGATGTGCACCATGTTCCTCTCATCTGGGAGTTACTGGATAATGAGAATCCCTGGCCTGCACTTCTGTGAGCTCACTGGAACTGCTGGGTGTATTAACCAACATAGTGACGAATACAGAACTTATCACCTTTTTGGCTTCAGGTCTACAGATAACATGAAAAGAGACATTGTCTCATACAGTGCTCTTATGCTAAAATCAGCACCTTAACACCGTTGGGTGTGAAAGGAAAATTTTGGTGGGTGGCGTTTGTGGTCAATGACTGGGGAGGAGCCAGGACCCCTGTGGCAAGTGGCATTCTGCACATGGCCTTTGGCAGTCTGCAGGACTTGTTCATACTGTCTTGTCTTCCTGTAGCCTGGATAAAAGCAACGTGTCTTGATGAGTTCATTGGAAGTCCACTGACCTGTGTAGGGAATCCTTGGACTCTGGGTTGGGATAACTCATTTAACCAATTCATCTATTACACTTTGTGAAGATGAACCAATTGGATTGGTTTATATATTAGAGAATTGTAAATTTAAGAGTTTTGAAACTGCTTTGTTAGTTTGAAGATTTAGAATTATGTAGGATCTTTGGGGTTTGTGTATATTTCTGGTGATCCAAAGATTTTGTAGGGGTTATGGAAACTGCTTTTGAATTAGGGTGAGATTTAAAACATGATTTTAACCACCATTTTAGGATCACATGTTACGTGGTCTATTGTGGGTTAGTAGGTAGATATGGATGCTGTGCCACAGAGAAATACCAGTAATTGGCTAATTTATGAGTCATTCTTCTGTAGTATTTTAGTTTTGATTTTGTCATTGACTAGAAATACATTTGTTTTAGCTAAATATCAGCTCATATCAGCTAATCATTGTGGAGTTAATTGTGGGCCTTCAGCGGTTGGTAGTGAAAAGTCTTTGGTTTGCTTTCTACTTGCGGTTGGCCTAGGTGACACTTTCATGTGCCATCATCAAGGCTTCAAGTTTTACTTAGAACATAAATGACTTTATTTTGGAGTTAAAGGGTCCTAGCGGACAGTTTCCTTGAACTGTGTAGGAAGGAGCAAAATGTTCTTAGTATTCGTTTGGTGTGATGGTTTTACAATGAGATGGAAGAGGAATGCAGTTCTGCCCAGTCATAACTTTCTAATGATATATATTTGAATGATCTGCAAGTGATCTGTAGAAACAAACAGAACCTTTAGCATTTACTCACGTAGCTACCATTTTCAAAAAGGATTTTTCTGTAAAACTCAGTAAATTGTATTTTAAAAGTCCTGTGAGAGTTTATTAAAAAAATATTTCAACAAATAGTATTATCTCAAAAGACCTAGAAGTATAAGGAAGCTTTAGTCCATGTGGCTGTAGAACTACTTAAAGATAAAAGCCAGTTTTTATGCGAAATATCTGAACTACAACTATCTTTGTCAGATATAGCTTACCAAAAATGACTTGTTTTAGATTATACTTTTTCCCCCTGCAAGTACAGATTAATATAAAATGAAGGAGAATTAAGAGGCACTTATTTGTTGATTTGGCAGTTAGCTTTTACATTAAAAATTGTGAAGCAGAAAGATGGTGGTGAGACTGAGTTAAGGGCACATTTAGGACTCCAGGCCGGTAATATGTGGAGCAGAGAGCTGGAAGATGGCCAAGTTTGGCTCGATGTCCAGGAGTAACTGAGGAAACCCCAGAGTTGGTAACCTTATAGTTGCATCTGGTCCAGTAGCTCTGGCCTGAGAATCTGCATTTCTCACAAGTTATTCGGCACCGTGGAGGCTGCTGGTCTGGCACCACAATTTGAGGTAATATCTGTATATTATAGTTGCCTGGGGAGTTTTTCTCCCATTTTATTATAAAAAATTTAATCCTACAGAAAAGTTAGATGTACAAAATGAATACTCATATAAATCTACCTCCTAGATTTTATAATTAACATTTTGTTACATTTGCTTTCTTACATAATTATCCATCTGTCCATCTGTCAGTCCATCCTATTATTTTTTTAAGAGTTAATTTTCTTAGAGCAGTATTAGGTTTGCAGATAAAGTAAGGTACAGAGATTTCCTATATACATTCCATCCCACACATGCACAGCTCCCTACTGTCAGCACCCCGACTAGAGTGGAACATTTGTTACAGTCGATGAACCTACAGTGACACATCAGTATCACTGGGGGTTGTAGTTCAGTGCTGTGCATTCCATGGGTTTGGATAACTGTATAATGACATGTGTCCACCATGACAGTGTCATACAAAGTAGTTTCATTGCTGGAAAAATCTTCTGTGCCCTCCACCTCTTCACTTTTTAATAAAACTGTTGCCTTTCCAGACTGTAATAGGTGGAATTGCACGGTACGGGCAGATCTTAGAGATGATGTGGGTCTGGTTCCAGACCACCACAGTAAGGTGAATCACATGAATTTTTTGGTTTCCAAGTGTGTAAAAAGTTAAGTTTACACAATGCTGTAGTCTGTTAAGTGTACAGTAGCATGTGTCTAAACAGTACACACACCTTAATTAAAAATACTTTATTGCTAAAAAATGCTAATCGTCCTCTGAACCTTCAGCGAGTCTCAAGTCTTTTTGCTGGTCCTAACTGGATGCTGTTGGTCATGTAGTCAATATCTGGGAAGCGCAGTGAAGCAAGGTGTGCCTGTATGTAGCTGTATTTTTTTTAGGGCCTTTCAAAATAAGTTGCTGAAGTTAAGAACCTCTTACCCTGAAATGTTTCATCTTGTAGATCATTAATTGGAATGCAGGGTTTATTTACACTGTTTTTAAAGGGAAATTTACATGCAGTGAAACATGCAAATCTTAATGTGTTTTGACTTTGTAGAAGACACTGTTTTAACCCAAACCCTCTATCAAGTTGGAGACCTTTGCCATCACACTTGAGGGAGAGCTTTTAAAGTTTAGCTGTTTCCAAAGCCCTTCTTATTCATCTGGGATGAGGCCAGGTGCAACATTTTAAAAACAAATCCACCAGTTGATGTTAATGTGCAGCCGTGTTTGCAGACAACTGCTCTAGATTTAAAATTTTTCTGTTGTATGTGAAATTGATTTATATTTGTAAATCTGGCAAAATTAAATAAATCAACCTGTGAGTGTTGCACAGATGTTCAGCATTCAGGAATCTGTGAAGATGCTAAAAATGAAACAACAGATGAAACTAGAAGTAACTCAAAATTATGGCTCAAAGAATGAACTGATTGTGATTTTCTGTCCTTTCCCCCCCATCCTTTTTTTTCTTCAGGATCTTCTCTGAAAAAAATGTACTTGATAATTGTGGGAGACATTGTATCCAGAAAATGTAATTTTTATTCCCCATTAGGCTTATTTTCTTCTGTCCTCAGTTTTTACCTGATTTTCATAAAATGACAAAGTAGCACTGTGTTTCCCAAGTTATGGAGTTAAATCCATTAGCAGGTAGTGCAGCTAGTTTGGTCAAAACTATCATCTTTCTTTTAATTGAATAGAAAATAGAGGGTATCACGTGTACTTATGGTGAATGTTTTGTTCAAGTTTTAGAAACATTTACTTTGAATAAAAATGTATGTTATATGTGTATTAAATAGTGGTTTTAAGTGTATTTTTCATTATAGGTTGCAGTCAGAATGGATTGAAAGCTAATGAACTGGGAAATGCTAAATAAGTTCTTTTTAGTAAAAGTGAGGAACAGTTAAACAAGTAAACCTTTAATTGAACAGACATTTCTGTTGAAATGAAATCCAGCCACTGATCACCGCACTGTGACCCTCATTTTGTCCTGTTCTACTTTGGCCCAGGGCTTCCTGTGACCACACCTCCCAGGATCATTCCTTCTTCCTCACCTTTGTTTAGATGCTTATCCCTGCTGAAGATCCAGCACCACCTCCCTTATAGTGTGTTCCTGTCACTCAAGTCACATGGCTTTTCCTCTCATGAAATCCTGTCGGGTCTCTGTCTCCTGCTGTCTGCCTTAACTCTCTTTAGGTACTTGATGTTTCCTGGCCCAAGGGTTACCTGAGCTAGTGTTGGAGGCATTTCCTGTTGCACTCAGCTGGACTTAGATGACGAGCAGAAGAGGAGTGATTGAGGTGGCAGGACCTGTCCTGATTTCTCCTCCTGTTATTCCATGGGCCTCTGTGGATGTCCCAGCAGGAGGCACCATAACTTCCTGGGGAGACACACGGGGAGCTGGAGCAGGACCAAGGGACCTGTCCTTGAAAATGTGTCCGTGGACCTGAATGGGAAAAAGGAAAGGCTAATTCGGTTTGGATCCTGCTTTCTTCATGTACTTTGTGTCTGAAACAATTTTTCATGTTTCTTATTTGTTTTTCTTATCATTGGAAATGGCTGCATATCACTTTGCAGCTTTCTTTGGTTTTGTTCTTATAGAACAGTTTGATAGGCGCTTTATTTGAGTATTATTCTCAGTCTTCTTTTCCTGTTTTCCTCTGGTTGTAAGAGGTTTGCAATGATGTAATTTTGAGCTGGGGCAGAGAGGGGTGTGTCAACTTGACTGGAGGGCTCCCTCTCCTTGGCTGAAAAGCCCACCCTTCTCACCTCCAACCCTGCCCCTTTGGTGGCAGTGGGGACAATTTTTCAGAAGATAAGTTGGTTATAGCAGAAGAGAGTAGAAGTTCAAATTGCGAGAAGTTCGTAGCATCGTAGAGAAGTCCTTGTTTAAGGACAGGTGTGGGGACAGGAGCTGGCCTTTCTGGCTCATCCATTCCTGGTTGTCGTGGAGTGTCACTGTTACATGTCACAGACACCAGATCACTGGACTTATCTTCTGTAGGGTCTCCTCTAGTCATATCCAGAACGAATTGGCATGGTTTAGTATGGTCAAGGGTACGTTTTTCCCCTTGAGGGTATTGTTACTTCTTAAAACTTAATTCTTGTTGATTCACTTCAACTCAGAAACATGTTAAAGAGTACATTTACATTGATTTGAATGGACAGGTTTTTAAAATTGTAAAGCTGAGAGCAGAAAATCGTCTCTCTTACAGGCAAAGGAAAGGATTTGAACATGAATTTGAGGTTGCACCCTGTTCCTGTTTTTAATTTGCTAGAGATTCCTTATAAATGAAATAAGTTTTGATCCCTGTTGGTGGATTTTACCTCTTTCTTCCCTTCCTGAAGAAACGATGAGGAAAATCATTAAAGTTCCATAATCTTGTGTGGACTTAACCAATAAAGTGAATGCACCCCTTAATTTTGAATTATTTCTCAGACTTGGGGACTGGAAGCTGGATCTGTATATTTCTGTGGTAACATAGTAAGACTAGCATTGAAGGAGTAGGTATAAATTTTAATATAACTTACTGTTATTTAAACTGAAGTGGGCTGAGGAAGCCCACTGAAGTAGCTGATGTGTCTGTCATTTACCATGGCCTTGGGCTGAAGTAACTTGCACACCCTTCCTTCATAAACTTCCAGAACTTACTTATTTCACTTTTGGTTTTATTTCTTGGAGACATGATTACAGTCAAGACAGGTTTGTGTGGGGTGGGGCTGAGGGGAAAATGGCAGGCAATGCTCTCAGAAAAAGTGGTTTTACCATTTTGAGATTAGCTGTGTTTAAAGTTTAGCTGCTCAGAAAATGAGACCTTACAAAATTCAGGGGACTTTTTCCTCCACTTCGTCCTCTCTCCCTCTCAGACCCTGGGCAGCTACAGTTCCCTCCTTCTCTGGCTTTGCTGAAACAAAGGAAACCACAGCTGCCCTTCCTGGGTCTGGAGAATAATTTCAATCAGCTGTTAGTCACCTCCCCTTCCCAACCACACTTGGGTGCTAGTAGACTTGCCGGATCTCAGAGCTGTTGTCCTTAGTAAGGATTTAGCAGCCAACCTCCTGGCCAGGGGCCCTGTGGTACTTGATCTCTGAGTCAGTGCCACAGCATCCCAGAGAACCTCTTTGGGTGACTTTTGGGACTGTTGATTGGAACTGATGGGATACCCGTGATTCGAAATACCCCACTCAGAGAGCCGTGGTGACCTGAAAGCCAGCCTCTGCCACTGACAGGCTTTCAGGGTGCCTGGTCCTGGGGTCCCTTTGTCTTCAGGAGCACAGAAGCAGCAGAGCCCAGACCTGGAGATTGTTACCTGAACGTCTGTAATTGAGGAAAGAAGTGACTCTGTAGCCCAGTGATCCCCAATCCCCGGGCTGTGAACTGGTACCAGTCCCTGGCCTGTGAGGAACTGGGCCTCACAGCAAGAGGCAGGTGAGCAAGCGGAGCTTCATCTGTATTTGCAGCTGCTCCCCAGTGCTAGTATCACTGCCTCAGCTCCAACTCAGATCATCAGGCATTAGATTCTCAAAGGAGACTGGTGGGGGGGCTGCTGCAGTAGCTGGTGATGGTCAGAGCTGGTCAGGAAAGACCTGAGATTCTTCAGGGGAATGATGAAACGGATGTCAGTAAACCATTGTGTGTAAGGCTTGGATAAGACCCGCGTAGTCATCTGGTCCACTAGCCTCATGGGCCCAAAGAAGTTACACTTCTCTCGTGAGGTCACCCAGTAGGTTGGTGTCAAGTCTAGCATTAGACCTTTGTGTTGCTTTGAAAGCTGGCAGTGGGGAGATGAGCAGTGGGCATTAGTGTGGCAGTTCAAGTAGCAACAACAGCAGATTTCTCTGATGTTAGCAGGGAAGAGAGGCTTCGGGGAGGTGAGGTGATAGGCTTCTCAGCTCCTGTGGCTCTCATCTTGTCAGGCCAAGGGGCAGAAAGTAGAGAGGGCATGTGGGACAGTGGGAAGAATGGGAGTTTTGGAGTCAGACAGAGACTTAACTATCCTTGCCACCACTTAATAGCTTGGAAACCTTGGACAAATTACATATACTTTCCTTGAAGTTTAATTTTTCTTACCTGAAAAAGAGCCCATCAAGCTTTACTCTGAAGCTGAAATGCTCGGTGTGCAGGTGTTCTTGCACAGTGCCAGTCCATGGCAGGTGGTCAGCATGTAGTCCCCTTCTCAGGGCTCCCCAGCTCCAAGGCGCCCAGCCTCTTGGACTACTGCTGTGCTCTGCATAGAAAGAGCAAAGATTTGGAGTCTCATGTTTTTGAGCCAGTTCTATTTTTTCCATGTACTACGAGTGACCTTGAAAAAGTCACTTTACTTCCTGGTGTCTTTGTTCCTTGAACTACAACCTGAGAATTATAGTACTGACTTCAGAATGTTGGAAGATTAAAGGACAGGCCTAGCAGTGTGTGGCACTTGGGGACATTTTGTAAATTTTACTGAGCTTGCCCCCCCAAAGGCATATGGTAGGAATTTATCCTTCCATTATTATTAAGACTATGGATAGAAGAGAGATTCCATGAGTGAGTGGATTCATTATCTGTTACACAGGGAATTGTACTATAAGTTTCTTTTATAATAGAGAAGTTTGAAGTTTTGAATTTACTTTTGCCTGATAATCCATATAAAATCAAATACTGTGGAAAATATAAAGAAAACAATAACGAGTGAAATGTCATGCCCACAATCCTCCCCCTTATTTTTTTCTTTTACAGTGTACCAGTTGATGGTTACATGAACAGAGTTTTTTTTGGTGTGTGTGTTAAAAAAAAACAAACAAACTACCAAAAAACTTACAAGATAAATCCAGGGCACATTATTACCTATCTCTATGATGGCTATTGTGCTTGGTGGTGATTTACTATACAGGTAGTTTACCTAAAAGATTGTAATAAGCCTTATTACATAGCAATCCAAAATTTATATATATGTATATAAATACATGTATTTCCATTTCCACTTTTTTTGTATCTGTAATCGTGTACCAGTTCAGCCATCATTAGTTTGCCAGATGGACAAGGATTGCTTGTTGCCCATTCACCCAGGCACATGCACGTTGGCGAACTCAAGGGCCTGATTGGGCTGGCTGAGAACTGGCCTGTCTCCCTGCACTCTGTGGCTTGTGTGCAGGGTCTCAGCTACTTTGACTCCTTGCATGCCTTCCTGTGTTGCTTCACAGGAAGGGAGGTCCTGAGTCTGTGCACTGGCCATGCCATCCAGGGAACAGCATGGTCACTGTGCTGTGATCTGGCCAGAGTGATGCTTGGGCTGGTTGTGGAGGAGAGAAGGCTCCCGAGAAAATGCACTCAGAGTTCCTCGGCATCCCAGACTCAGCACAGAGTGTTGTGGACGAGGCGAGTTCAGCCTCTGTGGGCCTAGAGGGAAGTGGGTGGGTATCAGGAGTGGCTAGGCCCAGTTAGCAAATGTTTTGGCTTATACTGGTAGGCAGGGTGTTGCTCAGAGACAAAAGGAAGGCACAGACTAAAATTATGCCACCTCCCCTCTCACTAGCCAGAACTTAGCATTTCTCAGTCCAGCACCAAAGCCCCTTTATCTCCTTTATATAAGATAAAAGGCTTACCATTCATATGTGAGGTGTAGAGACTAAGTTCTGTTGGCTGTATAAAAGATTCCTGGGAGGGTGTCAAGGAGGGGTCAGGCCGGAAAGGAGGAACGTTCCGGAGCAGAGGGGGAGTAGAGAGCATGCGGGGAGGGCCGTCCTTTGGGGGTGAATGGGGTCGCCCATGGCAAACTTCCATACTAATCATTTTTGCTAAGTCTGACTTTCTTTATCTTCATTTCTGTATCAGATCGGTGGCAGTGTCAGGGGGAAAGGCCTTTTACTTCTTGGACAGTGTCTGAGCAGAAGGCTTCTAGAACATCTGGCCGGACACCAACTAGGCACCTCCTGCTTTATTTTTGTACTAGGGTTTCCTGCTGAGGTCAAATGAAAAAACTGTGGGTTTTGGAGGAAACCCTTCTCGGAGTACCCTAAATCACTCTCCTCAGTCATTTGTTGGGGGTGGGGGAGGGCCGTGGCAGAAAGGCAGGCAGGGGCCAGCTGACCCCAAGGAGGCCTGGTGTTCCAGGCCAAGGAATTCAGACTTTATCCTGAAGCTACAGGCCGCAGGGTTTGTAGTGGGAGAAAGGACAGTCAGCTTCGTACTGGAAAGACCTCCAGCTGTGGTAGAGGGGTGGCCAGGGTAGAGTGTGGCCGACGGCTTGGAGACTAGTTTGGATGCTGTAGGAGTAGGAGTCAGATATGGGAGTGGAAATGGAGGTATGGTAGCCCCCCTTACCCACGGTCAGCTGTGGCCTGAAAATATCACATGGAAAATTCCAGAAGTAAACAATTCATTAGTTTTAAATTGTGTACCATTCTTTGTAGTGTGATGAAATCTCTCACCATCCCGCTCCATCCCACCTGGGACATGAATCAGCCCTTTGTCCAGCATCTCCATACTGTGTGTGCTACCTGCTTTTAGTCACTCAGTAGCCCTTTGGGTTTTCACATTCACTGTCATGGTATCACTGCTTGTGTTCAGGTCACCCTTATTTTATGTAATAATGTCCCCAAAGTGCAAGAGTAGTGACACTGGCAATTCTGATATGCCAAAGAGAAGCCTTGAAGTGCTTCTTGGAAGTAAAAAGGTGAAAGCTCTTGATTTGATAAGAAAAAAAAAACTGAGTGTGTTAAAATTCACAGTAAGAATGAATATTTTGTCTGTGAAATTGTGAAGAAGGAAGTAGATTTGTGCTAGTGTTGCTGTCACATCTCAGACTACATAAGTTATGGCCACAGTGCCTAGTAAGTTAAGATGAAAAAGGCATTAAATTTGTGGTGGAAGACAGGAGCAAAAACGTGTTCCAGTAGACAGCAACTCATTGTGCTAGAAAGCATCGAGCCAGTAGGGAGACATCATCAAGGGACCCTGTGAAACAGATGACCACATTCATGAACTTACAGTTCCAGGATGATCCCTCACCATAACAAAACCCTCGGGTGCTCATGTCTCTTCTGTAAATGCTGTAGAACAGCACACATAGCCCTCTGCATCTGCAGAATCCCAGCTGTGGTCGGTTGAATCCGTGGATGAGAAACCTGGAGACACAAAGGGTTGACTGGATTTATTAAAAACTATCCAAATGTAAGCAGACCCAAGTGGTTCAAACCTGTGTTGTTCAGGGGTCAGCTGTATGTTATCATTGTTCCATTGTATTATGAGTTATTGTTTTTCATCTCTTACTGCACCTGATTTGTAAATTAAACTACCATACACGTGTGCATGTAGAGGACAAAACAGTATTTGTGGGGTTTGGTACTATCCGAGGTTTTAGGCATCCACCGGAGGGGTGGGGGGGTGTCTTGGAACATATGCCCTGTGAATAAGGCGGGGACTACTGTAGACAGAAAGGTGTAAATTCGAGGGGAGGGCTGTATGAATGTAACGGGTGAGTTCTGGGTGACAGCTCACCCAATGATAGCAACACTGAACTCTGAGGACAGCTTTGAATGGTTGCTGAGGTGTTTTCAGGGTGGGTGATGCTTTTTCCTCGGGAGAAATCCAATTCTCCAACTTTCTGTATACTACTTGTGTTCTCCCTGCTGTGTTTTCTAGAAGTCTCTTTCAGATATTTTATTCCACCAAAAGCAAGCTGATGTACTTTCAAAGCTAAAAATTCTAGAGCTGCTGCTGCTGAGGTCAGAATGCTTTCAGACTTGTTTTCACATGGTCCTCAGCAGTAGCTTTCATTCTGACTGGCTTCTCTACATCTCATCTGTTCCCTACAGTTCAGCTCTGGGGAGCTGTTCATAAATAGCCTGATCATGTCACCCTCCTTCAGTAGCTGCCATTTGCTCGTAGGAGTAAAGGCCATACTCTTTAATGCGACTCTAGGTCCAGGCTGGTCTAGGCCCCAGCCAGGTGCCATGGTCCCCCTTCATCTTTGTGCTCGTAGCGCATTGGCCTTCTGTCGGCCCCCACTTCTTGTCTTGCACTTCCCTGCCAAGCACTTAAGACTTCTGCAGGTCTCTTTCCCTGATGTCCCTGGCTGGTTCTTGGTCATAAATAAATTCACTTTGAGCACTGTCTGTTGCTGTCACAGCACTCGGCACAGTTGCATTGTTATATTTGTATAATCTTGGATTAGTGTTAGAGAGGAGTCACCACCATGTATCCCTTTGCTTATCACTGTGCCTGGCACATAATTGCTCATTATGTATTTTGAATTCAGCTTCAGTGAGGTATAATAACACATTCTGTTTCTGACCCTCAATCATTCAGAAAAGTTGTGTTCAGTATGTTTTTTCTGATTGTCCTACACAAGATAAACTCTCCTTGCTGTGTGTCCCCTAGTACCTTGTTCTAACTTTGTAACATGCCTCACATTTCACTGTAATGATTGTTGATCCCTCCTGCCAGGATGTAAGCTCTGCAGAGTTAGTGCTCCTGACACTTAACAGCTTGGCACCTGGTGGGTATGTACTTAGTAAAGGTTTATTGACTGAAAGAACACTTAAGAAAGATATCTATTAAAATAAAAGCAATGAAAGCTCTGTCATAGAAAGTTTAGTTCCTCTGTCTCTCTTCTTTCTTTCTCTCCACCTTTTCCTCCTCCCTCCCCTTTTCATTTCCTTCCTTTCTCTTCATAACTCATTTTTACTGTCAATAGTATTATGTGCTTGCTGCGTTATCGTGAGCTGTCCACAAATAGGAAAAAAGAGCGATTGGGCAACTTGGAGTTTGGATTATGAAAAGTTAGTCATTATGACAAATCTGTGAAACACAGATGATAAAGCTGCTAATAACATGTAATCTTGTGAAATTATTTGTCACCTGGAAGAGCTGCCCTTCTGATATTGAGTGCATGTTCTCTCAGTTGGGGTGTGTGTTTCTGCTGATCAGGTGTCCTGAATGGTGTGGTTTCGGGGAGATGCGGGAGTGGGCCCAGGGCTGCAGGCTCATAGCAGTGACAAGCCTCCCCCCCCCCATTTGAGTGATGAGGACTGTGTCCTACTCTTTAATTCTTGGGTTAAATTTAGTTGGTTACGTGGTTCCAAAGAATTTAGGAATGTACATTATTGTTCCAAATACTTACTTAGGCCTTATCTAATGTGAGTTTTTTTCCTGTTACTAATTGTTGTCTCTTTGATGGATCTGAGTGTACTATTGGGAAATGTTTAGTTGTAACATCTGGAAAGAGACAGGCCTGGAGTAGTCTGGAGGGAGGGCTGCTTAGTGTTTTGTTAAACTCGCTGATGAATGCAAACATTAAAGGTGATGAATGTTTCTTTTCCTTTCTCTGCCACTCCTTTCGAATTGCTCAAGGCCTGTAGCCTATGTCTGGAACAGGTGACTCAGATGAAAGACAGTTTGAAAAGGAAGAAAGCTGTCATTTTCTGTTTGTTCACTGTTGTTCAGGCCCACATTGTGCCTCTTTTCTCTACTCTCACTCTTGTGCCTTCACTTAGGTTCTTTAACCTTCTCTACACTTTTTAAAAGTTTGCCAAGAACAAATGGAAATGGACAGGAATTGCATTAATTAATATTGTTGATCCACTGCTCTGTGGCAGCCTCTGGAGATCTGAAACTCAGAGAGGTAACCCCATGTGGCACCATCACACAGCTCGCGGGCGGCAGAGCTGCCCTGGCACCAGGACCTGACTCAGCAGAGCTCACCTCTGGACAGTGTGGTCTCTGCTACTTTCTCACCACCCAGAAGGTCAGCTTCAATGTGGCAGCTGCCCTGCCTCTGCTAAGGAAGAGTTGGAGGAGACTCTTTTTTATTCTTTCTGCTCTGAAGTAACTAAAAATAACAATCCGAGATAAAGACTGGGAAACTCGAAACACCAGACAGATTGTCTGCATAAACCCGGGTCCTCTCTTAATACACTGAACAAAGAAATTAGAAAACAGTTTCTGACCAGAAACTGACTTAGACTTTTAACGAAATGAGGACCAACTGACGGATAATAGCGTGTTAGGCCCAGTATATTGCGAAAGAAATGCATTCTGACACTGCTAGAATAACTTACATGCAGATAAAAAAAAAAAAAAAAAAAAAACAGTAGGATGTCTTTTTATATGGGGCAATTAGAGTCAGCTTCCTTGAACGAAATTGATAGTTGTTGCCCCTGGGAGGCGATTTGGTGCTTGGAGATTTGTGGAGTGAAAGAAATAGGATAATGATCTGCAGAGGGTGTTTTTGGTTCATTGATTTTTTCCTAGACATCTTGAACCTGTCTTGTGTCCCCACCATCTCGTGTGCCTGGGGAATGCTCTGGGGACCCGGGGCTCAGGTCCAGTCCTAGTCCTTTTGCACCATCGAATGACTTCTCTGGGTTCTCCTGTCCTCGGGCCCATGTAGTTTAAAGGAAGTACTAGTGGTGGAAAGAACGCTGACTGCTTGGGATGCCACCAAATAGGCAGTGACCTGGGGCGGTGACTGAGCCTGGGAACTCTTGCTTTCAGCTGTAAATTAGGCCTGATCCTAGTTGTGCCTGTTTGCGTGGTGGTGGGGAGGATTGTTGGTGATGAACAAAGGGGGACACTAAAGTGACAAGGACAGATTTTAATCTGTTGAAACAGTGCAAGAGGGAAGAGCCCCGCAGGAACTGGAATCGATCTCAGTTTGTGCAGGGATGACCAGCCTTGTGAGGGGACAGTGGGGGTTTGGGCGTGTGAAGTCCATCTGGGCTTGCTGAGTAGCCCTCATTGAAGTTAGGCTCCTACTCCCCACAAAGGCTGGGGGATAAGGGACCTTGTCTTCAGGACTTGGCTAGAACAATCAATTCTTTTGCCAGCTTGAGTTTTCTCAGGCAGGAGCTTTAAGGGGGGCTAGGGCCATCCTAGGGATGTGACCTTGAGCTGTTAGAAACCGTGTGTGTGTGTGTGTTCAAGTCTTTATAGGTCAAGGCTGAGGCCTCCTTGATAAGAGGACATGGGGGAGCCTGGCTAGAGTTTGGCCAAGGAGCGAATCTGTCAAGATTAAATAAGGTCGTGTTCGTAAAGTGACATGTATAAGTGTGGTTGCTGCTGGCCATCATGTTGTGGTACCTTTGGTGGGGCACTTGCCCATTGTGCTTCTTGTCGTGGTTGTCTCCTGTCACACTGTCATTCCTGGGGAAGGTGGAACCCGTGCCTCAGTGATGGTGCGGGGTTCGGTGGGCAGCATAGGAGGGGAAGGCACTCTGACTGCCCCGTGATGCCACATTCCCCAGTATCTCTGCAGCTGATGGCACAGATAGAGCATCAACATAATGCTTTCCTTCCTTGTATACAGCCCAGTAAATAAACAGACACATTAAATAAGGGTGGTCGTGGGTTTTAAAAGTATCAGTGAAGGAGATATTCTGTGTGGCACTGAATCCTGCTGTCTGTGAGCTCAGTGGGCCAGTGCCCTGCGGACTCTTCCCTGTCCTTGTCATTTGATTGGTGGGGAGAGGTGTGATTATTGTTACCTTCTTTTAAAACATGGACAATCCCTGAAGGAAGAATAAATGAAATAAATGAAAACAGTTATCTTTTTCATGGATAGAAGTCCTAAGGCGCTTCTTCCCTGAAATATCAAAATATCATTTGATACTAGTGTTTTTTTTTTTTTTTTTTTTTCCTGGCTGTGTTACTTTTATAATAATTCAGTACAACTTAAAGAATACAGAGCAGAGGATACTTCTGTAAGCTGGTATGTTGCGCTTTGGGTTCTTAGCATTTGTGATTTGAGTTCCCTGGAGGTTGCCAGCTACTTTCTCAGTCTGAGTACTCTGTACCTTATTGAACTAGGGCTTATCATGTAGATTTACTTTTCATAAACTCCGTTGACTCAAAAAAGGGTGAAGATAAACCTGACTCTGAAAACTTTTCTTTACATAATGGCATATAGAAAATTTCCAGTGAATTTCTAAATTGAAATCCAGAAATGAGTTCAGGATTAATTCAGATAGATCAGAGCTGTTAAGCAGTTCTTGTTTGGCCGGTGTTACTTGAGAAGTCAGCTGCTAGACAAATTGTGTTGGGGAGAACAGCCTTGGGATTTTCTGAGCTTCTGCCTTCACTGGTAAATGAAGAAGGCGTTATGCATCTTTTGTCCTCTCTCCTTTTCTTTCTGTGTATGTCTGAGGCTGGTCCTTCAGATGCTACGGGGGAGGCCACTCATTATTTCACTCCGAGGGGAGGAGATGCAGGAAGAGTCCTTGAAACCTGTAGGTTAATGGATGGCAGGTCCCCTGGAGGTGGCTGATGAGTACTCCCTAGAGGTGGCTGATGAGTACCTTAGGAGGCTAGAAAATACTGTTGAGCCTTCAACATCTGCCTACGTCTTTGGCTTCAGGGGTGGGGTGGTTTGTATCACCTAGATCGATTTTCCCCTAACCATCATAATTTACAGCTTACACGTGGTCTGGTGAGGCTAATTCAAGGCCATTTCTCATCTACAGCAGAATCAAGACTTGAGGCAGTGCTTTTTAACCTTGACCTTAAATTTGCAGTAACTGTCTTTTCAAACTTCCTCGGGAGACAGGAGTGTCGACATTCAAATGGGACAGTAAATGTGTGAAGATAGGTTTGTCTTCTTGGTTTGTACTGTTTGCATAAACAGAGCCCCTTCCTTACCACTTTGAAAAGAACCTTATTTTTAGAGTAAGGGAAGGAAACATGTCTTCAGAAAACCTTGCTAAGTCTTGTGGAAGTGGGAAATTTCTCTTCAGCCTTCTTCTCTATAGCTAATAATAATAGCAGTTACAGTTGGCATTTGAGTGTGTAAGTGCCGGATCTCGTACTTAGTCTTCTATCTGGAAATACCCCCATGAGCTGTTATTCTCACAGCTACAGGTGATGAGACTGAGGTCTGCAGATGTAATGTATCTCATCTCAGGCCATAAAGAGTTTAAGAAAAGAAAAAACAGGACCCGAGAATCAAATCCAGCTTTGTGATGCCTGAGGATTCTTAACACCATTTTATTATAAACTATGTAGTTTTGACTTCATTTTGCATGAGGAAGTGTGATGGAAGATAGATTTTTTCCCTTCCTTGGCTGTATCACAGACTCCATGTCATGAGAGATTCCTTGCTCATTCGCTAAGTTAAATCAAGGGAATTTTATTCTGTTTCTCTCCCTCCTCTCCTCTTTTAATTACTCAGTTTTAATTTCAAATGTAAATATTAATATAACTGACCTAAACAAAAGCTCTTTGGAGTTTTTAATTTTTATGAGTAAAAAAGATCCCGAGACTAAAAAGTTTGAGAACCAGTGACCTGGTGGTTGAATGTGTAGGCTTTGGGGTCAGCTGGCCCTGTTCTAGCATTTATTAGCTATAAGCCATTGTGAAAGTCATTTTCCTGAATCTCAATGTCCTTTATTGAAAAATAGGCCAGTAAGAGCTAACTAATAAGGTTTTCAGGATTAAAATAACACATGCCAAGTATTTGTCTTAGGTTGGACCCTCCATAAATTTTGCTGCTACTGTGCTGGTGATGGGGCTGTAGAGATGAGTATCAGCCTGCCAGCCTTCAAGGAGTTCACTCTCATTTTGAGGGAGACACACATGAACAGATAAATAAACACGTGTTTGCAGGTGGTATAGTTAGGGCTATAGGTGAAGAGCATGCTATCTGTATTCGTCTTTGGCTTGGGTGAGATCATGACCAGAGGCGTAGGCGAGTTGTGTGAAATGACCCCAGGGCCTTGCATCCCCCAGTGGGTCTTGCAGTGGGGCAGTAGGATAGTTGTAAAAGACTGTTCAAAGTCCTGTGCTCATGGGTTGCTCACCCTGACTAGAGGAAGCGTCCTGCCCACAGTTGGTCTGAGCCCTAAGTTCTAGGCCCCTAGGATTTCATTGGGAGGCCTCCCAGGCAGGTACCAACAGGTTCTGACCTTGATTAGTTTGGGCAGACTGTGGAGGCCACAGCCCTAGACTGTAGAGCTGTGGACTGGAAGCTGACAGTTTGTCAGGGAGTGCCGTTTGTTCTCTTCAGAGACCTTGTTGGACTGGCACTGTTTCCCTTAAGCCTTTAAAATCAGTTGCTTCTTTCCTAGACCTTGGTTTCCCACGCCTGCCCCCGTGCTTTCTCCTCTGTCTCAGTCTTCTCTCTCCCTCTAGGATGTTTATGATAAGTAAGTGTGTGCCAGGGTGAAGCCTCCTTTAATTTAGTGCTAACTTTGGCCTGAGTAAAATGAGTTGAGGACTAAAGGTATTTAGCATCCCCTGTCCCCCACCTCCACAACCACCCCTGTTGTTTTGCAGCAGCTGGCGCTGGCTCAGAGGCCTTGTCACTGACCTCCTTCCTGCAGTGGTTTTGTTGTAAAAGTTTGACAAATGGTGGGACATTTGATGGATGGTGGCAGGTAACAGAGAGAATATTTACTGCTTAGGACACACAGACTTGTCACTCTCATTGTATTTTCTGAAGTGGATGAAAGAAGACATGAATTACCACCATGTCAGTGAATGGGGTGATGACAAGTAGCTTCCATCTCTACCCTCATAGTATGTATGTTATAATTTAGAATCCTGAAAGAACAAACCCGTTTCTCTCCAGGTTTTCAGTCTAAAGTGAAATGAGAGACTTTAATCCAACCCAGCATGCACCTTACTTCTTTAAAAAGAGGTTTCATTTAAATTTAAGTTTCTTAAAAATAGAAATTTGTCTACATTCAGTTCTAACTTGCCTTTAGATTTTCTATTGAGGGTGCTGGTAAGACTAGAGCAAGATAAATCCAAAATTTAGGAGCCTTAGGTGTTTGCGAGAATGATCTGTGTTAACCTGGTGTTAAGGTGTCTTGGGGACACTTACGACAGCCTTAATATTTAGGACTGACAGGTCAGATGCTTCTAAAATATAGATGCAGATCTGAGAGACTTTTTTAAGGTTTACATTTGGTCAGCAATATTGCTAACATGGTGAAAGTAACAAAACAAAGAATTCTTTATAGGAGAGCTGTGGACCTTGTCTCAGTAAGTGACTTGTAATAAGGAATAGCATTGATTGGGTCATTTGTGGATCAAGTGTTTATTAAGGCCCCAACTCTTCACAACAGTAGACCTTTTCAGTAAATGTGTGCCTGCTCCCTACCCATGTGACAGGATTGTATGTTGATCTCTTCACGGGGACTTGCATTTCTCTGACAAGATGCTCTTAGCCTTTATTTCTGCTCCACCCTCCCACCCAGACATGATAACCATTTTCACAGGTGTAAAAACAGGTCACATGTTAAACTAGTCTCTGAAACAGACAGTACTCTAAGGAAGAAAACCATGATGGGGGTAGAGGGCCTGCTTGTTTTTTCTAAGGTGTTTCTAGCACATTTTTCTTTACCACTCTGCTAAGAACTGTGAGGAGTCTGGCTATTAAAGACTGAATGAACATGGAAGTCTCAGAGTGGCTCCTGAAATCAGACAGAGCACATTTAGAGAATTTGATTTTTCTGTTATTTAATGAAATTTAGTTTCGTTTTCTTTTTTTTATGTTTACTGAATCATAGACATTAGATTTGCAGAGCCTACCTTTGGCTGGCACCAGAGGGTTCAGGTGCCCCCGCACTTTCTGCAGGGGTGAGGGGGCCCGAGCCGGTGCACAGCCTTCTCCTTGGGCTGGGGATGCACGAGGGGCAGGTGCCAGGGTGCCTCATGGCCAGGCCACAGCCAGGTGGGCTTCACCTTCCCTGCAGCTCTTGCCTCACTTGAAGACACGATGGTTCAGACAGCATTTTCTGGCCGTCTGCTCTCTGTTGATCTCTTCTTTCTAAGAACAGAGTTGGCTGACTTAAAACTACTTAACGTATGGTCTGAGCCTCTAAAACCTCAGTTATTTGAAAACGCTAGGAAATGCAGTATTTTGAACAGTTGGTTTCCCACAGAGCAACCCTTTAAGCAGCAACAGTTCATTTGGTATAATATGGTGGGAAGAGTTCTAGGTACTTTTGTCATCTAGAATGGGGTAGCAAATTTTAATTTCATTGTATTGATAGTGCAGTACTACCTTTTTAATATTCCATTTCAGCAGGTGAGTCGCAAGCAGACTTCACTGTGTGAAACCAAGAGTTGAACCATAGGTATAAGAGCGGCTTTGCACTAGGTCTGTTGAAAAGTGTTTGATGGCATGTTCCTTTGCCTTATTGGTACCTTTTTCAAAGATGACATATGGCATATGCAGCCTGTAAAGATACATAGTTCCAGATTAAGTATCGCAAGATTATTTTCTATAATAAGATTTAATGTTATAAAATAGGTTGAATCAGAGAAATACCAAAAGATGGAAAAAAGTGAAAGTATCCCCACCCCACACAACACTGCCCTCCTCTTCTCTCCCAGATCCTGCTTCTTGAGTAGAGCGTTGCTTTATGGTGGTTTCTCACACACAGTATCATTCGCTCCAGGTAAAAAAAAATAATAGAACACACGTCTTCTAACTGTGCATCCTGACTTTGTATAGTGTCACACAGCGGCCTTTGGGCCGTGGCTTCTGAGTTCTTTCTCGTTGTATATGTAACTCTCTGATGTGTCTAAATTTGAAATGCCAGACACATGTGCGTGCGCGTGCGCGCGCGCGCGCGCACACACACACATACACACACACACACACACACACAATTGGACCTTCCAGTGCTCTGGGTCTGAGGTGCACCCTGGCTGTGAGCATAGACTGTGTGCAGACACTTAGTGTCCACGCTTCCTAAGCACCTGGTTGGACTCTACATGTGAAAATGTGGTTAAAACTTCCTTTCTGGTTGTGTGCTGCTAAATTGATTTCTGGAGCCATTAGCTTGGGAAATAGCCCCAGAACAAATTAAACCCTCTGCCCACTTTCGTTTTGTTGCCTGCTTTTTCCGCCCTCAAAGTAGGTCCACTCCTCAGGTTCTCACTTCTGTTGACTTGTCTTGGCCCCAGCTAGTGTCTCTGCTCTGGTTGCTGCTGATCACCTACACTCGTACCAGATTCCTAGAAACCCCATTTTCACATGTCCTTTGATTTGTTTTTTCTTTTTAAATAAAAAGTATATGCCATTATTGTTACTGATAAATGAGTATGGTTTTCATTGTTTTGGAGCATTTGTGAGAAACTTCTTTCGTATTTTCTAAGTTTAAGAAGTGGCTTGATTTGTTGATCCACGTCAGTAATATATATTATATTCAGGAAAATTGATGTGTCTCATGCTTGAATCACAGGCAGGGAGCTGATTTCTACATCCTATCCTCTGGAATTTTAATTTTGTGGGATTACTTTTCTAATGGCTGGATGAGACCTTGCTATAAAAATGCTGTTTTGGGGATCTTGTACATTTTGGATTATGCCTTTAACTGTAAATATTCATTTAAGGAAATTTAAAGTCATATTAAAATTACATTTCACTTCTGAGAACAGTGCAGATCTTTGGGAAAAATTTTTTAGGCCAAATGTAGACCTGTTTCCTTTAGTTTTTTTCCCTTTTCTCTTAAGTAGTTTTGATTTTTAGGTCCATTCCATCTTTTCCCCCTTTCCCTAGTTATTTATAGAAACCTAAAGTTTCTTGCCTAGGGTATATTGTTGCTTAAAACAGGCAGTATTGAGGAATCCAGGTTTACAGAGTTATTAGCAACTACTTTAGGTAAACAAACAAAAAATTATGTTCTTTCGTCTATACCCTTTTCCCTGCAAACACATTTCGAGGTTGGCATCCTAAATTGAGTTAACTCTGAGAGTTTAGGATGAGACCAGGAGAGAACACTTAAGGCTACTCCTGGGGCTGCTTTCGTGTACGGATTCTTGGTCAGCATTGGTGTATATTTCTGTCGGGTTGTGGGAGAGAAGAGGATCTGGCTCCTGAAGGGGAGGTAGGCATTGCAGGAGTGATATAATTAGAATTCTTTAAGGGAGCAGATATTCCCACCTTCTCATCAGAGATGGTCTGCACCTCAGGCGGCCACTGGTGAAAACAGCTCAGTTGGGACAGGGTTGGGTGCTGTGTTCCAATAGCCTTATCCAGCTCTCTTCCCTTGCAAGGGATTTTAGTTTTTTTTTCTAAGCCTTCAAAAGGGATTAGGAAAGTTGTCTGAGCCCATGAACAAACTAAGTCCCTAAATGTCATTTCATTACTAGCTTTGCTAGACAAGAAGTGGGCTTGATCGATCTTTGCAGCAGCCTTTGAAAATGGGGAAACACTGAGGAGGTGACTTGCTCACACCGACAGCAGCATACCATGTGACTTGAGGGGAAGATGCTTGAGGAACCAGGAGCTGTGGTTGATAGCATGGGCAAAGCCAAGGGTGGAGTTCGTCCTGGGGAGAAGCAGAGGACTTTTCACGGCCTTTTGGCACCTATGCTTTCTAGATCGAATAGTTAGAGGAGCAGCCGCAACCCGAGTCTTTGGTGTAAAACAGAGCATCTTCATATTTTTTATGGAGTTTTCCAGAGAACGTGGGTGGGTACTGTGTGTAAACAAAGATGTACCTTGATTTTTTGCTTTTGAAGAAAAGTCTAGAGTGCTCTCAATGAAGCTGTTCAAGGCTGGGAAGCACCTGGAATAGAGTTCCATTTGCATACCTTAAACCTGTGTATGTGGGTATGTGTCTGTGTGTGTGGTGGTAACAGACACTTTTGGCATTTGCCTCTTAAAAATGTTCTCACTGTTCTGCTTTGGGATGGACGTCAGAGTCGATTACTACCAGGCAGGGGATTAATGACAAGCCATCAAGTGTCTTCTTCATTTCTCAACCCTAAACTTGGAATGTACAAGACTCTTTTTAGTGGTAGGGAATGAGGAGACGAATTCAGGGTCAGCAGGGGGATCTCACAAAGTGGGAGGGGTCCAGATGGTGTTGCCTTCTGCCATGAGCTCTCCATCCTTGTATCTGTCTTTCCGTTTCACCGCCTCCCGGCCCCGCAGCCTGGGAGAGGCTCTGCAGGCTGGCAGTGGTACCCGCTGCCGGGAAGCAGGTCAGTCGCCTGTTATGTTTTGTATGCTACTTCCATCTCCTTGTCGGTATGTTGGAAAGTCTGACTTTAAGAGCAGCTTTTCAGTATAAATGAGCATTTCTGCGAAGAAGTCAGTGTTCCATACTTGCATATGTACACATTCCTATCAGGTGAAGGAGAATAAATTCAACAAAAAAAGGAAAGGAGAAAACAGACCAGAAATTGGTAAACTTTCAGTAGGATATATTAAAAAGGATACCAACTTGGCAGAAATGCTCTGTTCCTTCCCTTTTTATTTTTGTGCCACCCTCAGAGTAGTAGAACACTCTGGCGTGAGACTGATCTCTGGCTTCCCAGTGCTGCTTCCTAGTCCCAGCTTGGTAATCTAGAAAACAGCTTAACCCAGGAGTGATGTGTTTCGTCTGCAAAGTGGGGCTCAGACCAAAGACCAGAGTGCGGAATTCCTTAAAACCCCCTGAGTCGGTTGGCAAATATTTATTGGGGACCTACTGAGTGTGCAGGCACTGTGCTGTCTCTGTGGAAACAGATGGAGCAGGTAGTGTGGTAGGGAAAGTGGATATGAGACAGACAACTCCCAGATCAGCGACTGTGTGACATGGAGGTCAAGGGGACTATTAGGAGGTCCTGAAACTGAAACTGGGACTGGCTTTATGTACAGACAGGTGGACCGTCTTTAGTTAGGGGCATGGCTCCAGGCAGCTGTAGATAGCTGACTAGCAGTGGTCTCTAGAAGCTTTGAGGGCCATCAGTACCCTGTGCCTGTTGTCCTGGTTGGGTGTCCAGGGTTTGCATGCATCCAAAGCTTCCATGTAAGCTACTGTTGAATGGAGGTGTTTCTGTGATTCTCAAGTTTGGCTTGTCCTACTCAGTCGATCACTTCTATCCAGGTCCCTTTCTCAGGTTCCTCTTTTCCTGAGTGGCAGGCTGGTTAGCTTTTAGCTGATGGACTTTTTTTTTGTAGATTTTTCTTTTTGGTTGATCTGAGGCTTGATGGACAGCCTAGGGGAAAACATTCACAGCTTCAAGGATAGTTCTTGTCATAGAGAGTTGTCTGGAGGTCATAAAAGTTGAGGTACTTGTGTTGAAATTGGCTTCAGAGTGAAAAGTGTGTAGCCTGGAGCTATAAATCCTCATGGGTAGAAGGGTTTTCTTGTCACAAGTCTGCACATGAAGTGTCTGCACAGGTGGTGGGCCATGGCAAGACCCCATCAGCTGGAGGGGACTGGGCTAGGCATCTATAGGCTGGTTTCTCATCAGCAGAGTCGGCAGAGTCGCTAAGTGAAAGACAACGTCTTAAGACTCAGCTTTTACATTAGAAACAGTGACCTGTGTGCCTCTCAGGAGGGGATGGGGTGGAGAAGCTTTGCAAGCAGCATTGATGTGTAAATGTGAGCATGGTGGCTAGCCTCTGGACTGCCCTGGGGTTTTCCTTTGTGGTGGGCTGATAGTTCTCATCACAAGAGCCCAGTGATACCCTGCTGGTTCTGGGCCTTGCACTATTAGCAGCAGTCCATGTGGTTTGTGTTCATGTGTTCATTGTTTTTAAGTCTTTAAATAGACCAGGTTTAAGCATATTTCTGAGGAGCAACCATGGTTTGGCGGGGTTGTGGAGAGGATGCCCTTCGTCAGGCTTGAGGGGCTTGTGGTCAGGACACCACCCACAGCGCCCGTTGTTCTGACTCTGTCCTCCCTGAGGCCCCCCCCCCCATTCGCGATGAGTGCTTCTCAAAGCACATTCCTTTCTTTTCATGTTCCTACTTGTAGGATGTGGGAGAAATAAATGGTCAGTCGAAAAGGCAAGTCATCTCTTTTTTCCCTAGTGTCTCTTTTTTTTTTTTTT
>CM053515.1:48484943-48758802 GCA_028627145.1 Eidolon dupreanum | reverse complement strand
TTGGGTCTGGAGAGTCCACGTGGGCTACTTTCCTTTTACAAGGGATTCTTTTGTCCCAAAGGAGCCAGCATTGGGGGAGGTGTCAGTTGTTATGATCCCTTGTCAGTGCTGTATTAGTTGAGTGCCTGCTCATGCCCCTCACAGGACAGGTGACCTCAGGGTCTGGCGCACGTGGATGTTCCCTGAGGAGGCTGGAGGACAGCAGTTCTCAGACTTTATGGTGTTCAGCTTCCTAGTTTCTGTTATCTTTTTCCTCTCTAACCTCTCTTCCTTCTAGGGTGGTAAAGTGGATTAAAATTAATTTTGTGTTGAAGTCGAAAATTTTGTGACATGCCCAAAGGATGGATGAAGTCACCCCACAGTATTGGAAGCCTGCTCTGTGAATGAAAGATTACTTGAAAGTCAATGAAAATAAAATAATGTTGGAATCACATGGCCACATGAGTTTAAATTTCTTAGGCTGTGTTCATAGTGTACCAGCTTATCTTTTATCAGTCAGTTTCTCAGCGATTCCTGTTCTTATCTGCAAGGTGGCTTTATCTCATTAGTCTAACTGCCTATGGGTTCATTCTTGGCTCAGAAAGGGAATGCCACTCCCTATACCAACCTACATTTCCTCATGTCCTTGTTCACAAGACACTCAGCCCACCTCCTGATGATCACAGTTGACAAGTTCACACCTTATGCCAAGGGCACTTTACATTAGGCAGTTTCAGGAAAAAGGGAGAGGAAAGGAAAAGATGACATTTGTGGTGCACTCAGCTGTGCTAGTTCTTTCACATGCAAGGATTTAGATAATGTGGTATTCCTACTTAGCTGAAGATGGAACTAACTGGAGGCTGAGTGAAGTTAAGTTACCTGTCTTGAGGTCCTAGAGCTTGATGGTGCTGAGTTGGGATCCACGCTTATCCCACTAGACTGCACTGAGTGTTACAAATCATGTCCAGGTCATTCCCGCTGCCACCACTGCCCCATATCCGTTTACGAGACCATGTCAGTCTTTGGAGACCCAGTCCTAGTTCTGTTGGTGCCAGGCTCCAACTGCAGGGAGCAGTGGCAGCCTTCCACTGAGTCATGGCATCGGAGGGCAGCAGCAAACGGTAGGACAATGGCAGTTCTGTGCTTGTTGCAGAGTGAATGATGGAAATAACAACAGCCAGCATTTATTACATGCCACGAGTTACTTGGCTCCAGGAGCATACTTGTACACACACTATCTCATTTAATTCTTCAAATTGATGCCATGAGGCAAGCACTGTTATTAGCTTCAGTTTTCAGATGATGAAACTGAGGGTAAGAGATGTTTTTGCTGTTTGCCAGAGGTTGTATAGAGCTAGTCAGTCAGTGGCAGACAGCTATGACTTGACTTCCTTGCTGAGTGTAACCATCTTTCCACATCTGCCTGTGATTGGAGTGGTTAACTCAGTTTCTGTAGTGCACCCTCCCCCATAACATGCATTTTCAAAGAAAATCTTTGTTTGAAATAAAGGTTTTGAAATGTGCCTTTGGCATTTAGAACACCAACATTCTCATGGTGCTGCTTTCAGGAGACTGGAAACCGTTCATTCCCTGGAGGTCTTAGCAAAGTGAAGTAGTTCTTCCTCTTTTTGGTTTGAGATTGTTTGAGGAACCAAGTCAAGTGGTACCCTAAGGTCCTCTGCAGCTCCGATTATGGAACAGCAATGTGGAGTTTAATAGACGTGTTCCACTTTTAGCCTTTATATGTGTTATCGTTTCAGACATTTTTTTGTCTGCCAGAATCCACTTTTTTTAATCCAAATGCATGACTATAGGACACTCAGTGAAAACATTACCAGTCTCCAGTCTAAAAGGTAATCCATTTGTTTCAAGCAATGCTCATTATAGAAATTGCTAGCACACTAAAGGATTTTGGTGATTGCTTTGGTCTGAGTCAGTTATGCAACTTTTAGATAGTTACCTCAGCCTTTTGTGGTTTAAAGGGTTAAGGGTCATTCACACCAAGGTGGCTTAAATCTTCAAACCACAGAAGGTTGAGGCAGAGGTTCCTGTGGGCATCCTGGTTCCTGCTGCTTGGGGATTTCTCCATGGGCCTTGCAGGAGCCACTGATACACCCTTTGTGGGGTGGTGGTGTCTTTATTATTCCTATTTCCAGGGACAGAAGAGGAGGGGATGATTGAGCAGCCAGCTGCGTATGGCACTTGGTTTTCTTTCTTGTAGTTGAAAAGGCTCAAAAAATTAGTCGCTTTTGTTTTTCAATGTTATGTTAACATCTACCACTGCTTGCGTCTTCTGTTCACGTGACTGTGACATACTTTCAAGGGAGCGAGAACCCTCCAGGCATCTCTTAACACTGAATGTGTGTTCATGTTGCTGCCCAGTTCTTTGAGAGGTCACTTTCAGGTGCTGTGGGTTGTGAGGTGGTTCTGGTCGCAGTGTGTTGGAGGCTCAGAGTGGTGGTACTGGCTGGTACTGAAAGTAGTAGCAAGTTCTCAGTCCTCAGCAGCAGTTGTTGGAAAGGGAAAAATCTGATGACTTTTTTGGTTTATGGATTTTTCTGAGGAAAGATGTGGCAATAGAAGGGAGGGATGTGAGGATATTGTTTATAATGGCCATAGAAACCCAGCTTATGTGCTTTCTCATAGTAGTGAACTAATATGCTGTGGTTAAATGCATCTGTTTTTATTACTTATGCCTTGCTCCAGAAAGCATTTATGGTGACTGTTTACTATCCAGGTGAACCCACTGAGGCCGTGAAACAGTTATGGGTATGAGCAACTTTACATTATTAATTATATTAACTAAGAAAAATTAACAAGGAGTTGACTTTATTTGCCATATTTGAGAATCACTAATGAATGAGAGTGACAAGGTTTGTCAGATGCCTTTTAAACATTCAACTTGTCATTTCGATTTTTTTTTAAGCAGAGTAAAAAAATTCTCATATCTTAGGTTGAGATTTTTAAAGGTTTTCTTGTGGGCTTCCTAGTTAAGGCCCTTTGTGTGTTATGATGAGTCTGCATGCCCATGACCAAGTACTGGGGAACAAGTGACTGCTTAGCCGCAGCGGAGGGAGAGGCTGGCCCATCTTCTCGCACCATCATACTTGTCTGTTCCTTCTCTTGTACCCTGCGCACATCTCTCCAATTATTCCAACCCCTAAACGAAACTCTTCTGGAAGAAAAACTTTACTCCTGTTAGTTCGTAGCCCTGAGACAACTCTTGAACCTCTGGAAAAATGATACTTTGAGTATCATCTGTGTCTACACAGATTAAGTTTTCGGTCACTCTGTCTTCCCACTCCATGTTTCTTTTGCATGATCCCTCCTCCCCCAGCTTCCTTCTCCTCTGCCTCTTATATTTCCCCAGTGGAGAACTCTGCCTTCTTGCAGAATACTACGGAGTATATGTTGAAATTGAGAACTTGACCTAGGCCTTGGGTTGCTGGACAGGGCACTTGGTCCAGACAAGTACAGTTAGGCCTTGGACAGTGAGAGGATGAAGGCCACCAGCCCCGTGCAGTTGAAAATCCGCAGGACTAGTTGGTCTCCTGCCTCCGGGCATTCCCAGCTGCAGCCTGGGCGCACGTATTGTTCGCTGCCTGCTTTGTCTTTTACTGGGTGACTTTAGTCAGTACACATCTGTCTGTAGTGACTTATGTCATATTTCTGTGCTTTGCAGGGAAACTCTGCAGTTGAGTTTCTAATGTCACAGGTTCTCAGGTTTAGTTTCCTTTTTCTGTTGACCACTCCTCCCTCTGATCACTTTATCCAAGTCATATATTAGTGAAGTCTGTTGCTCCCAGACCAGAATTTCAGCTTATGGGTTTTCTAGACACATTTTCTTTAGACCTTCTTATATAGATCAGTTAGCATTTTTTTGAGGGAGATTCTTTAAATTTGTGATGAGAGTGATATGAAAGGGCTTAACTTAATTCTGTACCTTTGATTAGAGAATGAATCTCTGAGCCTTGCCATTTGTCTTTGAGAAGGATTTGATTGTAGCGCATTCTTAACTTGGGCCCTTTTTTCTAATAGGAAAGAGGTATTAAAACACAACTCAGCATTTTTGTCGGAAGGAAGTGTTATGAACACTTTGTAGCTTTCATTAGCATGTGCCTGAAGTCGTAATCCTTGACACTTTTGCTTAGTGCGTTGACTGAGATAGACACAAAGTGGTTCCAGATCAGTTACTGTTCTTGCTGCACTGTGACCTGGACTCTGGAGTGTGCCTTCCTGGTGTCAGTACTAGCGCTACATGTGACGAGGGCTGGGCAAGGGGAGATTTGCCGCCTTTTTACTGTGCTGGGCTGGGTTTTCTGCCTAGGATTTCGGGCACATAAAAGTAATTTCCTGGGCTTCGCTTGCCTTGAAGACTTTGCTTTGTTTTGGTTTTGGTTGGAAGGGCATAAGGGGCTTCGTTCATGAGGTTGAGTGAGCTCACTAGACTGAATAATTGAGAGTGGAAAGGTGTGCTCTTTTGCAGCCTCGGCTCCCAGCAGGATCACGTATGCCACCCCTGCCTCTCTCTGGGCCAGCCAGTATCAGGAAGTCATGACGACACTGTCCTTAATAAAATTGTGGCTCCCAAGTGCTGCTTCTTGAACTTGCTGTAAGATTTCAACATGAGCCCTCATAAAAATCTCAGGAGCTAAGAGGGAACCTGGAAGCTGGAGGATACTCCCATGCTACAGCTGGGTGTGTCAGCCCCTGCTTCATTGCTGTTGGAAAGTACGGTTAAATATCGCAAAGTCAGAGGTAAAAAGGTTGCTAATGACAGCACTGGAGTCTAGCCTGTGTCTTCTGGATCCCAGGTCTTCTTCATCACAGGTATGTTTCATTTTTGAATGGCCTCTATCATGTATAGGTAGACTCCCCCCTCTGCTCTTAAAAAAGCTACTGGGTGGGCTGTGTTTGGATGTAGTCCTCAGCACCGTCACTGTCTGTTCTTCCATTTGCTCTATGCAGAGGGCAGTGGCGCAGGGTGTGTTGGACTGTTAGGCTCACGTTCACAAGTATCTGTGTCCCTTTGGGATGAGGAGCAGGAGGGGAACATTTTTCATGTGGAAAGCTTAGGGCATAAAGAGCTTTGGGGCTTAGTTTTATACCATTACAGTGCCATTAGAAACTCATTGAAATAATTACAGTTTGACAAGTGCTTTTGGAAGTAAGGATATATTAACTTTTTAAGATCATCCTCTGTTGGTACCCTCAGAATACTTCGTGCAGGTTTTTTAAAATACTGTACAGCATCTCTGTTTCTGTGTCAGACTTTGTTTCTGAGAGCACCTTCCTGGTAAATAATAAATAGTAAATGAATCGATTGGACCTACAAAAAAGTAATCTGTACCTTGCAAATGGTCAAAAATGAAGACTGGAACCCAGTCCAAAAACTTTTTTTCAGTTGAAATCAGACATCTATCTAGTAGTCGCAATGGCCCATTAACAAAGACTCCATAGCCAAATAAACTTAAAATAGTTTTTATAGTAACTAGTATAGTCTTGGAATCCTCCAGGAAGATGATAAATTAGACATCTGTGCCTCAAAAGTGTGGTGACTGGCTGTTTTACATTCTTCATTTGAAAAAGGGTGCTAATGGAGGAATTTAAGGACACATTGAACATTGTCAGGGACAGCTTACTCTCCATCTATTTATGCATAGGTCAGGTCAGTGATCAAGGGCAATAAAGTTCCTAAAATTCCACCAGGATTTAGGTGTCCTTGCCACTCTCCCTTGACAGTCTTATCCCTGACTGAGCCCACAGCTTTGCTCTGGGACAAAGCAATATGGTGTGAAGAAAAGAAAGAAGACTCTAGGACAGTTTGGCAGAGGCCCGGAGAGTGGGCCTTAGGAATGTCATACACCTCAGGCAGCATGTTCTCTTGGTGTTAAATTGATCTCTCTTGGGAGTTTGACACTGTGAAGAAGGATTGCCATTCTACTTGAGATATTTTAGAGTTCCTGGTTTTACTTTTCAGTAGACCATAAAGGTTAGACTTCTCTCTGTTTGAATGAAGTTTGCTTCCTTGGGAATTTTCTCCTAGAAAACGGTCGTACCTGTTTTTCTTTTCTTAAAGAAGTCTTGCATGGCACCATCTTCGTGGCATTTCCTCTCTGTGCTGTTCCAAATTCTCCAACCAGGAGGAAGGCTTTGTGTTTTGGAGGGGAGCTGTAATATAAGTGAAAATTAACTACGTTTTTTCTTCAGTTCCTTTAAAAAAATTTAGACTCCATTTCACTTAAGCCTTTAAAATATTTTTGGACTTTCATACTATCTAGGTTCTTAGCTGGCTCTCAGACTTACTGAAACTTCTGTATACAAACTAGATAAGATGTTCTTAAAAAATAAAGTGGTGGAAAGGCAAAGGAAAAATATTGTTTGTTAGAATAATACATTTTTATTTTTTGTAGCTCATAAGCGAGTTTTAACTTGTTGGCAGTTACGTAATGAAGACTAGGTTGAATGCAAAGCACCAACTCTTCATCTTTGAAATCGTAGGTTCCCGGGGAACACAGCAGTGTTTAAGTGGTAATAACTAGAACTTTGAGTGAAGTGTTTGTGTTTCATGAACTTGCTCTATAAGTTAAAGGCACTTCTGTGGCAATTGGTGTAGATGTACTTCATGTTTAAGATTTTATAAACTCAGATCTTGGGGTTTGTTCTTACTATTAGACACACTTTTTTTTTTCTCATGATATTCTCCTCATGGTAGACCGTGGGACAGTGCGGCTTGACTTATCCCAGTGCCTAGCCTGAGGTTTGCTTGGGCCCTGTCAGCCAGCAAACACTGATCCCATGTGCCGTGTATGTCTGACATCACGGTGGGTGCTGGGGATGTGGAGGCGAGCAAGAAAGCCAGCTCTTACCCTCAAGATCCTCTCAGTTGTAGGCAGGTAATTGAATTACAGTGAGAATTGGGGCTCTGAGGAGAAAGTGACACTTCAGTCCTCTCTTTAGCTGTAACTCCCCACTCAGCAGTTACAGGCAGCTGGATTCACAGTTAGGGCCTCCACACGCCACCATGGTTGTCGAAGATAGGTGACAAGGGGAACATGCGACTCGGGAGCAGGGTCTTGAAGGATAGACTGGTGGCGGAGGCCTAGGCTGACTCTCAGGCCTGGGCTCAGTAGGACTGTAAGCTCAGGTGAGTTAACCCATGTTAGTCTGTTTCCTTGTCTGAAAAAATGGGCCAGGAGTCTCTGCCAGGCAGGGTTGTCGTCAGGATTAGAAAGCACACGGAAAGTGAGTCGACTTCAGCAGATGGTGGTGTTAGGGTTTTGGGGATGGCCTTTGTCATTGGGCATCATGTGTCCACGTTTAGAGGTGCCTGCTTTAAATGTCTGGGAGAAGTTCTCGTGAAGAGAATATGAAATCTGGCAAATTGCCACCCCTCGATAAGATGCTAAGTCTACCCTGGTGTCCCTGTGCTGATGGATCCTCGCCTGGCACAGGTAGCACATTGGTCATGTCTCTGCCCTGCCCCCACTGGGCTGGTTTTCCCTTGCAGTAACTTGAATTTCTGGTATTCAGAATGCCCGAGGAGTTTTCAAAGGAGTTCCTTCTGAATGGGACCTCTGTCTGGCCCAGGCCCTCGTGCTCCAGTTCAGGCCTGAGTACAGAAGTACTTTTGATGCATCTGCTGAGTTGTCAGTCCTTGTGGAGGTGACACACTGAAGTGGCACAGGGGCAGATTATTAAGGGCACAGCCATCTAAATGGGAGCTCTTTAACAGAAGTCTGGCAGTGACCGGAGCTTCCTCATTCTAAATTGCTGAGAAGAACCCCCAAGCATGTGTTGCACAAAGCTTTACTGTTGTCTCTCCGGGGGCTAGCAGAGAGCTGCGAGGCTCTCTGGCTTGCTGAAGTCCCTTCCTCCTCTGCCCCTCAGTGCCTGGCTTCCCTGTGTGGGTGTACTTGGAGCTGAGAGAAGGAAGAGTTATGGAAGGCAGTGGCCTGCTCTCTGCTAGTCTCCAGCAGCTGTGTGGGGCTGGTGGAGCCTGGGATGTTGTACCAAATTTGAGTGGCTGCCGTTTGTGGAAATGTGATGTCTGATCAACAACTGGTAGGTGGCTAGGTGGGTTCCTTATGGCAGCCTTTCCATCTGTCTCCTGGGGCTATAAAGCTACAAACACCCAAGTGACTGAGGGCCCCAAGTCTGCAGCCCCAGGGGCTGGCTTGGAGCCTTGCTGTGCCACTTATTAGCAGTGTGAGCTGAGGTGAGTCACCTGGCAGAGGGACTTTATCAGTAAGACCACTTTATGTTACCTCAGAGATCTGGTATTGCTTATTCTGACCAACTGTGCACCATGGATGAAGGCTCCGTTCTCAGGGCTGCTGCAAAGTTGGGCAGGAGCCGTTCGTGGCAGAACCACTTTGCAAAGTATCAAGCACAACTCCGTTAATAGTGTTACCTCTGTGAGTCATGCCCAGGTCAGATGACCTTGTAAATACGCGTGTGCTCTCATTTTCTTTTGATTTTATCTTGATGGTTGTGATTTTTCTAGGGTTCTATCGGCCAAGTTGGCGGGCTCATGAAATAAATTTTCAGTCACTTGCCTTTCAATTGAAGAATGACCATAGTTTTTATGAGAATATGCAAAAAGGTGCACAGTCCTTTGCATCTTCTAGGTAAAGGCAAAGTGAGTAAAGTAACAATTTTCAGATTTTTAAATCTATCAGTATTTCTGGCAAAGCAGGCTATAGGGTTTGTGGATTCTAGACTTCATAGCAGCTTTGTGAGATGAAGTAACTTGAAGTCTCATCAGACTTTCTATGAGAAGCAAATGAGAGGAATTAATAGAATTCTGATATTCTGTGAGATAGGGTTATTTTCAGATTTTGGAAATCTCCTTTAACTTAAAAAGAACTCTTCTGGTGTATTTGAAACACTATCTGACTTAAAAAAATTGATGCCAGACACAGAGTGTCAGCACGAGGTAGATGGAAGGAGCGCTGGGTGACCGGGATCCAGAGAGTTCTGCACACAGTGTGGCTTTAAATGCTCTTTGCCTGAGCAAATGGGAATTGCTGACAGCAGTGCTGTCATATTCTTCCGGGCGATAGTGACACACCTTTACTTATTTGGGAAGCCTATGTAGGATTGATGTCCCTTAAGGAGGATTTAATGTACTTATAAATATTGGTTTTCAAATACAGGAACACAGGTTAAAAACTATATACTGTTTGTGTATATATGTATATGTCTAAAAACTATACCTTATATATGTAAATGTGGATGCTGCACCTGCGGAGCATCGCATGGCAGTATCACACAGAAAGGTATTTCTGAAGAAGGCACCCAAATTGAACCTTGCCGTTAAATCATAACACATTTAATAGAAAGGTCCCTGTACTGAGTGTCAGGTGACTTAGAATTTAATCCTAGTTTTGACACTTAGTTCGACACTGTGATCTTGGCTGAATCTTTGCCTTTGAGCTCAAATTCTCATTGGTAAAGTGAGGATGAGAACGTTTCTTGTGCTGCTTACATCCCTGTGCTGTTAGGATGGTCCGCATGATTGAACCATTACAGCAAGTCCTCACTAAGCATCGCCCAGAGGTTCTAGGAAACTGCGACTAAGTGTAACGGAATGGTTTTACCCTAGGCCAGTGGATAGAAACAAGTTAGATTCCTATGGCATATTTCTGGTCACAAAAACATCACCAAACTTCAAAAGACCGAAAACACTTCCAATATTAAACACTGAAATAAATGTGAGCTCTGCATACATTTAAGGGAGATGAAGAAAAACAAGATGATTGTTTTCCACACCCCCTACCCCCCAATTCCAGCTCTAGGTCACGGTGGCCAGAGCCTGTCCTGGCAGCTCAGGGCACAGTGGGGACCGACTCTGGATGGGACGCCCTTCCATTGCAGAGCTACCCACACTCCCGCTCACTCAGACGGGGACAGTGCAGACACGCTGAGTCTCCTTTTGTGCATGTCTGTGGGATGTGGGAGGAAGCCAGTGTCCCCAGAGGAAACCCATGCAGACCTGGGGTGGACGTGCCAACTCCTTACAGATGGTGGCCCTGGCCGGGAATTGACTTTTTTTCCCCTGGGAGGCTCTGGAGGCCCAGAGCAGCCCCTGGCCAGCAGTCTTTGGGGTGTGGTCCAGCTCTTTTTAAAGTTACTTCTCAGTGTTTAAACCTACAAGCAATTTGAGTTGATGGGGTAGTTTTGAAGGAAATTAACCTTAAGCCTCCAATTTCCAGCCATAATTGGATTGAGAACATTATTGTCAAACAGTTGGGGTTTCTGTTTGTTTGTTTTTTCACTTTAAAGTTTTCTTTAAAAAATAAATTAAGCGTTGCTGTTTTTTCCTAGCTTGTTTCTGGCTTTAACCTCTATAGGCTCATTTCCCCTTAACTTTCCTGTACTAGGAAATCCTTCTTTCAAATTTTGCATGGTTGCATAGGTTGAGGCAACTTCTTTCCACCTGAGAGATTTGTTGACAATAAAAAGGGAGTGGCTAAGTGGAACAATGGGTAAGTGACCCAGTTTGGTAAGAAAAAGCCACAGTGACATACATGTTCAGGATACTCCTTTCCAAGAAGGAGTAAACTGGCAGCCAGGTATACTTTGCAAACTGTTACCTCACTGGAGGTTGGTTGCAGAGGTTCTGCAACTCAGCTTGGTTTCTGTTAGAACATTTTTAAAATTTATGATGGTAAAGAGTGCATCTCTCCTCCCCCAGGCATGGTTTTTCAAAAGCTCTTCAGTTGGAATTCAGAGGGAGGTAGAGCTGTATTTCCCTTGTGGCAACTTCTGGCTGGGTCTGTTGTCTCCAGAACGTCTTTGTCCTTTAACTCAGGAGACCTTGGGAGATGCCTCAAAACGAAGCATTTGGTGCGAACAAACTCTTTACAAACTCCTCACTGTTGGAGCTGCTTCTTTCTCTCTTTTCATCTAAACCAGAGTCCTCACTTTTAGAGGCTGCTGGTCTCTCAGACTGAGATGGTCCCCTCTAAATGGCCCCGCACGTGGAGTGTATGACAGGTTTTCTTAGCTTTTAATTAGGCAGGAAATTTGCTTTAATAATTGCTGTGACAGCTTGGCTTGCTAATAATTGGCTTAGAACAAGCTGTAATATCCTGTTGCTTGTACTCAAACCTGTTATTTTTTTCCTTTTCCTTACTTTCCCACAAATAAAACTGCCTTTTGGATTTGGTGGCTTACTATGAAGCGATCGATACTTTTGTTCCAATAAAAGACTGGATTTCAGACTTTTTTGGAGTAGCTAATTTGAACACAGATTTTCTTTATTTCTTTTTCTTCATTGTTACTTCTTCGTGTGCTTCCTCTTTACACGTGGCTAATTACTGCAGTTACTGAAGCAGCCTCTCTATGTGATTATCTTGCATCATAGTCATAGTAATATTTTAATGTCATAATGAATTGGGGCATTAAAGTGACTTTCTATTTGGATTTCCACATCCAGTGAGGGAGGTATACTTGTCATTTTCAGTAAGATCTTGATCTCTTTCCTCTGTAGTTGACCAGTGGGCTGGCGAGACAAGAGAACATTACTACATTTAACTCATGCTGTTCATTCTTAATAGTGACTGCTTTTACCAGAGAGTGCAGCATTGGGTTAGCAGAGATGAAGTCAGCCCCTCAAGGAGCAAAAAGGGCTTCATTCAGCGATGAGACCGCAGTCTGGTCTTCATTGTTCACTTTTGGATTAGATATTGTACGCTTTTGTTATAGTCCTGATCTTTCAGATTTTGCTAGCTTTTCCTTAATGTTAGTGTCTGTACAAACCACTCAGTCCACTTTTTTCTGTGTACACCTTGAGATAAGGCAGTAACCCCTCTGTCATCCTCTCTCCCAACCCCAGTAGTATATGGCCCCACTTCTACTTCTTTCCTGTCATCGGCAGGCAGTGGATTGGGGTAGGTGAGCAGATTTGCTCACAGCAAAGGGTGTTTGCAGTCATATCATTGATGTTGGGACTTGGGCAGTCGAGGTCCAAGAGTTTTAGGAGCTACTCAATTAAGTGTCTATTAAGAAAACACCCTTTTCTGGCCTTTGTGTTGCTCCTCCTCCTTTTTAGGAGAAAACACACATACATTATTTGCTCTGTGGTGAAAAGATGCTAGTTCTCAGTAGGCACAGGATGTCAGTGATCACGGTTGGTGGAATCCTGTTCAAACCTTTCTAATTTGAAACTATAGTGGCATTTGGTTACAAAGCTAAAGAATCTGTGACGATCTGGAATTTTATTAATTATTAGATGCTAATTTAGTAATTTTAGATGAAAAAAGAAAATCTTTGCCTTTTGTTTTTGCCAAAATCTCATGCTTACTGTTGATATATGGGTTCTTGGAAGTAACTATAGTTTACCAAATCTTAAGTGGTGGTATGTGATGTGGCTTTTTTTAAATGCGAAAATGAAGTGCTTGATTAAAGTCTCTTTTGTTCTTGGGTTATCATTTAAACAAAATGTGGAGTGAGTTTCAGATCCTTTTAACAAATATTTACTGTCAGCTAGTTGCTAGAGTTGTAACAGTGAAAAGTTAGCAAGGTAGGGTCCCTGCCCTCCTTGTGCTTACAGACACACGAGTTTGTTCTTAAGAGGAGGGAAAGATGGTTGTGGTGGATAGAATTTTGGGAAGGAATAAGGATAAGTTCATGGGAGTAGAGTAGTGTAGGGTGAAAAAATCATTAAAGATTTATGTGTATACTTCTGCATTATATTAGAAATGAATTGAGTTATAATGTGTTTTTATATTAATAATAAGATTGTGGAATTGTGATCCTTATCAAGAAATGTGAGATCTTGAGTCATGATTTTGAGCCATTTGTTGGGGATCGTATATTTAAAGGAATGTCTGGAAGGAAATAGGGGATGACTGACAATTGACAGGTGATTGATATTATTGAGATAAAGATTTCTGGATTTTATTTGCTATAGTTTTATAAGAAAAAATACATTTCATAAACACATTTACTAGGAGGGCGACTGGCTTTATTCTCATCTCTTGGTGACTATTGGTTGATTGATCATATCACTTTTTTTCTTTTGGCAAATAAGGTCTGAACTTTAGAGAGCTGCTTGTAGTTTCTTTCCTATTAACAAGATGTTAACATACCTGTAGTCGGAGCCTCAAAGGTGACCATTTAAAAATATGTCTTAGTTCTGAATTTCACAAAACATTTTAGTTCATTCTAATTTCTGTAGAATTAAAATATTATACTGTAAAACTCTGGAAATGCAAATTTAGATTTAATGTGATTACTAACAGCTCACCTTCTGTCCAGCCTCATTTACTACACACAGGGTGGCTCTTCGAGTCCCTAGTGTCCTTCTTGCCTAATCTGCATTGCTTGGACTAAGATGTCTAACCCGGGATTCTTAGAATTTCCGCCGCTGTCTTGTGTGGCAGCCAACAACCAGACCCAGAATTGACCTGATGGATACTTAGGCTGGAGCAGACGACATGGTGGCGTCACATTGTGGCAGGATCCAAGACTGATGAGGATTGCATAGATAGGTGCTCTTCCCCCCCATAGAGGAGATATGCTGATACTTGAGTGAGCAGAAATGGGAGAGGAGCAAAAACAAACCTCCTCGCACCTTCCTGGAGACATGATTAACTTGGTGGGAGAACTTGTTCCAGACCACTGGGATGTGCAGTGAGATGGGACGATAGCGTGGCTGTTTTAGTAAGTTACACTCCCCACCCCCCCTTGCTGTATCACTTATACTTAGGCCTGGGGCTTCTTTAAGTGTGTGGATCCCTTTCCTCTTCTCCTGTCCAGTCGTATAAGCCCATTTTCCTCCATGTCTTCCTCTGAGCCAGCTGCTCAGTCTCTCTCTGCTGGGTTTCAGGTGCCTGCCGGAAAGGAGAGGGGGGAGTGTTTTCCCACCTAACATTGGTCCTAGTCCTTCTCCGGTTGAGTTTGGTTCCCATCACTGTCTTTGCAACTGCACGGGGGGCTGTGTGGATGGCAGCCCAGTAGTTTAGCTGCACTGTGGTTCCAGTTGATGAGGCCAGACCCACCATTGCTGTTCCCTCCTGGTGATTTGAGAGCAGTGCTCCAGGATGGATGCCTTCATTTGAAGAATTGGACACTATAATGAGAAGATGCCCGATTGACCCACTCATCGCCATTCTTTTAAATAGAAGCAAAATTCCTACATAATTTATTGGAGTCCTAAGGGTGAAACACAATAGCTTGATGCCTTGTGATGGGCAGTTTAGAAATCTCACTGCCAGTGGTCTTGACACTGAGGTCCATGGTGGGTCAGCAGGACTTCCCTGCGGGCCTCTCAGGTCTCCCTGAGCATGGTCAGGCCAGGTCTCTGGCTAGACCTACCGTCCCCATGCTATGTGACTGCTCTGCTAGGGCTCAGGATTCTGCCAGCTAAGTGTGTACTGAAAGGACATCGCCTAGATGAGCGCAGTTGCTCATCGCTCTGCTTGGGTGTGACCCCCTCATGGGGGACAAGGGTGACCCCTGATAGGGGAGCGAGGGAAGAGGCCCACACATTTGTCCTTGGCATCTCGGCCACTCGAAATCATTCTGAAACAAATTCCTTTTTTTTTTTTTTTTTTTTTTTTTAAATTTCTCCAGGAGAGCAAACTCTTTCCCTAGGGCTTATGGTCAGATGTCCCTCATTTTAAACAGAAGTTGTAGTTCACACACATAAAAAACATGCAATAAGATTTTTTCAAAGTTGGTGAACTCTAGTGAATGTTACAAAAAATTCTTTGATCTGGGTACCAGCTTGAGGAACCACAGGTACTGATTGAGAAGAGGCACAACTATAGAAATTTTTATCTTTACATGAATTTTATGGACTGTCGTGACCCCCTTTTCAGAAATCTGGATGAAATTATTTTGCATGTCATCATCTAAGAAAGAATGAGAAAGAAAGTGACTGTCGCGTCTTCGTTATCCCCTGCCTCCCCTCTCAGAGTCCGCTTCACGGTCAGTGCTTCATAGAGCGGACAGCAGCGCTTCTTAGCAAGTGAAGTCTCTTGGCATTCGTGCCCACCAGTTTAACGTGCCTTTATCTGGGTTTTCCACACACATCTTTACTGTGTCCTTGTCTGAACGTCGAGGTTTGGGTGCTGATGAGGGGACTGGGAAGTTGGTAACAATGCTTACTGATTCGTGTTAATTACTCTGCTTTATTTGGGTTGACAGGGTTCAATTTCTTTGCACTGGGTTTTCAGAAAGTGAGTCCACCTGCATGTTGGTGTAGAGCGGTGCTTTGTAAATGCTGCAGAATCTGAGACCCCTTCCCTGTGCCCCTCTGTGCCCTAATGGGCCCTCAGGGGCTTGACTGATATCTGTCCTGGCTTCGATATTTCCGTGACTGGAGACTGAATTATAGCTTCGTTGCATGGCAGTGTCACAAGAACAGGAAATGTGAGGGCCGGGAGGGGGTGGGAGGGAAGACGGTGCCAACACAGCAAAACCCATCAGCGGATGTGCCTGTCTGTCTAAGGGGCCCCTCACTGAGCAAACAGAAAAACAAGCCAAAGAGGTGTCTTGGGGTTTGAGTCATTCCTGCTTCCCTTCAGTATTTCAGTTTTATTTTTAAAACTGTCATTAAGTAAACTTGACTTCTATTTTTTTTTGGTGTACAAGTCTGCGAGTGTTAACACGTGTATAGATTTGGTAACCACAGTCAGAGCACAGAAGTTCCATCGCCCCCAAACCCCTCATGCTTTTCTTCTCAGTTCAAACTTTGAGAAATAGCTGGGTGCTGAAGGGACCCACATACTCCCTGGGCAGGCTCTTTGCTGGGACAGGGGAGGCTGAGGAGGAGCCCAGTGTGGCTGGATATGAGCAGCCCCCAGGGCTTCTCCAGAGGCCCCTTCTGGGAGTCAGTGATGGTGCATGTGTCATTCCAGGCCATTTGCTTGTAGTTCTAATGAACTAGGGTTTCCTGCTCTCCTTTTTAAAGGTCTGGACGGCGGCTGTGGCACTGGTGGGCTTTGTAGTTTTATGCCAGGAGTCCCCACCAGTCTCAACCCTTTAGGCTCCCTGCATGTTATTGTTGAGTGGCTTTCCAGGGCCTCTTCCAGGTGCAGTTTAGAAGGGTAAGTTGCTGGGGGCAGCTGGCCTATAGCCAGACCTGGAAAGTGAAGAATGTCAGCTATCTGCCCCAGAGGCAGGTGGGGGAGCTCTGTGCCCTGGGAGTGAGCCAGATCCCAGGTGTCTTTGGCCTTCATTCAATTGTATTTCCTGTGAAGATTTTGTGTCGCACTGAGTTTGTTCCCAGATGGGGCTGTTGAAGCTGGGTCAGCTCTGATGGACTTGTCAGAAAATCTCTGAGAATGCCTGAGAGATTGAAGGCTGTCCTTCCTATTTGAGGTTGTGTGCAAAGGTTGTGTTTACAGGTCACTGAATAGGTTCATCACACAAGCATCATACTCATGACAAAGCCTTCATTGGCCTCCTGATTGTTCTTTGAAAACTCATTTACTGAGGGCCTGCAGTGAGCAGGTGCAGGACTGGGTGCTGGGGGTGGGGTGTCTTCTGCCTCTACCTTAGAATCTAAATAATTAGTGACTCGCCATCTGGGTGCTTTTTTTGTTTTTGTTTTTGTTTGTTTTTGTTGATTTTTTGTTGTTTGTTTGTTTGTTTGTTTTCCCCTTTAGACCAAAAAATCTTGAAGCGCAGTGAAGGGCCAGGTGACCGTACCTTCTGTTTGCCCAAGGCAGGTCTGGTTTGCACCTGCTGTCCTGGCACCTGTCTTATTAGTGCCTCATTCATTCTCAGGTGTCCTGTTTGGATGATAAATTAATATGGTCCCCCAGAGAAAGGGGGGAGGAGGCAGGGCACGTCTTTGGTAGTTTACTAGTCGGTGTTTTTGTTGGAGGGTTTTGCGGCATCTGCTACTTAGGCTTCTCCCACGCTGTCGGGGCCACACCTGCTGTTTTACGTATCTGGAGATAACAGCCATGCATTTATTAGCTACACTGTGATCTGGGGGGTGCTGTTTAGGGGGTTTTTCATTTTTTATTGGGAACATGGGGTTTGGAGGTTCATACTGGAGTCTGACATTAGTCCTTGTGGGGCCGTAGTTGCAGTTATTCTGAATTATTTAGCAGTGATTACAAAATACTCAAGCTCCAGTCCTAGGGATTTTGAGCCAATAGATGGGGTGAGGCCCAGTCATGTATAATTACCAACAAAATAAAAAACACCCAGCAACAACGCAAATCTCTCCCAATGCCTGATTGTCAGCCAGGGTTGAAGAGCCACTGGATCGCCTCTGATCCAGGACACCTGGCTCATGTCAGTATTACAGAGGTGAGTATTCTGAGCAATGAGGGCTGGAGAGCTCCTGTGTGCTCCCCCACCTCCCTGCCCCCGTGCAGCCTCTGCTCAGCTCAGCTCTAGACTTTATTTCCTTGGGCCTCAGGATACAGCTTTGACAAGTTGATTTTTCAAGATAAACTAAAAATCTGGGTTTTAGAAATTTTGCAGACTCAATTTGGGGAATATTCAATGATAAAAGACAAAAAGCAACCCCTGCACATACCACTATAGGAAATGTGATGTCCAGTTTAGTCAGTGCATTATCAGAGAGAAGAGCCTTCCTATTAGCATCTAGGGAATTGTTTCTGGTCACAGAACTCACAAGAATTCCCTAAGTAAGATGCTGGGTAATCTGAAATGGTAGAAATGCAACCATAGCAAGACAAAAACACACAGAGGCTGCTTTTAATGTGGCTCTGTTAATAGGTTTTTGTTACTATTCAGTATTTGAATTTTGTAACTTCACAGCGCAAATAGCCATGTACCAAATATTAATACGCAGTAATGTGCACCATAAATTTTAGGATTTATTTTTCAATTAAAACCATTGATTTTCCCTCTATTATACTTATAGAAAAAAAAGGGAGACTTTGCTTTTAGTGTTTGGTAAAAAAATCATAGCCAGGCTTTGCCAGTAGAGACCTCAGATCTCAACCCTGAGAATGAGTTTTGCTGTTGAAGCTGTGTAGTCAGGTGATAAATGGGGGAATCTGGAAGCTTTTTTGCCTCTGGTTTTGCCTCTTGCAGCCTTCTCTCCACAACCCAAGCTTGAGCTTTGCACGAGGAAGTAGTCGTGCTAAGAATGTCTTGGCTTGTCCAGAGAAGGGGTCCTGCTCTTGATGTGTGCTAGGTGGACCTGTTTTCAGAGATACGCTGCAGTGAGACATCCTGTGGGCACTGTGCTGCTGTCCACCTGAAGGAGGGGAACATGTCACCATTGTTACCATTGTTGAAGCCTGAATAGAACACCACGTCGCCTCCAAGCCACAGAGGATGACGCCCTGGCCAAGGTAGTGGGGCTGTGGCTACCAGGGCGCCTGTGAGTTTGTCTGTGAAGGTTAATTCTGGCTCACACGGTCCTTCTTCGGCGCTCTGCCCAAATGACAGGGTATTAGAGAGGCCTCCCTGACCACCCGTATAAAATAGTAACCGCCCCTTCCTGGCATGCCTTCTCCTCTTCACTCTGCTAGGTTTTTCCCTGTAGCTTTTTTTTTTTTTTTAAACCATCAGCATCGTATTCACAGCAGCAGCAAGTGTATTCATTGTGTATTGCTTATGTCCCCTTCTTAGGATGAGAGCACAGATTTTACCTACTGTGGTCACTGTTGTATCCCTGGTGTAAAGACCAGTGACTGGTAAATGAAAATGCTGACCTGGGGAGCAGACCTCAGAGCCATGGACATTTTATAGTGAGGTGGCCACACTTCTGAGAAGTTAAATGACTCATTCAGGATCATAAACCTGCTCTGTGGCAAAGTTAGCAGTTGACTCAGATAATCAGAACTTATTTTTACTTTTAATATTATGGGTTTACCTTAGGAAAGAAAATTTTGGTGTATTTGTGACTCTAAGGGTTTCAGTTTAGAGCCGTCTTTCTACCTATGGTTCCCCCAGGTAATTTTGCGTGCTAGTGGCTGCTGAGAATGCCTGCTTCCCCTGGAGTGGCAAGTCCATTGACAGATGTCATCTCAGCAGGGGGTCAATGAAGACCAGAGGGTGGGTTTGGCCTGACCCACAAAGCAGAGCTCCATATCCCTGGGAATAAAGGGACCTCGGGCACTCCTGCCCTCCCAAGTTAAGGATGTTGGAGACCAGAGCCCATTAGGCAACTGGATAGATTTGTGAGTGTCTCGTTTCCTTATCCCTGACTTGTGGGGTTTCTGATTCTCTCAGGCAGTGGTGAAATCTTAGGTCATTTTCTGAGTCTTGCCTTTTCTGACTGGCAGCCCCAGGCTTTGCCTGGACTCCAGTAATGTTCTCAGGAGTTTGTAAGGTGTGTAGGAGGTGTCTGTGGGGGTAGCAGTCAGGTTTTGGGGTGATCACTTGGCAATTGTCAGGCTTCTTAGGCTGCCTTGGTTGTAACACTGCGGGCTGTGGGACCAGTTAGGGGTTGACTGAAGAGTGGAGATTGAGTTAGGAGGAGTTGGGAGAAGAGGGTGTTCATAAAACACCTTCATGGAAGCATCCCTCTGCCCGAGGGCCCAGACAGGAAAGTCCATGTACTTGTATGAAGTGACATACCAACGCCTGACTGACCACAGGTGCTTCTTTTTCACCAGCTTTTGCATCCCGACTTCCACCCACCCGCCATTGTCACTGTGCTGAGTGGAACGGTAGTAGCTTCTGGAATGCTGACCTTTAGCTTTAAATTGCTGTGGCCTGTAAGGAAATGTGCTGATCCTGAGTTAGAATTCCCTCTCTCCCTCTCTACCATGTGGCCATGGGCTGGTTTCTTAGTCTCATGGAGCTGCCACTTCCTTCCGTAAAATAGGGACAATTTCCTTCTTTGTGAGGTCATGCTGGGGACTGCCTTTATTATGTGTTAAAGTGTGCACTTGTATGTCCCAGGCACAATAATAAGTATATTTGTTAAAAGAATGGATGCGGAGTAGGTACTTCTTTATCATTCTTTCCTTTGCAGGGTGGGAGAGGAGGTTTATTGGCAGGAAAGAAGAGACAGAAAAGTGGAAGCATACACTTTATCACCGCTACACTTTGCCTACTCCTTTAGTTTGGTAGTGTGATCAGTGCCTGGCCTCGTCTTGAGTGGTCAGGGAGGGGTCAGAACACTCACTTTATTGGCCCACTAGGTTTACTCTAGTTTTTGTGAAATTATAACACTGTTCTTCTATTTACTCATTCACAGAGTCTCTCATTATGCTTCTTATTCTTAGAAAGCTATAATGGGTGGGTACAACTCAGAAACAGTATGTAACACTGAGGAAAACTCCTGTTTTTATAATACGGTTCTGTGTAGTAGATTGTGATGTTTAACAAAAGATACTTTGAGGGGAGAATTTTCATTTTCAAATCTGAGGCGGGAACTCTATTTTCTGTGGAAATACCTCTTAAGACATCAGCGATCTGTTTTCATTTGACTGAGGTCAGTTTTGCGGGACTTGATATGAGGTGGCCTGAGGAAGCTTTGACTTTGGAAACTTGAGCTGACCGAGTGGATGCATTATTCTGGTAAACACTGTCAAGTGGGGCTTCGAAGGGAGACTCCCAGGTGGGACTTGTCTTGCACCTACCTCTCTTTTAGGAGAAATAGGAGACTTGTGAGAAACAAAAGGAATACCTTGTGAATATTCGGCAGAGGCAAATGCAGAGTTGTGTACAGGCTTTGAAAGCCGGAAGCAAAACAAATACAATGGATCCTTGAGTGATGTGTCCTCACAATGTTGATGAGATGCATAGGACTTAACTCTCGTTTATATCAATTAGTCTGTGGTAAAATTAGTTCCATTACTCGCTTTGCTTAAAGCCATAGAACTCATTGATGATGTTAAGCGAGGACTTATGTGCTGCCTTTAGAGACCTCATTCCAAGGAGGAATTATGTCCCTAAACTGTGCCAGCGCCTAAGACAAAACAGCAGAAGTAGTCTAGGGTCAGAAACCAGATCTGCTTGTATTTGGAAATCATTTGGGGAGACACATAGCTGCTTACAGTGTGACTTTATGTAAATACTGTAAATATATCCAGGTTCAAGAGCAGTGGTATTTTAGAGTCAACTTCTTGAAATGTTAAGAAAAAGTAAGGAACAATTTGAAAACCGTAATTGAAGGTTGGGTTGGTGATGAGTTGGAAGGACCAGGAGTGGATCAGGAGCTCAGAATGGAATCAGAATCCCTTGTATCACTTAATCGCTTGGCCTTTTGATTTGTGTCTGAAGCTTTCAACTGTTTTCTCTAAGGCAGTGAGAAAGCTCAGTTTGAGTGCTTTAGTGATGCTTGAAGTGATACTTTAATATCGAAATTACGCCATGAGTATAATTCTAAAAAACCAAGTGTACTGTGAAGTCACAAGGGACAAATGTAGGAAAACTTCTTGGTCTGGGATGGGGTTAGTGATGGGAGAAGGAAGAAGGGAACCCACAGAATTCTGTGTTTCATCTTTTGTACTGGGGAAATGGTTAGCCATTTTATAGTAAACATGCTCTCTGTTAAAAGTCACTGTTTTGTGTGTGATTGGACTCCTCAAGAGTCTTGTGGATTTGGAGAACTCTGGGGTCCAGTGTCTGCTCTGGCTTCACAGTGGCTGGAGTGCTTCAGCGAACCCTGTGGGTTACGTTGTGCTTTGACACTGGGTTCCCTTGCTGCTCTGTCATGAGGCCTATCTCCCTTTCCAGATTCTTTCTTAACTCAAAAGTTAAAACTTTAGATTAAAAAAATGAAGATGAGACTCCTTGCTTTGGAGCAGGAACCTCTGGTCACCCTGCATGTTGCCGTGGGAGAGCCAAAGACAGAGGAGTTCAGACTGAGAATTATATTCTAGATAAACATGAGTTGTTAATCTTGTAATTAAAATAATGAAATGTGATATATGACTTGGTTTTAGTAAGAAAATATATCAATATCTAATAGCATTTACAGGTGTTATTCGTGGTATGGGTCCTAGAGAAAAATTCTAGTTACTCATTTTGCTTGAAATATGAATAGACGTTTATTATTTTGTGATAGAGTTTATATAACTGGGTTTATCCTCTTTGAACCCTTGAAGATATCTCACACCAGAGGGAAACACTTAGTGACCATGGTGGTTTTGAACTTTGGAAAGTTTGACCTCAGAAGACTCTGTGCTGCCTTTGTTCAGAGCTGATCTCAGACACTGTGATGGCTTTCGCAGATCCCTCACTATTTTTGGTAGATTCAGACAATCAACAAATGTGACACTGTTGTATGTGCAGCTCTTGCTGTGAGACTATTTAAGTTGAGAATGTGTGTTTTATGGGTTGTATGTGTGTCTCTATTGTTCACTTATCTTTTATCCAATGCTGAATTAAATTACCTTCAGGAGTACAGTATTTAATGTATCTTGACAGTCATATGATTTAATTTCAGGTTTTCCATGACCAGCTTAATAATTTAGCTGTTGAATGTGGTATGCCTTATCTCATATTGGTAAAGTAGAAGAATAACTTTATACACACGTTTGCCTGGTGTAAATATGGATTTGGAGCTTTTCATGCTATTAAATACTCTTTTGTTATTTTAAACTGAAATTTCTGAATTTGAAGTCAGTAGGATTTTTTCAAGTGAGTAGAGGAAAAAGCAGGTGCAAATGTGTGTTAAGTTTTAGTGATAGATCTGAAATCTCCATTGTTTTAGATATTCTGATACGAAGACATGCCAGTGCCTTTTCTTTTACTATGCATGTAAGAAGGGATATTCTAATTGTTGTCCTTTTTTTTTTTTTGTATTTTCTGGACTCTTTACTATTGGTGCTTTTTAATTTACCAGTCTCTCTCTCTCTGAAAGCATAATTCCTCACACTTGATGCTAACAGTCTAGACACTGGCTCACATGTGCATCATAGTGAGGGGTGCTGCCTTCCTTGGAAGGAACACTGTCCGTTTGTCAAGCAGCTTCACTGGGTGTCTTGAAAAAGCAGCTGCCCTCTCCTGCTGCCTGTCCCACTGGCCACCCGCCTTGACCTTCCTTCCCCTTTGAAGGAATTACTCATAAACTCTCATGGCAGTATTTCCTCTCTTGCACCCTTTCATTATGTGTTCATCCAGGTTGTCTCCACTTCTCAGCGTTAAAGGTGATTGTTGCCACAGTGATAGCACACCTAACTGGAGCTTACCTTGATGTCTGGCCAGCCACCCCCCCCCCACCCCTTCTAGAACACAGCTGAAAGTGACAGAACAAGCCTGTGGGGCTCAACTGAGTGGGCCCTTTCTTGGTAGGAGTCAGAATACCTCTGCCTGTCATCATGTTCTCTGAGGGTGTCACTTAATTTCTAGGACTGGATAGTAACTGGTGTTCATGGTGATTCCCCTAAGCCATTGTGAAAAGCATCTTTAACATACAGGGTTTACAAAGATTCCCACCCAGGTTGGTCTCTCAAGGAAAAAAGATGTGATGCATAATTTCACCATTTTAGCTGTCTGCTGACTCAGCTATGCAGAGTGACTCACTTAATGGAAGGTGGACACTAGCTCGTTGAAGTCTTAGCATGCTATTTGACCGTTTCGTTCTTAGAAGTTAAGTGCACACATTCTCCGCTGTTGAGACATAATTTTCCTTAAATGGAGTGTTGTTCCAGATAAGGTAGTTCTGACCTAAGAAAGGCATAATTCCGAGTCGAAGCCTTTAATTTTAAACTTCAGGGAATAGAAGCACTGTTCTCATTAACTCGCAAGTCTTGACTGATCTCGTAACACTTACATATTCCTGTGCTTTCTCTGTCTTCCTGTTCATCCACAGCCCTGATCATGGGAGGGAAGAGGAGGGAGATAAACAGATGTTAATTATAATAAGAAATAGTAGTTAACAAGGATAAAATGTGCAAAAATATGAGCCTGTTCACTTCACCTTTGGTTCGGGCTTTGGAGGAGCGTGATGAGAAAAGCATGTGTCCGTGGAGTCCTGCTGCCATTTTTTCTGCTGTATTGAAAGAAGGTGTTTAGAAGACAGATGTTTCTTGAAGTGCTCGGAGCCATCTCTTTCCCAAGTTAATTATGTGGTTCCTTTTCTGGGATGGCTCACAGAGTGCTGTCTGGAAAATACGCCTGCCCCCTTTGGTTGAATTTTGGATTTTTGCAGAAAACACTCATGAGTGGGGCCTGTTTTGGGGGTTTACAGTGCAGAACCAGTTAAACTATTCTTTGATTTGGGGTTGGATGGATGTAGAATCTTAACAAGAGTGGTCACTGAACTCATGCCACTCACCACTGGTCGTGTAGATTCTGTATTTGCTCTTGACAATAAAATATAAGGGGAAATAGATTGGATTTTTTAAAAGTTTTTTAAAGACTATTGTTTTGAGCAATTTTAGGTTAAACAGCAAAGTTTATAACCACAGAATTAGCTAATGAGATAGCTAGCAAGTTGCTTTTCAGAGACAGTAGAGCAATATCACAAGTCATACAGCAAAGCATGTGCAGAGGAGAAAACTTTGACCTCCAGCTGCACCTGGAATGAGAGTCCCCTGCTTCCTCCTCATGCAACCAAAGGACCAGGACACTACTGGAACTGGAACACCAGAACCCTTTCAAAAGGCAAGGGTCCGTTGTCCAGGAAGGTCTGGTGTTGACGTCCCTTTACCATAAGTGACCAAGGTCCAAGGTCCTCCAGTTAAAACTTGCCCTGCCAGCAGTTCTGCACACCTGTTCCCCAGCCCCTTAAAAACCGTTGGCCTGATCCAGCGAGCAGGATGGACTAGAGGCACCACTAGGGCTCCCATCTTCTTGGTTGACACCTTCTTTCCTTACTCCATATTCTGACGTTTTGAGTTTTGGCCTTTTCAAAGCATTGAGCACATGGACTTTGGTCCAGTAACAAATTGAGAGGGAGGTACAGATACTTCCCATTACCCCCTGCTACCACACATGCATAACCTCTCCCATTGTCAGCATCCCCCACCAGATGGTACATTTGTTACAGTCAATGAACCTGCACTGACACATCATCATCACTCAAAGTCCGTAGTTTACATTAGGGTTTGATGTTGGTGTTGTACATTCTCTGACTTTAGAAAAATGTATAATGACATCCATTGTTCTAATATGATGCAGAATATTTTCAGTGCCCTAAAAATCCTCTGTGCTTTACTGGTTCATCCCCCTTTCCTAGTTGGAATTTTTAAGTTAAACTATGAGTGATGTGAGTGAGAAATCCTGGGGAGAGAATTGACAAACCAGGTTTGGCTTCGCCACTAGACCTGTGTCTTCCTTCTAGCTCTGGGTTTCTCTCAGTAAAGTCAACTATTTTGTTGAACTAGGCTTGCCTGTTCATTTCAGAATATAAGTTATATGATTTTTAGGATCAACATAATTGATGTTTGTTAGAATTTGCTTATGATGAGTCTAAACTTCTTAAACCAAAACTCCCACCTAAGATAATGAGTGCATATATTATTGTAATAAATACTATATAGTCCAAAAGGCCATGAGAACTTGAATTTGGGCTTTTTCATACAAGCTCAGAGAAGTAATTTCCAAACCTCAGAATGCATAAGAATCACTAGAGACTGGATGAAAAAGTCATGGATACCTGTACTTCACTTACAGAATTCTCATGTTTGGGTCTGGTGTGGGGCCTGGAAGTCTGCATATCATGGGTGAAAGTGAGAAACTGAACTTGACTTCTTTAATAGAACACTAAAAATCATTTAGATTGAGGAACAAAGCTTCCAGGTTGGATGGCATGGAGGCAGCCAGGTTGTTGCCCTTCCTGCCACAGGTGCACCTGTCATATCATGGCGGAAGCCCCTCTTGCAATTTAGGGGAAGACTGGTTGGATGCAGTGTCTGACACACTCCTTTTGTCTTACACGTCTGGAGAGGGGTGATGCAGTTTTGTGACACAGTGTCTAGTCCTAGGTGAATCATTGCATTCTCTCCCTTTCTCCTGGACTGTGGATAGCTGCATACCTGTCCCTTTCTGGAATTTGAAAAGGATTATTTGCAGCTCAAATCTCAAGGGATCTGCATCCTGTCCTTCGATGACCTTCAGGGCCGTTAGGGCAGTCCTTGAAGGCCCACTGTAGCTTCCGTGGTGGGTCTGCTCCGCTGCCCCATAGTGGAGGTCACTTCTGGTCAAAGCAGAGCAGTTTTCATGCTGTCCTGTTTCCTAAGTGTTTCTGCTACAGAGTGCAGTGTTTTTCTGTCACCATGTTATGTTCCTTGTGGATTTTTTTTTACACTTCTCTAAATTATAAGCTCCTTGAAGGCAGGCATGATGTTTTATCCCTCGGCAGTGGTCGAGGGTGGGGAGTGCATGTCCTGGGCACTGGTTAAATGCAGTCAGTCTTCAGCTTACTGAGATTTGCATTGGCAGGCTTTGCTGTTAAGCAAACAGGAAGCCAACTTCAGGCAGTTAACTCTCTAAAGTTTTTGTTTCAGATTGAACTCAACAAAAAGAAAAAAATTGATCTCCACTGTTTGTTGAAAGAAAATTTATGATGAGATGAAAGAAGGAACAAACAAAAGCCCATTATCAGTTTTAGAAAGCCAGGGGCTCTGAATGTGCTCACACCTGCTGTCAGATATCCAAAGGTGTCCTTCTGAGTGTTCTTTCATTGACTTTTCCTGATTTCTTATAGGAGAAGATCAAAGGCCAAGGATTTGAAAATGAGTATTATTGGTTACTGTGTTGCCATGTTTGAGTATAATCAATCACTTAAAATATTTATGTTGCAGAATAGTGTAGTTGGCAGTCCCTTTATAAGTTGCTTAGATAGGATGTTTGTGGTCATTTCTATTTTAAAGTCCACACCCGGGTGCAGGACAAAGACTGGGTGTGAATCTTGAGCTAGTTGACCCTTCTCAGTGCTTCAGTTTCTCGTAATGTGGGGATAATGACATATGTTGGAATATATGAGGGATAAATAATATAATGCATACAAAGTGTCTTGTTCACTAAATGTCCCAAGAAGGAGGATATCCTGGTGCCTTGTGTCTTGTTCTCATAGTCCTGTCTCCAGGATAGGAATGCTTCCCAGGTGTCACAGGGCCATGCTTGCTAGATGTCAGACTGTAAGTGTGCACACATCCCTCAGGGTTGTCAAGGGGAAAAAAAAATATATATTTGTTAATCTTAAATTGTGTTTGCTCACCTTACACAGTGTCATAAACTTAATAGAATTTCCTTCTCTAATATTTGGTCCACTCTCTCTCACTTCAAGTATAAAAGCTTTATGATTCTGTGAAGAGAGGTGAGATTAAGTAGAAAGCAGGAATGGAAAAGGTGCTAAGTTGCAGTGCACTTCTTTGTTAAGGTATGAGGTGGTGGTGCCATGTAGTAACGAGGATATGCTAGGGAGGGTTGGAGAAGAAGTGGTAAAACGTTTCGGTTGGATAACTGGTGTTGAACAGCGAGTGGCATGACCACCCTTAGGGTGGAGTCCTAGTGAAGGGCTCTGTCTCTCATTTCCTTGATTCATTTGCATCCCCTCTAAGTTGCCCCTTGTGAATGGGACCACTGGAATTGCCTCTCATTGAGCATCTTGTTCATCAGATGAATTTTAATGGAGCTGTTGGGGTCTTGATAAGGATTATGCAGCATGAGTTAGTTACCCAGAACTTGGTGGTGGTAGAAAATTAGAAAGATAGGAGCATCGCCGCCTTTTTATCTTGAGATTTAAAAGCTTCCCCTGACTGCTGTTTCTTCTGTGAGGCTCCTGTCTGTGGGCTGGGGACAGACTTCTTTAGAGGCAAATGGGCTGCCACAGTTGCCCTGCATTTTATAACCATGTGGTGTGTTTTTGTTTTTTTCTGGGAACTTTTGTCATGTAATACATATTTGCAAATGCAAGTTGGCAATTTTGACTTAGAATCATGAAGGAGAGTAGAAAATCAGGGCATTTTCGTTAGCTTGGATGTCTGCCAGGAAGAGTTTGAGTTTTCCTTTTAAAAAAAAGAAACATGCGTTTTCCTCATTTAAAGACTAAAAATGAATCAAGTGCCACGAAGGTTGCTTTACTGAAGGGGACAATTCTTATTAGTGGGAAACAATCTAAGTTTGCCTGAAGTAGCATCGATTAGAGTAACAGCTTTAATTCTAAATCTTGCTGTGTTTACTAATCTGAGAGAATTTGCTTTTCTTTAAAAGCAAATGACTTCAATAGCAGGAATTTGACAAGTTGGCAGAAATACTAGGAGTCTATCTCTTGTGTTTTATATAGTCTTTGTGAAAAGGGGTCCTGCTGCCATCATACTTTGTGCAGGTAACTTAGTGATGAAATTCGGTCAAAGCCCTTCATCTGTGGAACCAGGTGACACCCTGTTTCATTGTCCTCATAAGATTTTTCCGGTTCTGTTGAGAAAGTAGCGGTGAATAGTATTGGGCTTTTCATCATCAAATGTCTCACAAGTGCATAGTAGTTATGTGCTGTCTCATCAATAAAGCGAGCCATGGGCCTAGAACCTCTCACCATGTCCAAGAAATGTAGACAGTAGGATAGAAGAGCCAAGTTCATAAGTGGATATTGGGTATGCACATTTAGTACTGACCGAGTCATTTATGGGTGTATTTTAAGAATAGGCAATGTGATGGAAAGAAAGATCCTGCTAATATTAAGATCTTGATCTCCCTGAACAAGCCAGGAGTGTCAGTGACACGACATGCTGGCTGCAGTCTGGTGAAGGAGGGTGGTCACAGTATTCATCTGTGGTGAGCGCATTATATGAAGCAGCCTTTAAGAGATGGAATGGAGGGTGAAATGGGATGATATATGGTATATTACAGCCTCAAACTTCAAAACATCCTTCGTGTGACTTCCTCATTAGCACACGATTACATGCAAAGTGTAACATTCAGTACATCCAATGCAAGCTTTAGTTTTTCTCAGGCTATTTTGCTGCCTATTTGGTTTGTTTGTGTGATGGTGGACCATCTTAGCAGATAGAGTATTATTTCTGTTTGTTTCAAATTTTGAAGTTTTCTTTTTTCTATTCTTTTTTTTTTTTTTTTTTAACATAGAGAAGTACATTACTTTAGCATCCCACTGCCCTCCCACATATTGGCTGTGCCTTTTGAAGAAGAGAAATGGGCCCAAACAGACCAGGCTTAAGGTAGTTGCAAGCTGAGTTAGTGAACGAGGGTTAGGAATTCGCATGGGCATCTGGAGAGAGTGGAGAGAGGAGGACTCATCTGAGTGCTCACTAGAGTGGCGGTGTCTGTAGGTAGATGAGAGCCAGAATGAGGGTCTTGGCCTGTGCTTTGTATTTGTCCTGGTGTCCTGTACAATAAGCTGTTGAGCAGTCCCTGCTTGTGAACTGCTGGGCCATTGCTGGGCTCCATCCGACTGTGACCGCATACAGTTGAGACATAATTGTAGCACAGTGTCATTTTCATGGAGTTGTTTTGTCTAGTTTAACTAGAGTTCCTGCATAAAGTTTCCAGAACATGGAGAGAGCTTTCCTTGGGTTTTAAGTTCTAAAGTTTGCAACGCTCCATCATGAGACCACAAAAGAGGCAGGCTCTTGGAAAACATGGAGTCATTCTTCCTGTTTTATATTCATTGCAGAAGGACCATTTTTCAGAGTCCTTAAGTGGATGGTGCTCAGGGTACCTGGGTAGCTCTTTGTTACTCTGGGAAATGACCAGCAGACTGTTTATGGCAAAGAATGGATAGAGAAGAACCAGATGGAAAAGAATTAAATCCAAGCATCCTCTGGATGAGGGGAGAATGATCTCAGATTTGTTTGAAATACTTACTAGTGTAAGTGGATAACAAAGGTTTAGGTTCTAGGTTGGGAATTATAATACAGCTATAAAAGACCTCTCTCCCTCTCCTTCTTTCCCTCTCCCTCTCTCCACCACTCCCCTTCTTTCCTCTCTGTCCTCCCTGCCATCTCTTTGTACACTCCCTTTGTTCTAGATAATTATTCTCCAACCTCCCTACACTGGAACTACAAGAAAGTGTCAAAGACTGCTTTAATATGACTCTTGTAAAATCAAGTAATAAGTATTGGGAAGTCTCCTAGGGAAAAATGACTATTACCCATTTTAACAATAAACATCTAGAGGTTTTTTTTTTTTTTTTGTCACTTTCTTCATATGGAATATTAGGAAAGAGTGGTCAGCCTGATGTAGAGAAGAAGACATTTAAGTTGCTTGGATTGAGAAGTAATGATATGTAAATTTAACTCTGGAAAGAAAGAGGGAATGAAACTCATTTGTTCTACGAATTGTTTATCAAGTGTGGTTCATTGGTGTTACAAACCATACTGTTCTGTTGGAAAGCATGGGACTATTTCATCATCACCTTGGGAAAAAGTACGGAAGAGATGATATATTGAAACTTCAACAGTTTTGTTGTAGTGATTTTGCAAAAATGGTCGTGCCAATTATCTTTCTTTTCTGTTTTTCAGGGTCGACATGTTAAAACAGGTCAGCTGGCAGCCATCAAAGTCATGGATGTTACCGAGGTAAGGTTGGGCCACAAATATATTTAAATAAATTATTAGATAAAAGACAAGGATCCCCTTGTCCCTCCAGCCCCCAATGTAAGAGTGTTGTTCTATTTGCAGACTCGATCATGAACAAATCGCCCTCCTGTGACATTGTGAGTTCATGAGGTTCAGCACAATAGTTGGCTTAAATCGTTGCAGATGGTCCCCAAGTAACTAACAATCAGTAGCATTTTCTTTAAAAAAAAACACATCTGAGTGATGTCATCCTTGGCAACAAAATGGACCCTAATTAGAAACATCTTCTCTAATGGAAAAGCAGAGATTTGAGAAGGGACCATGGAGGTCACATGAATAGGGAGATTGAGGGGTGTGGGGTGGGGAAAAGCTTCTCTAGGGTATTAGGCCACATTTGGGCCATTTCTTTTATTTTTAACATGGGGAAAGAAAACCTATCCAGCCAAGTTCCCAGAGGTTTGAAAACAGAAACATCTGCTAGAATGCTGAGCAGATTGTTGGCAAAATTTAGTAGCAAAAAATAGTTCTTGAAATGGTCACATGAGGATTTACTGTGTAGCTATAGATGGGAAAAAGGAGAAATGAACTCAGACAAAAAGTAAGCGCAGATGTATATATGTGCGCATATGTATATATATGCATGAGTCCATATTTAATTTTTTAAAACTAGCCATAGATTATAATGAACTAAATTCATCCAATTTTAAATTACAGTTGATCCTTGAACAACATGGGTTTGAACTGTGTGGGTCCATTTATACACACATTTTTTTCAATACTGTAAATATATTTTCTCATGATTTTCTTAACATCTTTTCTCTAGCTTACTTTACTGTATAAATACAATACGTAATACACATAATATGTATTATATGTTTTATATATGTATGTATATGTATTATATATGTAAGGCCTCCGGTCAGCAGTAGATGATTAGTACTTAAGTTTTGGAGAATCAAAAGTTATACATAGATTTTCAATTCTGCAGGGGTCAGTGCCCCTAACCCTCACATTGTTCAAGGATCAGCTGTTTTCATCCGAAATTTTGCTTTACATTCTCAGGATTGCTTCTGACTTGCCTGATTATGAATGAGGTTTACGGTCATTTATCACAGATTCTATAGAGAGTTAACTAGTGGCCTTGGAGATTTGAGATATCTTTAAATCAAGCCATAACGTCCCCAAGTCTGAGGTCTCTGGAGGGAGAGAAAAAAAGGCTGAGCCGACCTCAGAGAACAGTTGAGTAATCTACAGAGGGCCCTTCTGCTGCCCTCCTCTTCCCTCGATCTCTGATAACATACTCATCTCCAGAGTCCACATTAGTTAGTAAGAATTAGAAAATGTTGTTTTCTCTGACCGCAAGACAACTGATAGATCTTCATACAAATATTTGAATTTGTGACAGTTTATGAGATGACTGCTCTCTTTTCTCTGCCAAAGAGGGTATGGAGAGTTTGTAATGGAAACACACCATTGCTGTTGGTAACACGCTGTGATACCGACTATCGTATGATATTACAGTGATCCTGTTGCAGTATGCAGCCCAGTGGGAAATTGGATACTTTCCAGTTAAATGTTATTTTAAAGATTCTTCTAAAGAGAGGTGCAGGAGCAACAAATTCTGACTTATCGTAATTTAAATACGAAAGTCCAGTCATTTATGATGTGCAGCCTGTGAGTGGAACGACTGGGGGCGCCTTCCTGCCAGCCTCCGCTCACCCACTGTGCATGCTGCCGGCGCTGGCTGCCCTGGGCAGTGGCGGAGCTGGAGCCTCTGTTCTTGGTATGTGTCAGCACACTTCCTGACTTGTTTACTGGCAGACCCATGGGAGCCACTTTAAAAGTAGTGTTTTGGAATTTTAGGAAGCATTTGGAAGTTCTGGGAGTTAAATTTCTTCACCCACTTCAGCCCGTGCTGCTCTAGCTGACCGCTGCTGTGGCCACCAGGCCATGCTCCCTGTCCCATCTCAGATGGGATCTAATGAGGGTTTCCTGCTCTGCAGGTCTTCTTCCTGAAAGCCTGGCTCTGATAAGTGTGTAGGATAGGATCGCTGTCTAAAAAAAGTATAAAATGTAGGAAAATATCAGAAAGTTAAGTCCTTATACTTCCACCACCTACAATACCTGTTGGTGCTTTGGTGTGTTTCCTTTCAGGTGTCTCTCTGTGAGCATTGCTATAAAATACATAACTGTGTGTAATGGACACTTCTGTATTCCACTTCTGTTGGGTTGTATACAGAAGGTATTTCCTTGCCTGAAAAATCAGGCAGTGTTGGAAAAATGCATTTTCAGGACTCCTTTAAAAATTATTGTGCAAAACCCATGTGTTCAGGTGGAATGAAAACCAGATGGTGAGTCTTCAGAACAAATTAGAAACTCAATCAGCCATTTGACCATATTGGCCTCTCGGTGATGTTTCTTCTGTGCAGTTTCCATTCAGTGACCTCTGTGCCGTAGCTTGGGGCATAAGCCAGCACCCTGAGAAACATGCTCTTGCTGACCCCTCCCTACCCACCCCGTGCCAACACATACACACCAAGGGTCTTGCAAGTCTTTTGAAGTTGTAGGCATTGTAGGCATTGACCTGGGTGGGACCTGGCAGCTGGCTGGTGTGAGGGAGAATTTGTAACTGATGTTTCTGGTTTCAACTCCAGCAGAAGGGGTTATTGGAGAGAGTTCTGTACATGAAAGTAAGATTCTACATGGCTTCTGACTTGTACTCAGTTTCACCTCAGGAGCTGAGCTAAAAGGTGTGAATGCTTATTATTGGGAAAAATCACAGACTCATCCAGACTCTGGAGCCTGTTCCTTCAGTGAAGTTGAGAGGCAGTTACCAGTCTACTCCTCAGTCTTCAGACTCAGAAGGCCAGAGGAGCAGCAGATGTGGGAAAGTAACATGCTCCCCTCCCTCACTGTCCACTGAGCAGCTACGAATGACTGTGCCCTAGGCCAGCTGCACTGCAGCCACCTCACCCGCTTTACTTGACTGTGCCCTGGAAAACAAAGCAACTGAGAATTCACATCTTACCCTGGGGTGATGTGGCAGGGACTGTGCAGGAAACTGAGGGGGTCAGGAGGGGAGGCATATATTTGCAAGAGATGTAAAGATCTCTTTATATTTCTTCTTGGACTTTAATAGTTTTAATATGATAATCTTTAGGATTTTGAAGGTCTCATTTTGAAGAAAGCTTGTCATTTATCCAATTAGTTGTGAGAAGGGTTTGGGGAACAGGTTAATGATATTTCAATCTAGACAAGACCAGGACATGAGATCTATAATGTGTTTGTTTTTGTTTTTTAAAAATTATAGTCAGTGGAATTTGCAGAAGCATGTATAGTGAGGTCCCATGTACCCTGCACCCAGTTCTCCCCAGTTATAACATCTTGCAAAACTATAGTACAATATCATAATTGAAGTCCATGCACAAAACAAGGCATGACAGATGATTGCTTTTACAAGCTAAGAATTCGATCTGGACCCTGATGTCAGATTATAGCAGATAAGGCCGCAAGGCTCAGAACCAAGGCAGGCCCTGGCATTGATTCCGCCCACTGAGCTTGTTCAGACTTCGCAGCTTGAGAGTGCATTCATTTGTATATGATGTGTTTTGAGGAATACTTGAATTGGTTGTTTGAATTCTTGATAGCCTGCCCCTTCATTTCAGTCCTCTTGTCTTAATGTCAGTTTGTATTACTGCTGTTACACATGGTGACTCTTTAGGGTCTCTCATTATTTTGAGGTGACACTCTGGATGGTAAAAAGATGAATTAGTTGATCAGTGATTCCCCACTTGGGGGTCCATAAACTCTGAGTTAAGGTTTGTCTCTGAGAACTAATTTTATGTTTTCCATTTTCATAATTTCCTCCAAACTTTTTATTATGAAAATGTTCATAACTACAGAACTGTTGAAAGAATGAACTCCCTACCCTTCGCTTAGATGCAATAGTTAACGTTTTGTATTCACATTGCTGCGGCACCACTGGGGCCCTTCACATGTAAAAATACTTGAGCAGGCTTCTCTGAACATAAAAGGTAATCTGCATCATTATAATACCACCTCAGAGAATTACTAATTCCAGAGTTTCATACATACGTGTGTGTCTAGTCTATATTCAGATAGCCTCACCTGTGCCAAGGATGTTTTTATAATAATTTTTTTCACATCATAGTCCAGTTGAGGTTTGTGCATTACATTTGGTTATCGTATCTTATTAACTCACTGTTAAATCTAGATCCCTTCTTCTCCTGCCCACTCTGCCCCTTGCACTACTTTTTTTTTTTTTTTTTTTTAAAGAAACTGACTGTTGGAGGACTCTGGCCAACTGTTTCATAAAATACCCCACGTTCTGAATTTGTCTGATAGTTTCCTCATGTTGTGCTTTAACTCGTTCCCTCTGCCTGTATTTCCTGTAACCTGGAAATTAGGTTGGGAGGCTTGATTAGACGCAGATTAAATATTTTTTGGCAAGAACACCTCATTGTTGGTATCTGTTACTTCACATTGCATCACATCAGGTGGTACATTCATTCTAGGTTTCTCACTGTTAGTGAAGCCAGGTTTGATCACTTGATTGGAGAGGTGACAGCCACAGCTCTGCACTGTGCAGGTGATTATTGGCTTTCCACTTCATAAATAACCTCAAGGGTGATATCTTGTCACTGAATTTTATGTTCCCCCTACAACTTTTTAACTCATGGTTTTGGCATTCATTTGATTTTATTATTATTGGGAAATAATGATTTTCAGATTTCATCTTTTTCATTTATTAGTTCACATCTGTCTATAAGGAAGAGTTTCCTTTCCTACCTATTCCCACCCTTCCTTGTTCTCTTTTTTTTGGATATTGCTGTAGACATGGGCAGTTTTATTGATTCAGTATGTTTCCATCAATTGAATCTACTATTATTAGATTAAGATTATTTAATCCATTTGTGCCAAGTTTGGCCATGGGAGCTCATTGACTGGCTTCTTATAGCCCTGTGACTTGGCCCCATCTGTTTTTGAGTTCTTCCTTGTTTTCTGGCATAAGTAGGTATTTAAAGCTTACTTGCCAAAATGCGGAACCCCTTCCTCTGAGGACCTGTAGCTCCTTTCAGTGGGAAGTATATTTAGAAGCCAGCGTCTGATTGCTGAGCATGTTCATTGCCACTGAGGTGTTGCCACGTCTGGACCCTTTCAGTAGACAGAGCATGGAAACACATTTTTCAAAGTCAGTGTCTCCTTAATTTTTTTTTATTCTTGTATAGTTTAAATGTCTTTCTCTTTTCTCCTAGACTGAAAAATCTTTGTCTTTAGTAAAGTAATACATTTATTTATTTGACTTATAATTAAGTGAACATAAGAATCATTTCAGAATTTTAATAAGTGTTATTACTTACAGTAGACATGGAGTGAAGTTTAAAGTTTCTTTGAAGTTCGTTTTGTCCTTATATATCTTTTAAGCACAGTCATAGTGCTGTGCTCAGAAGTTATGTGAAATAATTCTTTCCTTTTTATAGTTTATCAATTCTATATGTAGCTAGTTTCACTTTCTATTTTGGTTCATTTATGGGATTTGCTTTTTCTCCTGATTTAATTTTTGAATGTGTAAATAATTTACATGCTTCACAAAGCTATGTTAAAAAGGAATGCGTTTTGATAAACAGTCTTTAAAAGTTTAGCCTGGATCATCTGGTTGACAGACCACCTTATGCCCAAGTGTTGCTGTGCAGTGTTGGCGCTCTCGTTTGTCGTCACTTTGGGCACCAACATTGCTGGGGTGGTGCAGAGTGAGCAGAAGCAAACATATCGGTGTTTTACATCAGACGGAGTTGAGATGGTGCTGTATGGACAATGTTTCACTGTGCTTTATTGCCGCTGAGTGGGAGAGCTGCATCCAGCCAGTCTTTTTTCCTTCTCTCAGCCTCGAACAGGATGGGGTTAACACAGTGAGATTTCAGAGTATGGTCTGTGGACGGGCTTTTGTAGAAATGAAGCCTCTCAGGCTCTGTCCCAGGCTCTTGCTACTGAAGCTTAGGCGGGGCCCAGCAGTCTGGATTGTAACAAGCTCTCTGGGAAATTCCGATGCACCCTCAAGTTTGAAAACCCTCAGTTACTTCAGCAGAACTTGGGAAAGAAGCTGCCCCCTCCTACCTAAAAAGCAGAGAGTCCCAGCTCAGAGACACTGGCATTGCTGCTCAGGGGTGCGCTGCTGGTTGGACGGCAGGGGTTAGAACCCAGATCTTTGGTTCTCAATTTATTGAACCTTTGAAACTGTCAACAGTTTCAGACATCGGGTTCTAAGTAGGTTTGTTGAGAGAGCTGGTGTGATCTGGACCTTAAGGGATACATGGGTCTTGACTGGTGTTCTCCTTTCTAAAGTATGGTTTTAGCAGATCAGCCAGAACAGCCTTATCTTTAGTCTTATGACCAAAGTATATGATAAGCAAATGTGGCATTAACCTTGGAGGACAGGAAGATGCTGGGCATGAAGCCTGTCAGTTGCAGGGAGCCAGCCAGCAGATTTTACTGAGTTCTCTTTATGTTTCTTGCACTGTGCTTCTTGGGATGTGAGCATAAAGGCTACGTATAAACCCAGCACTGCCTGGAACAGCCTGTAAAGCCCCAGCCTCTGCCTGTCATTAGACTGGAAAGGCAAGAGCCACAGCAGAAGTGGCCAAACGCTGAATGCTGTATATAACCTCTGGGGACAGGTAGCTGAGTGCCATCTGTGCTAGGTCCACAGAGGAGGAGGACAGCTTTCTCACTCTCTGTTGGTCCATCCTCTGTCCGGAGGGAGCAAAACAAGCTTACTCTAGTGACAAAGCAAGGCCTGTGAGGCTTAACAATTCCACCACTTGTCAATTGCTGGGGAGCACAGTGTAATAGATATGCTGTTCTTGTCTAGACTGAAAATAAGAACAGAAGGAAAGGAGGGAGAGATCTCTCTGGACCGTGTGACCTATTGTTCCATCCTTTTGTTCCTCAGAAGCAAGTTAAATGCTGCAGGCCTTACAGCTTGGTACTGTCTTCTTTCCATTGCAGGCCGCAGGTGGCACCTCCTGCTTCAGTGGTGCCTCTGGCAGACTTGCCATAGGATCACTCAGGGTTGTCCGGGAGAGTGGTCAGTACAGCAGTTTGTGCCCCTCCCCAACATATTCTTTCTTGCCTCATCTGCCTCTGCTTTTTACCTTGCTTAACTACCTTCTCTTTCTTACCTCCTGAGAGAGAAACTGATGTGCCAAAATTATTGGATTGTTTTTCTTGCTCAGCCTTTCTGTACGTGGAGCAAAGGTCACAAATTGTGCCTCTTTATTTTTAATATTAGTACAAGACACATCCTTGAAGAAAAGTTCTTAAAATCAGTTAGAAATTGATTAAATTTTGATTTATTTTAATTAAAAAATGTGACAGGGATGTTGAGAATAGTTCCTCTGTATCCTCATAGGCTACAGCAGTGCTTCTTGACCTGATTTTCATTATCACCTCCCTAAGAAGAGGCCTCTTAAGATATTTCTTTCCTGATCACTCCATGTGAAATTTTAAACTCTGTATATCTGTTCATGTAGTGCGTGTATATCTTTATGCTTTACACACGAAAGTGGTAAGTTTTTTTCTTCCACCTCCAAGAAGCACTTTTCATTCCTTTGGGGGTGATTATAGCACCCACTGAGAACACCCTGTATAGAGTAAGATAAACCTACGACCTTTACAGATGAGCCTGAGTAAGCTTTGTGCTATTTCTAATATTTTCCTTTTTAAAACAATTTACTAGATATTAGGATTAATATTTAGTGATAAAGAAGGTCTACTGGCTGGAAAATGTACAGTGGCCAAAGTAAGCTAGTGTTTTTTCAAGGACTTGTGCCAGGCATTGCCTTGGGTGTGGTGGTACAAGCACTGGTATGAGTGCAGGCAGGCAGACACCCTCACCTGCTCCATCTAGGTGGCAGACCGCAGGCTGGGACTCGGATCCAAGCTTTTCTGATAGTAACGCTTGCTTCTCTTTCCTCTGAGTCCCTCTGTCCTTCTTTCCCCCAAAGTACTGTAAAGTTAAGTTAGGATTAATGTTGAACTGCTCAACAAGTAGGTACCTGTTAAGTGTTTTTAAAAATAACTATGCTGGTGACGATGTGATAGGGACACTTTTTACAGGATTCCTTTTTTGGGGGGGAGTGGAGTTGGTTTGGCAGGGGTAGAATGTGTTTCTATTTTGGATTAATTCATTCTAATTTAAGAATATAACTGGAAATTCACAAAATATTAAAATTCTGTTCTTGTCTAGTTTATAAGTAAATAAGCAGAAGAAGGTTAAGACTAACTTAACCTTGTTTTGTTGAATTCTTCATTTAATCTCTGGGTGACAACAGTCGATAGTTAAGAAGGTGACCGACCTGCCTGGAGTTACACAGCTCATTGCCAGAGTAGCACCCTGCCATGCAGCATACCTCATTTCCCCACGGGGTTTCTTTGACTACTTTGACCACTTCAGGAGCACAGCTGTGGTGTTCCCTAGTTGAATTCCAGCGCAGTGGCAGTTAACACGTGGCAGCGCTTTGTACTTGTAGGTGCTGGGATCTTTGATGAAGTGAATAGGATGTCCTGTTTTTGGTGGGCACTTGGATAAACGTGTAGTAGATATACATTATTGGTTTTGTTGTCCAGACAAATGGTAGTGATATATTGTTGCAGTAGAGGAATCTAGAAGATGATTGAATTTTGTAGCATTCTCACTTGCTGTCATCAGAAATATTATAGTTGATCGTAGATGTTATACACTAATCATAAATAAATAATAGTAAGATCATTACACTTAAACTTCATCCCTCTGGGGAAGGAAGTAAAGGAGCCCTTTAAAATTTTAGTGGTTAGAAAGAGTAAGTACGTTTCTGGGTCTTGTTTTCAGAATTGTCGCTGAACTAATAAAGATGATTTATCTTTTTTTCTCTTCTTTCCTATGGAAATAAATTTGAGGCCTGTGAATATTTTTCAAGGTGAATTTATAGTTTATGAGCCTCATAGGAATTGGCCTCATTATTTAATAGACATGTCCTGGCTTGGACCCCAGTCACTGTTAACACGCTGTGTTAGAACAGAGCCTAAAATTAATAAAGCTTCAGTTTCCTCATCTGTAAAATGGAATAATAATTCCAACCTCATAGGCTTTTGTCAGAGTTAAAATTATATAATGGATGTATATCATATTTTTACACGGTAAATGAGAATTTCTTTGTTCCTTCTTCAAATTAAAGATATTAAAATAAAAGAACTTGTTGCTTTTGCTGAAGACTTTTTAACATACCCAGCTGGCCTCCTCTTCTCCATGTCTTTCACCCCTGCAGGCTCCTACATCAGGTGGCTTCTTTGTCCACTCCGGTATAGTAATCACTGGGCCTTAGAACCACTTTTCTCTGCCCTGTGAGCTGACTCCTGGTACTGTTTGAGTGACTACCCAGAGAACAGTTTGCATGTATACATGCCATATGTACGTTATTCTGTACTAGACTGTAAACTCGTTAGGGCGCTCTCAGTGTTTTATAGCCCTTCCATGCTATGACATGTGGGCAGTGCTCGGCTTATATTCACTGTTTCTAAAAAAAAGTCCTGGCAGTTTTAAAGGAGAATTTCAAAAATGTTTTGAGCACTGGCAAAAGAATATATATGGCATCTTTTTAAAAATAAAATTAGAGACAGTCCTTATTTTAATATGTATGTGCTAGTATATTTCTTGTTAAATTATTATCCATTTCTCTATTGCTTTGTGGGATAGTTTTGACTTTTAAAATAGGAACTGAGAAAAATATTATTCATTCTTACTAAAAATATGATGGACTACTAATTGCATTGGTTAAATGCAGTTTTGGTTCATTGGGCCTGGAAATGGCAAATATCAGCCATGTTTTCAGGTTGGTTTTGTGTGTGTGTGTGTGTGTGTGTGTGTGTGTGTGTGTGTGTACACGCATGCACGTGCTTTTTAAGAAGTCGCACTAATTTGTTCATTTAAACAGTAACACTTAGTCTTTTGTATACATACTATTCTCAGATCTGGGGTTGAATAGAAAGATTAATTATGCTCTAGAAGGAGCTCTTCTCAATCTCTTGGTGAAACAAAACTTGCCTTGAATGGATCTTCTTTGTAATTGTTGATGTGTATTCTCTAGGCAGAGAGAGTTTCCATAGTTCCTTAGTTTAATTTTATTGCTCCATGAATGAAAGACATTTTTTCAAAGTAAAATAAATACTTGATTAAAAAAAAAACACCCAGCAAATTTTGAATGATCTAAATTGCTATTTTTAAAAATATGGACACTGTTCTTTAGCCATCCTCTCTTCTCTCATCACCAACTTTATGTTTTTTTAACTTTTGGGCTATAAATACAAAATTTTGTTTTCTATCTTGATACCTCTCTTGCTTCCATTCCCAGTGAATTTACTGACAGGGATATGTATTGCAAGTCCCCACGACTGTCCTCTGTCCGATGATTCACTAGGGGGTCCCAAAGGACTCAGCATAGCTGCAGTCTATAGCACAGCTGAAGGACCTGAGCTAACTCTGCCGGGGGTATGGTGGTGGTGGGGGCGGGGCACTTGGGGTGAAGTCCAAAGGAGCCCAGGCACACACACTTCCAGAGGCCTTGTCCCAGTGGAGTCTTATAGGACATGCTTACTTCCTCCAGCAGTGAGTTGTTGCAACACACGTGACGTTAACACAACCTAGGAAGAGGGAGCTACTCTCATCAGCTCTGTGAGCTGAAACTCCCAAAGCTCAGGCCCCAGGTGCCAATCAGGGGCCAAGCTTGCAAGCAGGTCAGGTATGGGCACAGACTCTCCTGCACTCTGCTGTTGTCACCTGCCCACTCAGCACGTCCGGTAGCTCAACCTCGGCATGGCTCACCTGAGTCGCCAGTCTCCTCCTCGAGCCTGCCCCACCTGCCGTTTTGCCCTTTCTCTGTTGGCATCTCCAGCTTGTGTTTGCTTGGGCCACAAATGCCTTGGAGCCCTCTGGTTATCCTCTTTCTGCAACATACCACTCATCTGGTCTGTTAGGAAATTCTGTTGGTGCTGTCTTCAAACAATATCCAGTTTGTGTCAAAATGGTCTTGGCTTGTGATGGTCCATGAGGTGGGAACTGTGGAATCTGGATTATATACAAGAGAGTTTGTTACACTGTTTTCTCTACCTTTGTGTAAGATTCTATGGGTCTGTAAGAAAATACGCTGACCCCTTCCCACCACTGCCTCTACTACCAGGATGACCTGGTTTCAACGACCATCATCTCTTGCCTAGATTTCTGCAGTCTCTGCTACACATCTCCTGCTTCCAGGCTCATTCACTAGCCTTTCCTCAGTCTAGCAGCCTCGTGTTCTTTTGGGGACAGAGTCAGATCAGAATCTTTCACTGGCTCCTTGGCTCAGAGTAAAAGCCCAGATTCTTACAGTGGCCTGCAGCACTCTCCTTGATCATCGGCCCCCTACCCCGTTCTTCTTCAACCCTCCTGCCCTACTCACCCCTACCCTCACTCCAGCCACATGGGCCTGCTCTCTGTTCCTCCAACCTACCACGGTGCTCCCTCCTGGAGATCTGTGCCCACCTGGAATGCCGTTCCCTCATGACGGCATGGCTCTCCCTCACCTTCTTCACATCTTGACATAGTGAGTGGCAGCTTCCTGCGCCTGGTGCCTTGTCTCGTTCTGTGTTTTCCATTTCCGTAGCATAGTGTCTAACTGGCTCCTTGATCATACTTTGTGCATAGCACCTGCTTTCACCATCACTTCACTCATCCCCTCACCCCCAAGAATATAAGCTCCTTGGTAACAGGGTCTTTCTATATTCTTTTCAGAATGTGCTGTCCCAAGCACCAGTTCAGTGCCTCGCCTGTAGTAGGCATTTCATGAATGTTTGTGGAATGAATGACTACTACCGGTGCTGGAAGGCATACCGGAGGGCTATGAGAGTACCTTTTCTTCCTCACTACACGTGGAAAATCCAAAGCTCAGAGAAGTTAAACATAGTTGATTAATAGTTTTGTGTTTGTATGTGCACATACTTTTATTCATGAGGTATCTGAAAATTAAATTTTTAATATTTTAATTATATGTGATGAGATACCCTTTGAGATGTGATAAAATGGTGAAGTAGTATTGGTGGAAAGAAAAGGTTTCAACTATCATGCGCCGATTCCACTGAAATGCTTCACCTTTTAAAGTGGTAAAGCCATTTAAAAGGAAACCCCCTTAGCACCCCAACACACGTTTTTCTAAATTTAATTCCAATTTAACCTTTCCAGGTTAAATTCTCTTATAGGACTTGAGTATAATTTATATAATAATCTTCCTGGAATTCTCTTTTAGTCTGTCATTGTCCAGTGACAATCTGTGGTAAGAACATTCAAAGCGTCTTAAGTGTATATATCAGTGAAAGAGTTTTTAGAATAAAAGCTTCAGTTGTTTAATTGGAGAAATCGTACCCACCTGCCCCATCAGCACCACATCCTGAGAGGAGGAAAGTGGGACATGCCTAATGACAGAATTGCTATCCAATAATTATTCTGTTTGTCCTAACCCTGTAGAAAGGAGAGCTAATTTAGTGGGCTTGATCTAAAACAGGGTTAGTGAGCCAGCCAGTTGGTTGGCTAGTTTCTAGCTTCCACATGGGTGGCATTGTGGGATCGCTGTTAACCCTCAGATGGCCCTCACACAGCCGGAAGCTAGGCTCCCCCAGCGTAAGAAGCCGCCCGTGGGGTAAGGCAGGTACTGCAGAGCAGCCTCTCTTCCTGTCGTTCCTCATTGTACCCTCCATCTCAGCCATGCCACAGGTCACACTCTGTCTCCTAGACTTAGCTCTACATGCTACTATGGCACCACAAAGCTCCTGTTTGTCTTAATTGTTCACTTTTACAGATTCGCACTTGTCCCTTTGAGCCCCTGCATTACATGTAGTTCAGTATGTGTTAGAGGTTTCAAATGAACTTTCTAGTCATTACAATTATCAAATTATAATTTAAAACCATGGCGATGTGAGGAAAGTCCATCTCCTTGCTCCTGTCCCTGAGCCTCAGCTCTGCTGATTGATCTTCAGCTCTGATGCGGAGCACGAGCCCTGACCAGGTGGGACCCTGCCTTTGGACGCAGGCTGCTGCTGTGATCTGTGATCTGATGGGGCTCAGAGGTCCAGGCAGCTGGCTCTTCTTCTTTACCCCTGTTTCTTTTATGTCCAGACATTCTCGGACACTTTTTCTCTTTCCTTAACATACCTGTGCTATAGCAACATAGCTGACACATCTAGAAGAAGCCACTTCTCAAGGGTGGCTGTATCTACTTGCCTTATTCTGTATGTGAAGTATATGCATATGGAAAAGTGCACAAATTATGTTTGGTAACCCCCCCCCCAACTGATGAACCAGATCAAGAAACAGAACATTGCCAGCTCCCAAGAGTTCCCCTGCGACCCCCTTCTAGTCACTAACTCATTCCCCAAGAGTCACCAGTACCCTAACTTGTAACACGGTGAATTGTTTTTGCTTGTGTTTGTACTTGATGTAAATGGAACCACATGGAACTCTTCTGTCGGCTTCTCTCACTTCACATGTTTGTGATGTCCATTCATATTGCTGCCTGTGGAGATAGTTTATGTATTCTCAAGGCTTTTAGTATTCTGTTGTATCCTACAGCTTCTCCATGCACACATTTCCCTGCTGGGTGCAGAGCCAGCCACATAGCCTAGCACCTTCTTGCACGTAGTAGGTGCTGAGCAGAATGGATGTAGAAATAGAAAGAAATGTTCCTGGTGTAGGAACTTTTACTTTACTAGGTAAGAGATGCTGAGGCGCAAGTTATAGGTAAAACTTCACTTTTTTATTTTCATGTTATGAACATGATTAAATATTTACTTCTTTTCTGACTTAATTTTATTTGCTCAACTGCAGAAGTCATGAGAAAAAGTACTTAATGCTGCTAACTGTCGTTGACAAGAAATAAAGTGTTACTTAGCAAGTGCTTTCAGATTTTTCTTCCTCTGTTGCGGGTCTTCAGCAAAGAGTTTACAAGGTGCCCCTGGGGATTCTTGTTCGACATGTGTCTTAGCAGTGATGTCATGCTGCTGTTGATTGTCATCCTGTTCACAAAGCTGGTTCAGTTTTCTGCGGACCCTCCTGGCTCTCCTTCAAGGTGGTGGGAGTTCGGGGTGAAAGGAAGATAGGGAGATGAACCAAACAAACAAAATTCCAAGCAAGCCTGTGTTCTTGCCCCCATCTTACCCCACAGGTCCCTCACACATCCTCAAGTAAGAAATCTCTCAGGGACTGCTCATTCTCGTTCCATTGACGAGGATGTTTGTAAAACAGCATTCTGTCATATCTAAAAGAGCAGCAGTAAGAGTGGTACTGTTAGCTTCAAGGAATGTTTCCTTATGTATTTCCTGATAATTACTCACCTTCCAGTGAGCACCTCTGTGAGAGAGAGAAGGTGCTTATACAGGAAAAGAGCGGACACCTTCTCTGTCACTGTTTCACTTTTATTGTGCCTGTGAACATGGCAACGGGGAGTCCCCTCTCACTTTTTTTCACTTACTGAAGTTGATGGGTTTTTGTCCCCCTGAGGCTAGAACTGAGGAAGACACCCAGGTTATTTGTTCCTCCTCAAGTTGTTTAGAAAGAAGACAGTTTATTTAAAAAATGCACAGATGTTTTTGTTCAGAATGGAAAGGACGAGAAGGCCATTGAGATGGGAGAGAATACAATTTCTAACTACAGGGTGAACAGCAGTGTCTCTGGTCTTTGTGCGAACAGTGTCTGATTGGACCTGATTGTTCTGTGTGCTTTGGTACATAGCAGGTGACGTTACTCACGCAGTGCCAGCATCCTTTTCCTGTCATCTTCCCTCAGCCTCTGTCACCCTAAAATGGCGCTTCTTTGTGCGAGTTTGAGCAGCCCAACTTGTGTCTGGCTGTGTTTGTGTAAGTGCGTCATCGTGAATGACACCATGGTTCACAGGGTGTGTGTGTGTGTGGTGGAGGGAGAGAGGGTAGTGTGGTCAGTCCAGAGACAAAGGGGCAAGAGGGCAGGAAACATTTGTGATTCAAGATCCAACAGAGTGAGTTACTTTCCTCAAGATAAAACCACTGTCTTCCTGGCGACCACCTCTACCTGTCTTTCTTTTTCCCACTAGAAGGGTGGGCAGCAGGGGCCCATTTTCACTGACTGTGCAGGGAGGGTCTGAGATAACCAAGGAGAATGCCCTGTGGGTGGGTGCGGATAGGTGTGGGAAGTGTGGGGTGTGGCCTGGGGCTGGGGAGAGAGATTGCTGCATGCACAGGGGAGGACTCTGCATCTTCCTCTTAACTTCTGGAGCCATGCTGCGGCCCTGCCCCTGGTTCTGACTGGGCGGAATCCACAGCTGACCTGGCTTCAGGTAAAGCTGACGTCATCACAGATGGTGTTTTCTTACTCCATCTCTTCACATTAGCTTGGAAGTTCAGGGTCTTTCGGGCCTTTGAATCTTACTGGTTGGTTCTGCTTATGTCAATAGTAAGAAAATTAAAATTTATCCCCACCTTCCCCCGAGAAAAGTTCACTACCCTCACAATGGTGCATTTTATGATATATAACATATAGCTTAATAAAGCAATTGGAACAAAACGTTGAAATGACTTCTGGAGTATTTTTTTTTTTTTAAATGAAAGGTAGATATTTTAGGGAGAAAATACAGAGAAATCAAAAGATGAAAAAAAGCATTTCATAATTCTGTCATCTTGGTTTAATTACTGTTAGCATATAAATGTATATTTTTCTAGTATCATGTGTAGAGATATATGTATGTGCATATACATATAAATATTTTTAAAATGATAAAGTAGCCTTTTCTCTAACATTAAAAGTAATGTACTCATCTAGAAAATTGGAAGATGGAAAAATATTTTTCCTTATAGTGTCCTCCCTGCCCCAGATAATTGTAATTGAATTTTTGGTGTGTTTTCAGTCTTTTGTGGATTAAAGCTATTTATTATTGTAGTTAATCACTCAAGGAACTCCCAGTTGAACATGCATGTTTATCTGTATGGCTTTAGTTTAAAAATAAGTGTGTATTTATTCTAGGAAGAGTTCCCCTAAATAATTTAGAAGGTAAATTCTTTAGCCTTGTCTAATCTAAAGCATACACTTCATGTAACTTTTTTTTAGTCGCCGTCTTACAACACAGTTCTAACTTTAAGCTTGTTAATAGTGCGATATATTCTTTATATTCATGTAGCGGCGCTTTTGTCTCTATGCAGTGTGTCCTTTGGACAGTGTGGCCCTTAGAGTGTAAACTATTGCTGAACAGGTCAGTTTAAATAACTTTATAGTGCTGGTTGACTAGTAGCACTTTTTTTTAGTTGTTTTTCTAGTTGGCCTATAGGGTCCCCGAAAGGTAATGGTTACTTAATTTAACCTGTCTACATATAAAGAAAATTGAAATTGGGAAAAGGAAGCAGTATGTATATGACTTTAAAAAAGCCTGGTGACTAAAACTTCTGTACTATTTGAAACTGCTTTGATTTATCCTGTGTATTTCTTCTGATATGTGACTTCAGTCTTCCATCAGTTGCTTAATCGAGGTGGTTCCATCCCAGTCTTTGTTTATGTATCATCTTCATCTGTCGTTTTGTTTGTGTGGAAGGGAGGGTAGCCAGCAACCAGCCTGCCTCTCAGCTGGAGTATGCCATCATCATGTCTGTGATTGATGGGCACAGCTGTGAGGTTTCCGGCTGTGCCTGACAGCACTGACACCGAAGATCTGGTCCGAGGGTAAAGTTCTCTCCTCCTCAACTGTGTGAAGTGATTCGTGCATAATGGAACCTGCCAGGTGCACGTACTCAATGTGGACCACCCAAGGCATCCGAGATCCCAAGGTGGTTTTCTGTGCAGACTCGAAGGTTTCAGTGAATTGAAAGTGTTGTGGTCTTACCGAGGGTACCTGTGAATCACCCAGTGCTGACAGATAGGTGCTGATTTTCTTTATGCCAAGTTTAAGAAACGACCGTTTTGATATAACAGGTAGTGCAAATAGCAGTGAAGACTGGGCAGTCAGTTTAGTTTTGATTGAAATCTCACAAGGATTGCAGTAGCTGAGATGCATTTCTTCATGATTCTTGGACATTTTTTGAGAGGGTCTTTAGGGAAGATTTCATAGTAGCACTGCGGGTTTTTTCTTTATTTAGATATTTAATGTGCATGTATTAATGTAATTATGTTATATTTTGAATTCACACATGCTGTGATTTTATAAATCACATAATATGTAATTATTATTACATAATATGTGATCATTGAACCTTGTTAGTGCTTGCATTGGCACTTGTGGGGAAGTCTTTTGTGTAGATTGACACTTGTTTTTATAATATCTGAATAAGTTCAAAATGCCATTTCAAAACACAAAAGTCTTCAGAATTTTTACTTACTATACCTGGATTTTATGATCCCCCCCCCCCGCCCCAGTAAATAAGGGGTGTCATTATCTTCAATTAAAATTAATCACTGAGGGGATCTTAGCTCCCAATAGCAAGCTCCAAATTAACCCTTTATTTACTCCAGATCTCACTCAAGAGGCATTTCTTTTCTTTTCCTTTGATTTTAAGGTTTTCCTTATAAAGATGGTTTGCCTTAGAGAACCTTATATTTTAAACACAGTCTTTACCCCATTCTCTATCTTTGTTTAGTCAGATAAAACAGTCTGCCTAATTAGTTCTGCAAACAGAGTCTGCAGTACTCTTGTGTACCAGTTTTTACCCCAAGGCTTAGTATTTGATAGACTAGCTACTGAGTGTACCAAGCGTGCAAACATCCATGCACAATGAGCAGGCACCATCGACGTGTTCAGATGTGAGGTTCCCAGTTACTGAGCCTGGCGGGAGGGAGGGGCTTGTCTTGATTTCTCTTACAAATTTGTTTTGTCTCATTGATAACTTAACGCAGTCCAGGGTTGGAGAATGTGCACATGGTTTTACTGGCCTGAGTGTTCTTGCTTCATCCCGCACACACTGTGCTTCCTCTTGTGTGGGTTTCTTTTCTGCTGGCTCTTCCCAGCCCCCTTATCTCTGTCAGGTCTGTCTTGGGAGGCCTTCCTCACCCTCCAGGACAGCCAGTTGTGACTGTCACTAGTCATTGATGTTCGAGTCCTGTTTCTGCTCTTTCTAATGCTGGCAGTGTCTTGTTAAGAAGTGGGTCCATCCAGTGCATTTGTACCAATGTATGGGCATACACAGGCATGTGGTTCTTATTTAAAGGTTGTCAAGAAAAGTGACATAGCAACTTCTTAGCCTTCATTTTTAGGTCACAGCAAATGGTAAAGATGGTGGTTTGTATTGCTGGGTAGAGGTGGATGAGTTGAGCAGGTTCCACAGTAATCCCTTTCTTTGTGCTTGTGAGTTTGAGTTGGTGAATGTCCTTTCAGGGTCTTCTCTGGAGAGAGTGATTTGGACATGTAACTGGCTTGCATTTTGGTCTCTCTTTTCCTCTTGGAGGAGGAGGTGCCATTTAAGGGAATTACCTGGCATGTATGTTCATGCTGGTGGTGGTTTGCTTTCTTTTGTTCCTTTTACCTTTCCTCCTGTGCAGAAATCCAGCCCCTGATACCTTGAGGATTGGCCTGTGGTAGTTTGTGGTTCTTTTTCTTGCTCTCTCTGAGAGGTCTGGTTTCAGAACAGTTACTCCCAGGTGGCCAGCCTGACTCAGGAAGCTCCACACAAACTCACCATGTGTTTTGCTTCGGATGCTGGGAGAGGGTGCGCCTGAGAAAGGGAGGCCTGTGTTGTCCTTTGGAAGTGTCACTGTTTATTGTCAGAGAGAGAGAGAGAGAGAGAGAGAGAGAGAGAGCGCGCACGCGAGCGGGTGGAGTATCCCCAGACCTTCCAGCTCTCTCCTCCAGTGACTGCAGCCTGCAGTTTCCTTTCTCACAGTGCATGCACCAGAACGTGTACCTGTGTTTGGAAGGAGGAAAAATGGATTAAGGAACATGATCCTTAATGAGCTGTTTTTAGACAGAATGACTTCCTGCTGTTTTGTGAAGTTTGTGAATAGTAGACCACCCTAAAGTTTTACGTAAAGTGATTAGTAACAAAAAGTTTGCTAATCACTTGTCTTTCTGATGATCTAAAAAAGGAATATGCACCTGTCCTTTGCTTTCTGTAATTACTGCAAAGCTGGCTAACCGCTGGTTGTATGGGGGAACTCTTCGAGGTAAAAGAAGGAAGGTTAAGGTGGGATATGAACTTATATTTTCGAGATTTGTGGAAACTTTATTCTTGGTTGCCTGTTTAAACTGGAGTACTTTAACTCTGTGTTACAGCCTTCCACTCTAAAATTAAAGATTTATTTTTTGGAAAACACTTTTTATTCCTGTATGTAATAAAACTTACATTTTAAACAATAATCCTGGATATCTTTTAAAATCACATTCAAAAGAAAAATTACTTTCTGATAAACTACAAATAGTACTCAATATTAGCAGTAATATGTATTGTGTTCAGACTGTGTCTCACAATGACAGCACTAGAATGAAGCATAGTAGACGCAGTGTGCATGGTTGAAACATGGGAATACCATTTACAGCTGTGGAATACAGCTGATTAATATCATTCTCAGCAACGACTGTAGCAAATTTCTCCTTCCTGACAAGTACCATCACATTTGAAAGATAAGTTTCCCAAAGGCAGATGTTATTACTTTTCTCTAGGTGATCATTGTTCAATTTCTTTTTCTTTTTTTTTTTTTTACTCACCGATTATGGGGTGTCGTGCAACATATCAGGATAATATAAGCAGGAATTAGGGTATCTTATGAAGATAGAATTGGGGAGACAAGAAAAGTGAAGGAAAGATTGAGGTAAAACTATTAGACATATCGAAAATCTTGGCTTGGCTACTGATGTTCTTAAGAACTGGAAAATCACTGAGCTATATAAATACTGGCCCTTAGATACCCTTCCTACCCAACCACCACCCCCTCCCTCCCCTGGCACTTCTCCATGCATGGTCCATCTGGTGGGTTTCTTGCTTCATTTTGGCAATTTCTGTACTTTTGATTCAGACAAACTAATAGCTTGCTTTTAGCAATTGTGATCAAGCAAAAATTATTTTAATGATCTTATCAAAAGCAGGGGGATTTACACACGTTAATTTTGTTCGGGTTTTTCCTATGTATGATTTGAATTTTTAAAAATTATGATTATATTCTTTTAGTGGTGCGAAAGTGGGAACCGATGATCTGTATGGTGTGTGGGGTTTATACTCTTAGACCCTGTTTAAGAGATTGAAACATCTCTAAGTCCAAGTTGTTGCTTCCTGGATACACTGGGTTCTAATTTAATGGATCATATAAAACAAATTGAGTCATTTCTTCATGGTCAGATACCCGGAAGGCAGAATGGTTACTACCTACAGGGGTGTAGGTAGTAGGCAGTTTAGTGTTTTTATCTGCTAATTCTGTCATCTGTGTCAGTTCTGGGGTCTTTTTGGTTGATCCTCCACCTGAGTATTTGTTCCTGCTTCTCTGCATGCCTGGTAATTTTTAATGAGATACTAGACATGTGATTTTTATCTTATCGGGTATTGGATGTTTTGTATTCTCATAACTTTCTTGAGCTTTACTCTGGGATGGAGTTAGGTACTTGAAAACAGTTTGATCCTTTTAAGATTCATTTGTCCGGATCAGATCAGCATTTAGTCTAGGGCTAATTTTGCTCTACTATCGAGCAAGAGTCTCCTGTATGCTCTACCCAGCTTCCTGAGAATGATGAGTTTTTCTCCTGGTCACTGGTTGCAGGCACTGTTTCCCCTTCTTGTGAGCGCTGGGTGTCATTTCCCCATCCTTTGGGGGTTTTCTCCCTGGTAGTTTCGTCACGAAGATGTGTTGAGCAGGGCTCTGCTGAATAACTCCAGGGGCACCTCAGAGCCCCAGAGCTTGCTCACGCTCTGCACAGCTGTCCACTCTCTGGTCTCTGTCCTGCACACCCAACTGCTGTGGCCTGTGCAGCCTCTCATTCTGTCTCCTTAACATGGAATCCTCTGGGCTCTGTTGGGGTTTCCTGTCCCTTTGCTGTAGTCTGGACTGACACACACTCACTCTCTCTCTCTCTCTCTCTCTCTCTCTCTCTCTCTCTCTCTCTCTCTCTCTCTCTCTCTCGGCACTAAGCTGGGCAGTCATAGGGCTTCCCTCATGTCTCCCATCTCTCAGGGGTCACTGTCTTCACTGCCTGACATCCACTGCTTTTTAACGTGTTTTGTCTAATTTTAGTTAAAGTGGGAGGGTAAATCTGGTCCTTGACACTCGATCTTGGCCAGGAACAGAAGTTCCCTCCATTTTTTTTAATTGACTCTTTTTGGAGCTCAGCCCACCTGTGTCTGACTCTCCACATCAGATATGTATGAGGAGCTCTTGTACATGTGAGCACAGAGGTGGATCCAGCAGGAAATGCAGAGACATACTCTGCTGTCACATCCATACCTTCTCAGAGCTGTGCCCTTATTGCCATTCCTTGCTTGGGCCTGTTTTCAGGGTTTAAAGCAAGACACTTAAAGCGTGCAGTGTTCTTTTCTTGCTTGCACTGTGGGAGCTTCATGGAGTTTGCCACTGGCTTAGGGAAGGGTATGACTGGACTGAGGCCAGAGTCTGTGGCAGGTCGGGAAGGTGACACAGCATGACAAGTAATTCCAGGCTCTGTTTACCTCCTCCTTTGCTTCAGGAAAGATGTATGCTTGGAAATCACTGATCTCAGGAAGTTATGGGTCTGGATTGGTAGCATCGTAGCAAGAAGGGAGAAATGACCATGAAGTCAAGGTCTGGCTCCATGGTGTTGTTGACCCAAGAGGAGGCAGAGTAGCCAGTAAGACTCTAGTTCTTCAGGTTCCCGTCAGCCACCCTGCATAATTAACTGACCGCTGGTGGAAGAGCCGCAGTAGGAGGTGGGCAGTGACTCTCGAACAGCCAAGAGGGGGTTGGGGAACCCTCAGTCTAGGGGATGGAGGACCGTATGGATGTCAGAAGGAAACTCATCTTGAATTCTTCCATAACTAACTCTTGCACTCTAAACTTTTTTTTTCTAATTAAGTAAATAGCATATGTCAATTGAAGAAAATTAGGTATTTTAAAGAAGAAAATATCTATAATCCAGAGATAGATGATCGTTGGTAACATTTCTTTCTTTTTCTTTCTGTAGACTCATGAAAAATGTGTGTAGTTATCTAAGTACACACGCATGCTTGTTGTGAATGGCTAAATGCTGATGTCAAGAACATAGAGTGTAATCTTCTGAGCCTTTTGGATTACTGCTCCTTTTCTTGTTTCAATACAATTGCAAGTTTTATTATGTAGGGGAGGAAAAAAACCTTTACTCTACCCTTTTACAGGGTCCCTGTAATGAAAGAAAGATTAGCAAGAGGAAAAGAAACAGAAATTTATTAATCCTGTATATGTCATTTATAAGTGGGGAGTTTTCCCAAGAAAAATGAATACTCAAAGAAGTGGTTAAACCCAAATGCTTTTATAGTTGGTTGAACAAAGAGAGACAGTTTTGGAAAAGTAAGTAACTAAAGTATGTGGAGAGACTAAAGAAGATAAGAGTTATTTTAACAAGGTTTGCTTATACAGAATTCTCTCAGCCTCAGCTCTCTATCTCTAGTGATAAGTTTTTTCTAGCCGAGAAAGAAGGCATTCTTCACATCAGAGTTTTATTTCCTGCTTTCAGAAAGAAAAGGGGAGGCCAGAGTGCCTGGCTTGCACCTAATGTTTTTCAAACACCTTTAGCTCAAAATAATCCTTATGTGAAAGAAGCATATTTTGGGGTGACATTTTGGTTTCATTCCATTACAATCAGGTGTTTTAGTGGAGGGCTTGGTTTGGTTGCACTGGGCCTTACCTGGTAGATCTGCTTTCTGTTACAATCAGGATCTAGGTTTCAGGTCCCATTTTTGGTTGCCATACTTTAGGGTTCCCAGTAGCAGGTGCAGACACACCTTGGAGACATAGTGGGTTCGGTTTCAGACCACCACATTAAAGTGAATATCACCATAGAGTCACACGATTTTTTTGGTTTCCCAGTGCATATAAAAGTTATGTTTATACTGTACTGTGCACTATAAATTGTGCACTAGCATATGTCTAAAAAAATGTATATACTTTAATTAAAAAATACTTTATTGCCAAGAAATGCTAACTAACCATCCTCTGAGCTTTCAGTGAGTTGTCATCTTTTTGCTGGTGGAGGGTTTTGTTTCTACGTTGATGGCTGCTGACTAGTCAGGCTGGCAGCTTCTGAAGGTTGGGGTGGCCGTGGCACTATTTTAAGAGAAGAGTGAACTTTGCCTCATGGATCGACTCCCCCTTTCACAATTTTTCTGTAGTATGTGATGCTGTTTGGTAGCATCTTACTTACAGTAGAACTTTAAAATTGGAGTCATCCCTCTCAAACCCTGCTTCTGCTCTATCAACCAAGTTTATGTAATATTCGAAATCCCTGGTTTTCATTTCAACAACCTTAATAGCATCTTCGCCAGGAGTAGATTCCATCTCAAGAAACCACTTGTTTTGCTCATCCATAAGAAGTAACCCCTCATCCGTTAGAGTTTTATCTAGTCACGTCTTCAGGCTCCACTTCTAATTCTGGTTCTCTTGCTCTTTCTACCACATCTGCAGTTATTTCCTCCACTAAAGTTGTGAACCTCTCAAAGTCATCCATGAAGGTTGGAATCCACTTCTCCAAAACTCCTGTTAATGTTGATATTTTGACCTCTTCCCATGAATCACAAATATTCCTAATGGCATTTAGAGTGATAAATCTTTTCCACAAGGTTTTCAGTTTACTTTGCCCAAAACCGTGAGAAGAATCACTATCTGTGGCAGCTACAGCCTTATTAAATGTGTTTCTTAAATAGGAAGACTTGAAAGTTGAAATTACTCCTTGATCTACGGGCTGCAGAATGGTTGTTGTGTTAGCTGGCATGACAACTGCTTTAGTCTCGTTGCTTATCTCTATCAGAGCTCTTGGGTGACCAGGTGCATTATTGGTGGCAGTGATATTTTGAAAGGAACCTTTCTTTCTGAGCAGTAGTTCTTAACAGTGGATTTAAAATATTTTATAATTCATATTATAAAATATTTTATAATTCATATTATAAAATATTCAGATGTGCTGTCATCCAAGCATTGTTGTTCTGTTTATAGAGCTCAGACAAGAGTAGATTCACCATAACTCTCAAGGGCCCTAAGATTTTCTGAATGGTAAATGACCATTGGGTTCAACATCAGCCGCATTAGCTCTGAGCAAGAGAATCGGCCTGTCCTTTGGAGCCAGGCATTGACTTCTCCGTAGCTATGAATGTCCTGCATGTCATCTTCCAGGATAAGTCTGTTTTGTCCACATTAAAAATTAGTTGATAGTGTAGCTATCTTCATTAATTACCTTAGATCTAGCTATGTCATGGAGATGGCTTCTTTCTCTAAACTTCTTCATCCAGCCTCTGCTAGCCTCAAACTTTTCTTATGCAGCTTCCTCACCTCTCAGTTTCATAGAATTGAAGGGAGTTAGGGCTTTGCTCTGCATTGGGCTTTGGCTTAAGGGACTATTATGGCTGTTTTTATCTTTTATACAGACCATTAAAACTTTCTTATCAGCAATAAGTCTGTTTCTCTTTTTTATCATTTATGTATTCACTGGAGTAGCACTTTTAATTTCTTTCAAGAACTTTTCCTTTGCATTTACAACTTGGCTAAGTGTTTGGCACAGAGGCTGAGCTTTTGTCCTATCTCAGCTTTCGACGTGCTTTCCTTACTGAGCTTAATCATTTTTAGCTTTTGATTTAGGGTGAGAGACGTGTGACTCTTCTTCACTTGAACACTTAGAGGCCATCGTAGGGTTAATAACTGGCTTGATTTGAATAAAAGCAGGTGTTGAGAATTACCCCCATTCCTAGCAGCTAGGGAAGGTGATGGAACTCCTGGCCTAGACATCTCCCAGCAGAGACAAAGGTCTTTTCTGTGAGTGTTCGCTTCCACTTGTTAGTGACCCAAATACTAACTGGCATCAGCTCCCTTAAATCACGGAGGGGGCTGTCAGGTACCTGGAGTTTTCTAGTTTTCCTGGAGAAAACTAGAGGAGCCTTACCGTTTTCTCCAAAAAGTCCTCTTTCAAGTTGCCCTTAATTTTATTTCTTCATTTGTCTATATGATTGTGGCCTTCTAAAGAGAATGAAGAGCAAAGTCAATTGGACTCAGCCTTGACGCCTGAGCTGCATGACCTTCTGTCATACCGTTTTGCCCATTCCTCTTTCTTTTCCTATGTGGGATTTGTTGTTTTAAATTTTCAATTCTTGCCTCCCCTGAGTGTTTTCTGCTGTATCTTCTCAGGCTAGATGAGTTTGTTTTTGGTACCAGTGGTAGTGCTGTGGTATTTAAATATTGGAATGAGACCACCAAACTTGTTTTTAACTAATGGCCAAAGAAATATTTGAGCTCAGAAGTTGGTTCATTATGACTCTTAAGACAACATGAAACACTCTATTATAAGCATTAGTCATAATTAGGATTCCATTTGTATTTGGCTCAAAGCCACTAGCAGGTTCTGCATTCCCGATGCTTTCTCTCCAAGGTGGGCAGTCATGAGTAAATAGCAATAACTGGTACTAAACGCCTTTTTATTTTATGAGTTGTGTAATAGTCATCTATTCTATAACCATAGAAGCAAGAGAAGGGAAGTCATGGGTCATAGTTTCGTTACACAGAGTAATTGCTGTCTAGCAGCATCTTAGATTGAGGGACATACATGATGCCGTGACGACCTGCCAACTGCATTTACCAATATGTGCATTGTGTCTTTTACACTAGTGGGCAGTGCTGAATTTAAGCCTATAAGAATTTTTAATTGCGTAAAATGTGTAAGATTTTAATTCTGTGGGCTATGAAAACATCAAGTGCCTATGAGAATTCTTGATTTTTTTAAATAGAGTATGGTGAACAAGTTAGATCCTAGAAGTTATTAGTTCATGTCACTAAAGAAATAAAAAGAATATATTGAAGCAGTGAATCTTGATTTTTATTGCTCAGGAAGTGTCTCATGGGAGAAGTATAGGTAGCATTTGCTTCTGTAGAGGTGAAAGCTACTGGCAGAGTGCTGTAAGTAATAATGACCCTTTGGTAGTTCAGCTGGTCCTGGGGAGTAGCGAGAGATAGGGTCAGGGGTGGATCGATAAAGCATTCTGTGCAAACCCAAGAAGATGCTCAAAGCTGCATGAAGTAATTAGCTGTTCTTACCATAAAAACAAAAGTACAATCAATGTTTTGATTTTTTTTCTCTATTCTAATTCAACATGGTTCTTTTGAGGTTGATGTGGTCTTTATACCCCAAATTCTTGTAGGTTTACTGATTATCAATAAAAAGGAAAAACAATCAAACCTTTAGTTCGCTTTCTAAGCCCTGGTGCAGCCCAGAAGAAGGAAGGTGGGACATCTGACTTCTCAGGGCCCAGCATGCTTGACCATGGGCCTGGCCCCAGGTGTAACACCAGACGCCTCTCCGGCAGGACAGGATGTTGATGGCATAGTCACGTGCAGAGTTTTGTTGAGAATCTGTCAGTCTCGATGAGCCCCATACTGGTTGTTCTGGGCTGCTCAGGAATGCCTGGGTCTTGTCAGGGGCTTGGGACAGGACAGGCTCCATGTGCCAACAGGTCGTGGTCACTGAAACCTATGTGTTTGAATGAGCATGTGGAAAGAGCATAAGATAAAGCTTTTGAAGAACTGGGCTTTCTAGTTCTGTTTGGGGCATGCTTCCTTATGCCTTATGTTAATAAAAATTGTTATTCTTTTATGTTACAGTATAGAGTTCCTTCGAAGAAAGGTTCCAAATCAAAATGTGTTACTCTATAATACTAGCTTGGCTAAACATTGGTTTTGTTTAGAATTAAGGTACTTATCCTAGTTATTCAATATCACATTTTTCATTGCTATGGTAAACATGTCCATGTTGAAATTACAGATCGAAATGTTATGTGTTTGGTGCAGTTTTCATATATATAGGATTTGAATGAGATTTATTACACAGATTATTATATAGACTGTACTTGACCATGGGACTCTGTCTGCTTCACATTTGTGGTCATCACCCGTCAGTCATATGACAACTGTGCCTGTAATATTGTAAAATGTGCTGTAATATTCTAATTATTATGGCTCGGAACCAAGCTAGAAGACAGCATTTCGAGAGTCTTGTTTCTAAGATGATTACATGTTTTGCTAGTGTATTTAGTTTCTAAAGCAGTAATGTACAACTGAAAGTTGTATTTTAAAAGGTATTCTCTTTTTCATTTGGCCTCATCATTAATTAGTGATGTTGCAGCTTTTATCTTAAAGAACAGCATTTGCAAACCAAACTTATTTTAGGTCTGTGATGCCTCATGAATGGTTTTTGGAGATGTGAGGCTGCAGTTGCAGGTTTCTTCAGAGAGAGAGAGAGAGAGAGAGAGCGCGCGCGAGCGAGAGAGAGAGAGAGAGAGAGAGAGAGCGCGCGCGCGCACTCACGGGTGCATGCACTGTCTTCTCTTTTTCCCTGTACCTGCACACGCATGCATCTAGACTGCTCAGAACCTCTAGTCTTTCCTGGAGAGGGAAGAACATCAGCTATAAGTGGGATGAGTGTGTCAGTATAGAAAAATAAAGACATTTGGAGAACCAGCTACAATGTACTTTGGAAAGTAGATGCACTGAGGGGAATCTGGTTACCAGGTTTTTCTCGAAGATGTTGGTTTTCACTCAACTACTTTTCTAGTTCACCAAGGATGATTTTCTCTTTTCCTGTGCCTTCTCCTTTCTTTCTCACTTTAATTCTGCTTTCCCTTCATTCTCATGCTACCTGTCAGTCTTCTTAGCAGGTGGTTTGGCAGAACCCTCACTCTGTGTCATGTGTCCTCAACAAGGGGCAGAGTACACAGGCTGGTGCTGTTTCTTCCCCAGGGGTGTATCTGAAAGGTGGACACTGGCAGCCCTCAGCATCTACAAGGGTGACTTGTTTTCATTTTTCAGACCTGCATGTGTCACCGTTTGTTCCCTTCATTCCTCCTGTGATCTCACACGAACTCTGTATTTCTTTCCTTGCTCATCTTATTTTAATAAAGCAAGAGGCTAGAACTACCTGCTATCACTGAGTGGCGTTTTGTTACTTGTTGCTTGGGCTTGTTGGATGCGCCTGGCTCCCTTGGGGGTGGTGGGTTCTCACTGAGCACATAGTCCAGTCAGGGCCTGCAGTGCTGCTCTCTGTGTTCAGTCACCTGCCCGTGGCCTTGCCGGAGGGTGAAGCTGTCGTGGGAGGTAACCCTTCGCTGCCTAACTGTGCCAGGTGATTTATGTTTGCAAGTAATTTCTGAAAAGAAACAGCCTTTCCTAGTAATTAGTTGGAATACTATCAGTCAGTTCTCTTTTTTCCCCTCCCATTTTTACAAATGAGCAAACTGAGGCCCAGAGAAGTGGGGTCAGTTACCTGAGGTCATATAGTTAGTGGAAGAGGTGGGACCCCACATGCCTTCTGCTCCACATTGCCTCCCATATTATATTCATCGTTACGTTTTATGCTTTGTGTTTTTCTTGCATAGCTTGTAACCACATTTCAGAGGGACAATTCCTCCTCAAGTCCCCAGTTCTTGGCCTGAGGATAAAGTGAATGGATCTCTCTCCCTTGCTGCGGGGACTAGGGGCTTCTGTTATTGCCTGTTGGAGATGAAAATCAAACCATGCACATCATTCAGAAATTGTACATTTTATTTTTATTTTTTCTTAAGGATGAAGAGGAGGAAATCAAACTGGAGATAAATATGCTGAAGAAATATTCTCATCATAGAAATATCGCGACATATTACGGCGCTTTCATTAAAAAGAGCCCTCCGGGACATGATGACCAGCTCTGGGTAGGCACCTGTTTCCTTAGCGTTTTGTGTGGTGTCCTCCTGGGTTGTATTAAAAGGTCCTTAAGGACTTTGCAGAGGGAGGGGAGGGAAAAGCAAAGAAAAAGGGGTAGTGGCTGGTATCTTTCTTGGCCTTCTTGGTTAGCATTACACTGAATATTTATTTTGATGTTGATTTCACATTGCCTGGAAAACAGTTAACTTTGTGTTTCAGAGAAAACATGGCACATTTTAAAAGGAACGTAACAAAATAGCAAGGAAATTTGGAGCTTGAAAATAAAAGCAATACAATAAAAACTTTATGGATATTAATACGGAAGCCAAGTAAATGCGTCTTTCTTTACCACCTGGAAGTGAGAGACAAATCGCAAGAAAACGAACTTATATCAATAATTTATTAATAATATTAATGATAAAAATGTATTAAAAACAGCTCATTCCAGAGAAATTTCTAGAATTGATACATTCAACCTTATTTATTATTAAACATTTATATTCAAGAAGATGAAACTGGAATACTGTCAGATCTGTGTTTACTGCATTTGTTAGCAAAGGTACTGAACTTAGAAGGCAGGAAGATAGATACTTTTCCAAACTTTTAAAAAAGCCATTGTAGAAAATTGGTGAAATTAAAAAATTAAAAGGGAAACAGTTACTTTCATTTCCATTGCCAAAATCCCATCATAGTTAAAATTTTAGAATAAGTCAATTCGATTCATTTTCTAGGTACTTTAAAAATATACTCGTGTTCATATTGTTCAAACATGTAGGTATAGTAAAGAATATATTTAAAAAAAATGTTTTTATTGTTTAAAAATAGCACTTTCATACAAAACTCAGTTAATATAGTTGAAAATCACAGTGCGTTTTTAAAACATCTTTGACTCTAGTGGATGAGAAGTAATGTTAGTGAGTGTTTGTATTAGATTTCTGATCACTGGGCACTGGTTAAGGAAAGAACAGCTCTCCCATGCCCATGTGCTTCGGAGCGAGAAGGAGCACTTCCCTGCACTGGGGGGTGTGCCGTAGAATATGGGAAACTCCTGGACCAAAAAGATATGAATGTGAAATAAGTCGGCTAGTGAAACGCTCTCAATGATTTGGGTGCCTCCAAAATGACCATGTGCCCAGATCTCTAGGAAAGGCAAGAGGGCGTCAGACTGTGGTTTCCTAGCTTCTCTCGAGTGTGTATGATATCCTCAATGCTTCACAGTGTGTCTTGTCTGCCCTGTAGCTGGTCATGGAGTTCTGTGGGGCTGGCTCCATCACAGACCTTGTGAAGAACACCAAAGGGAACACACTGAAAGAAGACTGGATAGCTTACATCTCCAGAGAGATCCTGCGGGTAAGGCTTGGGCACAGCTCCAGTGCCCTGCACATGGCCTTGTGTTTCCATTCTCATTCTTCTAGCCCGAAGTGTTTCTTTGCATCAGTCATAACTGTATAGGTTATTCTTTTTGGGACCACTAAGAGCTCTGTGTCACTGGCTGCCTTTGGTAGTTTAAGCTACCTCGTGGTTTTGACTCTGGCAAGTATCTAAAGAAAATATACCAAAACAAAAAATAGTTTTTTTTTTGTTTTTTTTGTTTTTTTTTTGTTTTTTGCGGAGGGTGGTATTTCCCTGAATTCATCTCCAGGTGTTAAAAAGAAAATCAGTGGAAGGGAAGAGAAGTAATCATTAACTGTTGTTTTTGTAGGAATCCTGTGTCTAAGCTTATGAATCAGTTTTAATGGTGCTGAAGCTGGCTTTCAAAATCCCATTGTGGACTTTGCCATTAACTGTCCAGATCTGTTGCAGTATTTATGAGGAAAAGAGTAAAGTTATTTACAGTCAGTTGTAAAGCTGGCTTATGATCTTAGAGTAAGTTTCTAAACTACTGTTTTAGCAGCTTCTAAGTGATTCCTTTCAGTAGTAGAGCGATCCTAACAGCAGGTTCTTAATCCAGGCAGAAGGTTCTTAATATTTCATACTTGAGAAGTGCATGTGAGTTGCCAGTGTGCCTCTTTGCTTTGGTCAACCAGCGTGGGTTTTCTCTCCACTTTATTTACTCCTACATTACATACTTAAATGACTTAGCTGGATTTCATTTACCCACAACATTTTAAAAGGAAAGACTGTAAGGTTAAACTAGAATAATTCTTATGCCTGTCTCACTAATACAAAATTGTTACTTTATTTTTTGATTATAGGTAAATTTACCCCACTTCTTATATTTAAGTTTCATAGAGGAGTGCAGGTTTAAAAAATGCCATCGAGAATTCATAAAGATAAGTTCTTTTTATTTAGATATTTTACAGAGCCCTTGGAAACAGACCATTCTCTTAAGAAAACTAGTTGTTGGGGTGAGGTGGCAGAACGAACTTTTATAATCACACTCAAACTTCATTATTAAAACACCACGGTTCTGTCTTTTATTGTTATTCTAGGAAGCAGAACCAGAGGTGGGAAGCTAAACGCAACCCGCCCCGCTGTGAGAGAGTTCACTTAAAAGCCAGTCGTGCTCATTTGTTAATAATAGCGCCCAGCCCAGTAGGCAGGAGTGGGCGCTGGTGACACTAGAGTTGACAGGTTTGGGTTCGAGTCCTGCCTATGCTGCTCATCCACTGCCCGCTCCCGGCAAAGTCCCTCAGTCTCTGGACTCATTTTCCTCATCTTTAAGTTTAGGTACCAGGCCTGTGAAGGGAGGACATCATTATGCGAACTAGATGAGTTAGCATACATGAGTCATTTAATGTGACCTGTGAGTACACAACTAGTTATCAGTAAACGTTAGTTGGCCCTATCCTGTTAGAAGTACACATGTACGCGTACCACTGCTATATGTCATGCCAGTGTTGGATTTCTAGGTTTTAGCATAAAGATCTGAGGCTCAAATGCATTTCAGTCATGAAAGACAGTTTTATGTGTTTTTATACGCACAGGCAAGCATTGTTTACCTATTGTATGTAATAAATATATTTAGCTGTTTTAACACCACTGATCTCAGGCAACATCTGAAAGAAGCCCAGGTTGTTTGAAGCTCCTCTTGGACCTCAGTGCAGGAGCTTAATGGACATCTTTTTGAGATGCAGCTAGTATTTTCCACCTCAGTGGAACCCATTTCCTTAATATATGTTTCATCTAGAATGGGAGTTTTTCTTGGGACGAAAGTCTAAACAAAGTAAAAACAAAAAAAGCCTTCAGAAGAGTCAGTGTAGCAAGCCAGGGTGTGTTTATGACAGCAGTTGCTGGAATCGGTTTTGGAGAAGAGTGCCTTCTGGCGGCAAGGAGGCGAGCGCTCATGGGGAAGGAGGGAGCCACCCCGAGTGGGTCCCTGAGTCCTTGAAGACATAGTTGGAGGAGTTAAGGTCGATAGTGGCAAACTGGTCCTCACTCTTTAGGGTGTCAGATTCAGTTGCTGCTATGTTAAATCCCTCAAAAGGTTGAGTCTCGAGCATGCAGGCCGCAGATGTCAAGTGGGAAAGCTCTCTAGGGCCAGCCCACTGAAACCCTGAGACTATAAGGTTTATTAGAAAAGCCAGCACGCTCATCTTGCCCACTTCATAGCCACAGTCTGCATGGCCACAGTCTGCACGGTGGCCTACAGGTTCTGGTAGAAGCCAGCATTTCCTATCGAGTACAGGCACTTAACAGCCTTACGTAGCTGATAGAGAGCGGCAGCCTTTGACTACTCCTCGTTCTGTGTCCATGATGAGAGAGGTACAGGAATGATGTTTCTTAGTGGACTGCTTGTAAGGAGCAAGAGGCGCACAGGCCATATTTGTTTGAGTAGATGTGGGTACTTGTGTTTGTTGCTAAGATAATCCTATAAAAGTGTAAGAAGGGGGTCTGTGAAAGTTAGAGAATAAAAATTTAACTGAAGTAGTAAAAGTAGGAATTATGAAAGAATTAGGGAAGCTGCATTTTCTTTTTTGGTCTCTTCTTTTGCTGTTCAAAGTTATTTCATGCTGAAAGGAGGGACTTTCTTCTTAACTATAGCACTAAGATACCATATATTTTTAGAGTTTTTTCCCGTAGTCAGTTCTTTGTGGTATAACACTGCACATCCTCTGTGGTGGAAACATAAACAGAGCCATCAGATAAGCTCTGTTCTGTTTCACAGGCAGACTAGTAACTGATTGACTAGAAACCCCATACTAGAAAACTTAGTGTTCAGAGCTTTGTTCTCTTTGTAGAGCATAGCCTACAAAGTCATGATAACAGTAAAACCCCACAAAAAACTAAACAGGAAAACCAAACCCTTACGTCTAACCTACCCTTTTTGAATTGCAAATTTCAGAATAAATAGGTTGCTTGTGTCTTGAGGAGGTGGGCTATCAATTTTGTTTCTTTAGCTAAAATGGAATAAGTGAGCTCTGAGAATGGTGCATTTTTGTCTTTTAGACATCTGGATGCCAAATTTGGTTTTGTTCTTGCACCACCTCTTGTAAGAGACATGCTTCTGGGCTTCCTTCCAGATACAAGGTCATCAAGTAGTACCATGAGCCAGCAGGGTTTATCTCCTTGGGAAAGAAATGCTTTGAACTCAAAGCTCTAGCGATGGCAGAATTGGTTTATGCTTAGGGTGGAGGTGGGATTGATCAACAGTTAGCAGTTTGTCACTGAGCGCTGGGAAAACTAGGCAGTGTCCCAAGGCCAGACTTTAAACCCCACTCCTGCCCTTTGCTTTTCCCCTGGGATGTGTTTAGTTCAAATATACTATGGGATCACCCACTGAAAGATAGATGTGTAGCGTGGGAAAGGAACCACCCTGCACGCAAATAGCACAAATTATAGTAGAGAAAGTGCAGATGGTCATCCACAGCGTATCTTCAAGGGGCAGCTAGAAAGAGTTGATGTTGCTCACGGGGACGGAGACCCGTTGGGACTGCGGGTGGGTATGCTTCTTTCCAGTGTCGTGGCTGATGTCTCCCTGGGGACGTGCACCGAGACTGACTCGTGTGTTCTAAATGCGGCACACAGAACTTTCGGCACGTGTGCTTTGCCGTGAGGGCTGCGCTCTTGGTTATTCACTTACAGCAACATAAGACCTAAAATTCAGATCTGTCTTCTTATTCAGGGGCTGGCACATCTTCACATCCATCATGTGATTCACCGGGACATCAAGGGCCAGAATGTGTTGCTGACTGAGAATGCAGAGGTGAAACTTGGTATGTGATGGCTGTGCCACATGATCTCACACTTGTATTTGGCACAGACCAGCAACACTCCCAGCCCCATTTGTATTTAGCTAAAAGTTCAATCTGTTACCAGTGTTTTCTATTTAACATGTGAGAAATGGGCTTATTGCTTAGTCTGGCTCCACCTCCCTTCCCTAGTGCTTCTCCCCTCTGCTCTATTCTCCATGTGGTAGACAGAATAATGTCTAAATCAGATCATGTCACTTTCCTGCTTAAAGACCATTAACAGCTTCCTATTTCATTTTGAATAAAATCTACATTTTTACTGTAGCCTATAAAAAGCCATAGCCCCTGCCACTTTCCAACCTTATTTTGCAACCCTTCTCTCTTCTTTCTCAGTCACTCATTCTTTAATGTCCTTGGGACTTTCCTGGGGCCTTCCTATATACTCTTCCCCAGTTTCAAAGTTGTATTTTTTTCTCATTCTCAGAGGCCTTCCCTGACCCCTGGTCTTTGCTGAGTCCCACTGCTTGTTTCCTCCATAATACTAACCACAATTTATAATTCTCTTGCTATTTGTTTACTTATATTTCCGACTCCTTTACCAGAATATAAGTTCTGGGAATGCCGCGACTAAGATTGTTTTATTTGCAAAACGATTCTTATTCAGTGTTCAGCATACTGCCTTGAATGTAGTAGGTGCTCAGTAAACTTATGCATGGGTGGATGGATGAAGCCTGGAGTGTCTTCCTGTGGAAGATTTTATAGTGGTTCTTATATTTCTGGTTTCCCATACCTGGATCTGAACTTGTTACCATTCTGCTTTCATATCATGGTTTTGTCAGGTTTTAAAACAGAATAAGCATTAAGTTTCCTTCCACTAAAGCACCACACACACACAAATTCTTTATGGTTATAAGAATCTCATCCACCTTTCAAAAATCTTAGGCCCAGTAATTAAACTTTAAAAATAAGATCATTATGACTGCTTTCTTGCATAGTGCCTGCATTTACTGGTCATCTGTGGAGGAACAGTCTACCCAATTGGAAAATCCCCTCAAAGCTAAGATAGGAGGCCCTCATATTATTCTCATTCCAAACAACTCAGCAAGTTTTGTGTGCTCCCGGCATTGGCTCCCTGGTGCTAGGCCTGTTACAGTCCCTCAGTATTTGCTTGCTGGTGGATTACAGCTGTCCAGGTAGCAGTAACCTGCACCAACTGCCTGGCCTGTGTCTGTCTCAGGCATTGGGCATGTCCTTCTATGCCCTGACCAGGTGATTTTCTGAGGGTGTTCTGCAGACAGAAGTTCAATTTGTGTCCTCTGGAAGTAATTTTAGCCCTCCACGGGCCCTCTGCACTCCTGCCGGTTGGGGGTAATGACAGTGTATCTAAGTGGAAGTGGCAGTGAACACCCCATTGCAGAGCGTGGTCCTGCTGCCAGTTCTGCCTCCCATTCTTGAACTTCTCTGTAGACCTCCATCATCATTCACTTGGGTGGGATGTTGGTGTGAAGAGTCCACAGAAGTCCTGGGGACTGTGGTGTTTCCTAGTGCATGTGTGATTTAGCTTGACTCTGTTTATTTAATTCAGTACTGTGTTCTTTCCAGAAAACCTTTGTAGGTTTCTTCTCTTTCTGTGGTTAATGCTGCTTAAGACGCTAAGTCACATAGGCTCTCGGTCAGTTCTCCTGAAGTTGGGGCTTTCTGTGTCCCGATCTTGATCTTGTTTGTGCCAGCACGTTCCCTGAACGCCCCGGCGGTCCGATTCAGTCAAAAGTCCCCCTGGTGGTCACTGTCGGGGAAGCTCAGGTTGATTGCTGGGTCCAGGCCTCCCAGGAGCCTTCAGACTGGTAGAGGATGGTGCTGGCTTTGCACCAGAGAGTTGTTCCTTGTAGTTTGTGGCCTTGAGGAGGTTGCGTGTCCACGAAGTATCACTGTTTTCGTTTACTCTGCAGACATCTCCTCCTCACATTTCTTAGTCTTGTACTGTACTTGTCTGTTAATTGTGTTCCACTTTCCCTCCCTCTCTCCCCCTCCCAGTGGATTTTGGTGTGAGCGCTCAGCTTGACAGAACCGTCGGCAGGAGAAACACATTCATAGGCACGCCCTACTGGATGGCTCCTGAGGTCATCGCCTGTGATGAGAACCCAGATGCCACCTATGATTACAGAGTAAGAGGCGCCTGCTTGCTCAGCCTTCACTGGGTCCTTGCTGTTCCTGGGGGAGAGGGCTCTGCTTACAAATCCTGCACCCCTTGTCCTTTCCTGCCTCCTCAATGGGAATGACATGGGCACCCTGTTGCAGGTACAGATTTGCCAGGATGATATTTAGATGCTGTCATCTTTCTGCTCGTTCTGCATCACCTGCTTCTCCTTACTGAGTAGTCTTGTTCTAGAGGATCCTGGCTTTGAGTTGGTACACAGTTATTAGAGTGACCTCTAGGGACATGTATCAGTAATGCATTTTTTGATCCTGATGGAAAACCCATATTTGAGTATCAGGCTTAGGTCAAATATGTTAACAAAACTGTTAAAAAAAAATTTCCTTGACTTATTTAATGAGTCAGAGTAGTTAATGTACCTGATAATGATGTTGATAATTGAGTTTATAGGTTAATATTCTGCAGTGCATTTCAGTATTTATTACAAATACCCAGTTAATGAAGCTCAATTTAAGCCCAGGATACAGAGGAATTTTTATTTTATGTTTTTATTTGCTGAAGTATTTTAAAATACGTTATAGACTTTATTACTTTTCACTTTTTAACACATCATTCTATCTCTCCAAAATTTGAAAATGTTTTCCAACATACCAAAATTATCTTCAAACATAAGTAAATTAAAAATAATTTTAAAATACAGAATCCATACTTAGACCCAGCTGGTTTACACCTGGTTTGTCCAAACTGGTATTCAATATTGGACAAGACATTGTATTTGGTTGTTTGGTCATTGAGTATCTTTTAATTGAGGGTAGTCGTGCCCCCGCCCCCTCCACACCTTTTTTTCTTTTTTCTTTTTTAATGACAGTGACTTGCTGAAGAGGCAGTGTTCTAACCTCTGGATTTGTCTTACCATTTCTCAGTCTTAGCTTTACAATCTTTGTAATGTCAGTTAGCTTGTTCCTGTACCCTGGAGAGGCTCAGTTAGTATCAGGAAAAACCATAGCAAGATCACCTCAGAGGAGATGTGTGGTCAGCATTCACCTCATAGGGAGCATGGAACATCTCTGCCTACCCCATCACTGATGCTGCTAAGATCAGTCACTGGGTTAAGGTGGTAAACCCCAACTTTATACCCATATAGTAGAGAAAACTCCATAAAAATAAGGGGGATATTTGTGGGTCTTCCCTTATTCTTGTAATCCAACATGTGTTTGAACTGGGTAACATAATTATAGGTTGTTTAGAAAATCCTTAAATTGAGCAACTTTAAGTCATTCCTTTGTTAGGATAGCATATAAACAAAAGAACACTAATGATAGTAATCATCCATTATCTACTTTTTAAAGAGCTTATTTGGATTTTAACAAATTGGCTGGTAATCCTTTATTCATCACCCAGTGTTTTTTGAGAGCCCACCACATGTGAGTTGCAATTCCTGGGGTTCAAAGGTGAATCAAACAAAGATGCCTGTCCTCATGGAACTTGTACTTGAGTGGGGAATAAAGTTAAAATTTGAATTTTAAAATTAATACTTCAAAGGAATCAGAAGGAAAAGATTCTGTATGCAGAAAGGCACTTTACTTACTGTTCATCCCTTAATTTTGAAAGTAGAGTGGAGAGACTTGGCAGCATGATGTGAATCAGCTTACTGTGGTAGATTTTATTAAATGAGTGCTTTCTCGCCTTTAAACTTTTAACATCTTAATTTTGAGATGTAAACATAAAAATAAGCATGAATCTGGTCCAGGAGTCTAAATTACTGAATGCTTCTCAAAAATGAAGAAACATATGAGCAGCAGAGCTTGCAGTAGGCAGTCTGAAGCTTTTATGTGGACCAACTCTAATTCTAATTAACAAATTATCTTTATTTTATTATTCTTTTTGAAGGTATTCTTACAAATGTGTATGTGGTTTTTATTTCCTGAAACTTCTTTCAGTTTATATGCCAAAGAATGCATTTATATCATTTCCATGAATAACTAGCAATGGTAAACTAGTGGCCTCATAGCTGACATACTGCCCATGACATACTGTTCTGTTTTTGCAGAGTGATCTTTGGTCTTGTGGCATCACAGCCATTGAGATGGCAGAGGGCGCGCCCCGTAAGTAACACTCTTCCCTTTATAGCCCAGTTGTTATATGTAACTTAAACTTAGTCTCAAGGTTTCAAAAAGAACATCTTCGTGGATAAAGCCGTTCCTAGTGGGCGTTTAGATGGAGGAATCATAAATACAATGAAGTTTTAGATGTAAAAGAAACCCTGACATCTACTATTCCTTTTGGAGAACTCTCTGAGGTCCGTGGACTGCATTATCCTTTATTAAAGTTGTATTTTGGTGTCAGATCTGAAATTATGGTGACATCAAATAATAGGCGGTGATTTTTCTTTTTACCATTTGAACTTTTTACCATTCAGTGAAACCAGTCCTAACAGGAAATTTTAAGTATTACTTGTGTTTTGACTTGACAAATAGAGGCAAATGTTTTTATCGTTAGAATATTTTTTCGTATTATGAAATTTTGCTTTGGCTTTGGATCAAATCAATGACAACTTCATAAAATTGATTTTTCATTAGGGACAGGGTAGAATTGCATATACAACAAAGGAAAAAACAGCATTTTCTGCTAGCCCCCCCTCCCAAAAGAAAGGTATACATAAAGAATGTAAAACTGGTACATAGTTGTTTCTGAATAAATTTTTGTTGAATGAATGGGAAAAAAATTACCAACAGCTAAGAACTAGTTGCAACACAGAAATGGACATCTGTCTTGACCACCATACGTTCGTTCCCTCGTGGTAAATGCTGAGCAGCCGATACGGGGAAGTGTTGCCCGATCCTTTATCTCAGTTTCCTTTCACAGTGGGAATAGTATTATCTTTTTCTTTGGCTCCTGTTTCTCAACTGCCTTGTAAGATTCTTGTGAAGGTAAATAAACACATGAAAATGCACATCGCCTGTTGTGCCATAACGTTGTGTACTTGTGTACCTAATATGCCTTTATTGGGCAAGAGTAAGAGTACAAACAGTAATTGTGCAGAATTGAACAGTTCTGTTTTACTCTAAGAGTATTTCTGTTTTTTAGTAATAATATCTATAACAATGAACAGTTGACACTTGTGGAGGGCTTAACCATGCTTACTGCCTTCCAGGCATTGTGCGAGGGCCTTTGCAAGCAGTGTCTCATTTAATCCTCACAACAACCCTGTGAAATAACATTATTTTCATTGTAATCATATAGGTGGTTTAGAAGCCTAGGCTGTTGAATCTTTGAAGACTTTGAATCAGTATTTATCTTTGACCATGAAAACTCTCCATGTCTATCTGAAATTGTGTATTCTTCTTGTTGCTCCCATTCTCCTTTTTTTTGCTGTGTTTAAATGGGGAATTTAAGGTGTGCCCTAGGGCTCATGACTAGATGTTTAGACTGCTTGACATAAAATATATCAACCAGATGATGGGACAGAGCATTTGATATTGTGAGTGAACCCTAGAGATCAAGAATGAGTAAAATAAGTGCCATACTGACACAACCGTCTCCTCTCCCCAGCTCTCTGTGACATGCATCCAATGAGAGCACTGTTTCTCATTCCCAGAAACCCTCCTCCCCGGCTGAAGTCAAAAAAATGGTAAGCTATGTTTGTTTTTTTTGTTGTTCTTTTCCTTTAAAAAAATATTGTTCTTTTTTTTAGTTTTACTCTGAGACACAGTTCTGGCCATTCTAATTCACAAAGAACACAAGAGCCAGGGCCCCCACACCACCAGTTAAAAAGTGTATCGATTTTTGTTTTGTTTTGTTTTTCATGATAAATTCTCTGAATTACAAAATAATGATAAGTGGCCATGTGAAACACCATAACATGGTTAAAGAAAACTTTTCCATTTTACTATTTCAACACACTTTCACGTGTATATATTTCTAAACATTTTCACACTAAAAAACGAAGCTGTATTGACTTATAGTTAGTTCCTCAGGTGAAACAGGCTTTTAAAATTATGATGGCATTTACTGTAATTATTGCAAATCTTTGGAGCTAGGTGTATCCTCTTTTATTCCAGAACACATTAAAGGAAGGTCTGCTATCTGTGGGCTGCCATCTTTCTCCCTGCGGCTCCTATTTATTTGCTAAATAAAAATCTGTCATGGAAGGGGATGATGATGATGTTCACTGACAAAAGCTCTAAGACTTGCAGCAGTGTGAGAAAAGGCTGGTTTGATTTAATTTCAGAATCTGTAAGGGGGTAGGACAGTTGCTGTTTTTTCAGGTTGAGAATTTTGCCCACTTGTCTCTCTTGAGCTCTGAATCCTTTCCCATCAGTCTGGTTGCACTCAGTCTTCTCCAGCATGTGGGAGAAGCTTTTCTCCTTTTCCTATTCCTGTTTCCCTGGGCTCATCATCTTTCTTACTCATGCCAACCTGCCATGGTTTTTTTTTTTTTTTTCCTTTGTGAAATTATTCTCACTCTAGTTTCCCAGTTAGTGTTGTCTCCTCTTAGGTTCTTGACTTAAACTCTGAAATAGGCAGCAGCCGTCAAGTTCGAGCCTTCTTCTTTTCTGGGTTTGGTCTCCTCGCTGTTCTGTCTGATTTTTTCTTCTTGGTTGCTCATCTTCTAATATTCTGTACTTTTCTTTTCTCATTTGTGGGTATATATTCATACACACGTTTTCACTCTTATGTCTTTCACACTTCTCCCTGTCCCTCACTGTCCTTTCCCCCAACACACTTCACTGTATTTTCCTCACCTGGCAGGATTTTTCTCATTATTTTTATATTGTCTTTAACCGCATTCAAATCCAGATTACTGTGGTTGTCTCCAGTTTTGGGAGAGGCTTTTTAAGGCCATGCTATTGCAAAGATGTTAGCCCCAGTGGTATCCTGCATTAAATCATGACAGCTGTGGGCATCCAATGGTGGCCAGCCCTAGGGGAACTAATGCATGTAGTGGACATCACCAGGGAGTAAGCTCTGGGGCTGGGGTAACACTTTATCTGGCTCAGCCCAAACTAAATACTTATTTTTCTCTGTCAGATATTATTAAAAGGAGTTTATACTCTGTCTTCAGAGTGCTTCCCAGTTTACGAGTCTTGTCAGATGTCCCCACTCCAGTGGTATCATGAGACAGGTGCAGATGATAACCAGCTCTTCCTGTGTTCTCACACCAAAATTTCTCTGACTAAACCTGATTAGATGCACTTTCATCTGTTCACACTGTTGGCTGTCATTTTACCCAAGTTTTCTAAAGGGACAGGATGCTTACAGACATAAAGTCCTTCTTCCTGTGTGGATGCTATCTCCTGTCTGCCACGTGTGAGCTCCTGTTACTGTTTCTGCATCTTCAGAAGCTGCTCGGTGACCAGTGACCTTGTCTAGCAGAACACGATAGTTGATTGTAAAGCATGTAATATCGTAGACCCTTGATTCCCAGTTGTTCATTTGTTGATGTGGGATGTGAGAATCCCTTTGGAATCTTTTTAATTTAGGGCTGCATCCTCAAAGTTCTTGGTTTGTTAGGTCTGAGGAATGACCCAGGTATTTGTATTTTTAAGGAACTCCCAGAATAATCCTTTTAGGCAGTGGGGTTTGGGCGTCTCTGTGTTAGATGCGACTGCCTGGACTCCCCGAGGTTCCTCATTAACCACAGAATAATGTAATAACCTCCCTGAATGACTCTGGGGCTCTTTCATGAGCTGACCCTGACCTATATTTCTGTTCTTTTCCACTTTTCATACTAGCATCAGAAAATAATTCATTATTCCAAACACTTGTTTGGTTTGTTCATGTTGCCTTGTTCACTCAGGAATGATGGCCTGTCTCCGTCTTTGGAATGTCAGAGGCCCTCCTTTTTCTCTATGTGTCTCCTATTGTAGCAGCAGCTCTTTTTTTCTTCCTCTGTAAGTTTGATGACACATCTGCTATTGTGTGTACATAAGTATCCTTCACTTTATTTCCTGTATGTATTTCTTATGGAACCTAAGATAAGCAGATATAAATCCTTGATCCATAAATATTTGTTGAATTGAAAAAAACAGTGAGTTTGAACGGAAATACAGGACAATATTAAGAAGCAATACTTAAAAGCAGTGAAGTGATTGGAAACAACCAAACTAGTTTTCTAAATCACATTTTTAAAGATCAAATAACTCATTCATTCAACAAAAATTTATTACCTACATTTTGTCTGCCAGTGGTTAGTGTTGAGCATTACTGACAAATTATTGACAAGTGAAAAATGGGAACCAGTTTCTGACCTGTGTGCAGTCTGTTCTGTGCAGAAAGCCCTGGAGGAAAGGCTTCCCATTTGGGGTGCAGTGTTGCTGGGAAAGACTTAGCAAAAGAGACGATGCCTGAGCTGGGTCTCAAAATATATGTTGGGTGAAAGTGTCTGCGCCAATGCTGAGAGTAGAGGTCATCATGAGCCAGACACTGAGAAGCAGGCAAAAATCTAAGTGGGTGGTCGGGCAATGACAGAGTCATTGCCCCCTCGGAACTCTTTCCACCTGCGGTAATAAGAGAAAAGTCGTCAGGTCATATGTGTGGCCCAGGCAGAGAACTGATAAATAAGCCAGTTGGAGACTCTGATTGAAATGTCACATTAACAGGTTCAAGAGCCCCAGCATTTGGTCACTCACTCAGCTCCTTATTTCTGTGTCTGTCCATGTCTCCTGGCTTCCAGATATCTATCCTGTCTGCCTTTGTTTTAGCAAAACCTGCCCTTCACCCCCTCGCCTCCTCCATCCCTATGATTAAATGATGAACGAGCAATATTAGATTTAAACTCAGTTCATTTATGCCAGACTCCTTCATGGCTCTCTGTGGTGTGTCATTGGTGATACAGTGTGACTCTTAAACCGCATGTGAGCTGTGCCCCTGGCCCTGCGCCCCAGACTTCTGTCTCTGCCCATGTCATTGCTGTGCCCTCGCGGGGCGTGCACGGCGCGGTCCAGAGCCCCTTCTTTGTTTTCAGGCTCATATGTTACTGATGTTTTGGAGCCTTGCTCTTGGTGGTAGAAATTTGATGATCTTTTTTACTTCCTTTTACAGGTCAAAGAAATTTTTTAGTTTTATAGAAGGGTGCCTAGTGAAGAATTACATGCAACGGCCCTCCACCGAGCAGCTTTTGAAACACCCGTTTATAAGGGATCAGCCAAACGAAAGGCAAGTTAGAATCCAGCTCAAGGACCACATAGACCGAACCAGAAAGAAGCGGGGAGAGAAAGGTACTCGGCCTGTTTTCATTTTCACCTTTAAAACATTTTTGTGGGGGGAGGGGTTTACCAACTAGAATAGACTGCTGCTTTCCCCCCTGCGAGTGTGTGCTCACTCGGCTAGTGTCTCTGCCCTGCACAGCAGCAAGCAGCCTAGGTTCTAGCCTGGCTTCAGGCATTGTCAATGAGCTGCATGGGTACTGCCAAGCTGACACCACTTTATACGGTCATCATGGCTGATTGCCACGGTGGGACACTTGTTTTTTCTGTGCTTTTTCCTTCATTATGGACGTTGTTTTCTGCACCTGTTGCTCAGGGTTTATTCAGCATCGGCTGTGAACATTGTCATTAGTGTGTTTACATGTTGTTACTGTCCTGTTCCAGAATCCTCAGGGTTTCTTACTGCTGTACTCCACCTGATGACTCTTAACCACTGCGCAGCATCAGCACACGCTTATGTTTGCGGACAGATACCGCTTTCTGTTCCCAGAATCTTGGTTTGTTAGCTTTATGTGTGTCCACCTGCCTGGCATGTCCTCTGTTTCCTTCCATCCCGCAAGGTGCAGATCCAGCTTCATCACCAGCTTCACAAAAAAGTGTCTTCTCCGGGGCCTCTAGCCCTCATTAATCTTTTTGTTCTATGAATTCTTATAGTAACTTTACAGAATAGCATCTGGATAACTGGGATCTCATTAATGAATGTTTTTACACTAAAATTTCAAAGCTAAGGAAGAAACAAAAAAGAGCCAAGTTCAAGGCAGTAGAAGGGTTGGTCACAGCCATCTCTGGAGGTCTGCACTGAGCTTTGCATGTTCTTTCAGTCTTCACAGCTTCGGTTTTCTGAGTTAAGTCCCCATTGATGCTCATAATGGTTTTTTTTTTTTTGCCTTCTGATATAATCAGTCATAAAAGTAACTAACCTTTGTACACTGAGCTATGCAGTTGTAGCAGAGTAAACTAAAGTTTGGAACAAAATAAAGCTCTTTTTGGAAAAGATTATTTGCGTATTGATGAGACCAGTGAGGCACTTCACATTCATTTCTTTAAGTCACAGGAACCTTTTTTTCTATTTGCATTTATTCACCTTCCAAATATCCTCAGCCTCTCGTCAGTAATTAATAGTACATCATACAAAATTTTAAACCTGACAGTGCTTAGTTAAAGGATTCCAAAGATTATCTCAGTTGGAATCTCTTTTGGAAGCCAGCCCATTTTTGTTGTTCAGTATTATGTGGTTTTGATTATCTAGCATAGAACTAATGTCTTATATATAAAGACTGGTAAATTTGTAGATATGTAAATATATATTTATATTTGTACATGATACAGATTGAACCATAATTTAAGTTCTCAGTCTCGTTTTTTTTCTGACAAGGAAACTAATTTTAAACTTACATAATTTTGAAAAAAGTTAGAAGTGTACTTTTTGTTTACGAACAGACTTTTATAAATGTCTTCAGCTTTTCCAGTTTTGATTGCTCTGTGGAGTGAAATTGCTCACTGAAAGCCAGGTACTGACATTAAGTACAGGGCCTAATAAAGTGGACTGTTACTTTTGTGAAAATGCTATAAAACCTGTTAAAGTGAAAATAAGTTATTTATGTTAAAACTTTTACTTAGTCTGATCAAAGTAGAGTAGTTTTTGTCTCTTTTTGCTGTTTGATCAGTTTTTCCCTGGTTTCAACTTTATAATTTGGGGGAATATTTGATTTTGTTTTTTCTGCTCTAAGTACCTAATGCTTCACTTTTTTTTTCCAGCCCAGCAGACTTTTCTCTCTGCTTCACTCTTACGTGGATTTGTGAATTTTAAAAATAACCAAATACTTTTAGTTGCTTTAGTTTGGGCAGTTAAATCTCTTCCTTTTGAATTTTAGCTTCAAAGTGGACTTTCTGGATTTGCTGATGTGCTTAAGCTGCTTGTATGTCCAGGGCGCTCTGGAGCCCGTCTCTTCAACCCCTTATCCACGCCTCCCACCCGGGGTTGTCTTGTATACAACAAATCTGCTCTTCTCTGGCCAGGAAGGCTACCTTGGGGAATTGTCACCACTCACTGTGGGAACTTGGTGGTGTGCTCTACCTTCCCCCAGGGTCTCCATACACACTTATTTTCACAGAGAACATACTGTTTATTTTCCGCTATCGCACTCTTGGAGGTACCTGCCTGTACATGTATGTGTCGTGATTTGCGAGTTGTCATGTTTATCTTGTCCTTTTTTAATAGATGAAACTGAATATGAGTACAGTGGGAGTGAGGAGGAAGAGGAGGAGGTGCCCGAGCAGGAAGGAGAGCCGAGGTAACGGTGCCGCCCGCCCCGCCTTGTGAAGAGCTGTGCTGGCATCAGAAGACTCCTGTAGTGGAAGGAGTCTTAAGTTACTGCGGAAGTGCCCTGATAGCCTCCTTTCTCTTTCTTTTGAAAGATCCCTCGAAATATTTTTCCACTCCGGGTCCTCTTACCCAAATGGTCCTTTACCAAAGATTGCATCATGGCCCCTTCGCAGTCACTTGGAAATGTAGGGTTGCTTTTTGTCCTGGGGGAGGGGTGGGAACTGGCCACGGGCATTTATTAGTCCAGGAGGCGCAGATGGTAAATGTCTCAGAGTGTGTAGAACATCTCTGCACACAAAGAATTGTCCTCTTCAAGGGCCAGTAGGGTGTCTACTGAAAAACGGTGCAGTCTTTCCCAGTACTTTTTTGTTTGCTTTCCTCTTCCCATTAGTGTGGTGACCAGCATTTCATTTCTTCTATTAGAGTATGTTCTGTCCCAATCCATTTCGTAGTCTGTGTTTTGGTTGTCTCTGGCTTCCCAAGGTTCAGTGAAGCAGAAAGTTGAAGAGTCGGTAGCACGAACCTCATAGTAATGAATTAATCACGGAATAGAAGATTTTAAAATGCTAATATTGTACCTGCTGCAGCTGCACATAACTGACTAATTGGACACAAGGAGGGTGGAAGGGTGTGTTGGAAGATGTGTGGGGACCATGTACAGAGATTGGGAGTTTAAAGAGAGCAGATCAAGAGATGTGAGAATTTCTTGCAAATACTCTGTAATATCTGTTATTCTTACATAAGAGAAGATTTGAATCAACTTGAGGCTAAAACTTTGAATAATTTGAACTTATTTCATGAGCAATGCAGTTCTGTTTGGATAGGAGCATGATCTCATGAAAGAGGCTGTTTAAGGGGGCTCATTTGCCATGTTACTCTGGCTGTTTTGGAAGTGGAGAGGTGACTCTGGCAGGGAGACCAGCTGGGAACAAAGCTGTTTACTCTCATCAGTGGCTAATTCTTGAGACACACTTGGGCCCAGCTGCTGACCCTGGAAGTGAAGAAAGTGAGAGGGAGCACCTGGCAAAGCTTTACGGGAGATGGTGAAGGTCATGCTGCTCTTTCTGTCCTGGCAGACCCAGAACGTGACATAGCTTTTTCTGATAGGAAATGAGGCTCAGAGAGGGACTGACTGTAGAAGAGGAAGGTTTCAGTGATCATTTTAGCATCTGAGTTGATGTGAGAGTCCTCAGAGGGAGAAGTCTTGTCAAGCAGATGTCCAGGAAGTTTAAGATAGTTATGAAACAGATGAAAGAAGACAAATACTATTGGATGGAGATATAGTTGTTTCCATGGGTTTCTTAATTGAATTTCAAGTGGGAGGGACTCATTGAGGGACTGAATGTGGAAATGGTGCAGCACGTGGGGCTGCCATGCCACCCAGAGCATGCCCCTGACAGCACCACTTCCTCCCACAGCTCCATCGTCAATGTGCCCGGCGAGTCCACCCTTCGCCGGGATTTCTTGAGACTGCAGCAGGAGAACAAGGAGCGCTCCGAGGCCCTTCGGAGACAGCAGCTCTTGCAGGAGCAGCAGCTCCGGGAGCAGGAGGAGTATAAAAGGCAGCTGCTGGCGGAGAGACAGAAACGGATTGAGCAGCAGAAGGAGCAGAGGCGGCGGCTGGAAGAGGTAGAACAGGAAAGATGCCCAGCTGGTTTTCTTCTCCTTCATCCCTGCTGGTAGCCAGACCCCCACAGGACTGTTTCCTGTGGACTCCTGAGCTGGTTCCTCCCCAGCTCAGCTCTCTAGTCGCTCCCAAAGGAGAGCGAGTGCTGTTGGGCAGGCAGGCCCATGCAACCCTTGAGGGCAAGGTTGTCCTTGCTTGGAAAAACATCAAGGACCTCCTCACAGTGACTCATGCAGAGGGGCAGGTCCCAGTGATGGCCTCATACGGTTCTGGGAAGGCTATGTCTACTGTGGTTTCATTTGGCCAGCTCAAGCTTGACCAGGTTTCTTTTTACTCCTGGCCTCAGGGTTCAAGTTCATGGGTATACATTTTTCTGAAATCTCAGACTTTTTCATAGGAACAAGATTTTTCTACAAATGCTAGTTTGTTTACACATATATACACATACACACACACATACATACATATATATATATATATATATATATATATATATATATATAACCACCTTAACTTCAGGTACATTCAGGAATAAGGGAGGAAGAGAAGAATTCTATTGGGTGTCACACAAACACTGCTCGGTAATCTGGCTGCTGGTGTGGCCAGCCTGTCCGTGGCGGGAATGCCTCTGCGTTGCCTGCCCACTCAGCTTGTTGGTACTGTTAATGCCCACAACATGGTTACCCACCACTTTTTCGTTCTTAGTTCACATTCACAGAAACGTTATTTCACTGTGTTTCACTAGGGGCTTAAAACAGGTTTGTTTGTTTGTTTGTTTTAATTTAATTTTCTTTTCTTGACTGCCTTTTATTATAAGTTTCATAGCTTCAGATTGCTCATTCATTATTGTTTTCTGTTTCCCTTTTACCCATACTTTCTGGTTCACCTTTGTCTTTCACACCAGAAAAAGAACCTGAAACAATAATGAAGGCCTGTATCTATATTGAGACTATATCATGGTGTTTGATTTAGTAACATATGCTGTTACCCAAGTTATTTAAGTTACGTTTTGTGGGGGAAGTATTCTTTTGCTTTCTGTATTTATAGTCTGAATTATGAAAACTATAATTTGCCCTTACTTCAGAGGAACAGTGCCTGTCTTACAAGGTGGCTGGAAATATTCAGCCAGGGTTTGTGGAAGAAAACATAGGATATAACCTTCCTCTGTAGTAGGGACAACTTTGACTCTTTTTGCACTTTATTTACAGACTCTTCCGTAATATTTTTAAGACAGTTTTCAGTGCTCTTTGCACATGACAGAGTTGGTTCCGAGGTTCGTTCAGTTGCATGTTGACCATTTGGACTTATTACATGGGAATACTTGCGTTTTGAGGCTCTGGCCATTTCTCGCTGTTAATCTAGAACATGTGGTATATTCTTTACTGTCCTTTGTCACCCTGGTGGGCTCTACTTCCTTAAGCATATGATATGGGTTAGTTGGGCGGTTTAGAACTTGAAGTGCCAAGGACCAGGTCAGCTAGCGCTTATTCGTAACACAGGCCGCAGAAACTGCTTTCAGTCCTTGAGGTAGTGACATAAGTGTCCACTGTTCAGCCTCAGTACTCAGTAGGGAGTGATTTCAGAGTGAAGGCTGGCAGTGACTCAAGGAGAGGGTCTGAAAATTAAAGCCATTTTGTTTTATTAGCTAGTAGTAGCTGGAAAATGAGGGACGTCTGCTAGATGCCCACTTGTGTCGATCAGCCCCTTCATGTCAGCTTCTCAGCAGAAGTTCAGACTCAGAGTTACCTCCTTGCACCTCTTGATCAGGAAGGAGGGAGCTGGTGCTGGAGCTGGGAATGCTTGCATGAGTAAACCTGCAGGTTGGGACTCTTGGTAATTTCCCTCCTCTTTATCGCCTGGGTCATTGAGCATTGTCTGTGCTGTAGGCCCAGAAGGTGCTTTGAGGCTGTTTGGGTTGCAGACGGTTTCTACCCCTTTATCCCTTTATCAGTGTTAGAGCCTCCAGCAGAGCTGTCTGGAGACAAAGAGTTTGGTTCCTTTTGTTGTTATTAACTAACAAAGTAGATAAAGATGGTCAGCCAGCCATACTCCTAAGATAAATGACAGTCAAACTGAAAGAAGTTAACTTTCTATCAGTGGCTGACCAAAACATGGTCCAAAAGTTGAGGTTGTGGGGAAGAAAGTGCAGATGTCCTTTCTTTGCAAGTGCCACAAAAATCAAACCCCCTTGGGGTGTGAAGACTTCTGCCACTCTGCTCCTGTTTCTGAACCGTCTTTGCAGGTGAGAGTTAGTGCTTTTGCCCGCACAGGTCCTGCATCTTTAAGAAATCTATCTGTATATATGTACCCTGCTCTTCCTTTGATGCTCTTTGGAATTTGCTGCTGCTGGCATCTCTCCCTTCTGTTTTTCTTTGTTTCCTCCTTCTTGGCTCCTGTGTAGACTGGAGATCTTGGGAGTCCTTGCAGATACTTTCAAGTACATCTCCTGGTTTTGCTGAAAATGAGGCTTTCGTTTATGTTTTCCATTTTTTTTTTTGTTGTTGCTTTTGGATGGGCCCAAGAGGAAAAGGGGGAAATGCTGAGCTTCCACAGCCAAGTTCATCCTGTAGCTTCATCCACTCCTTCCCTGTCCCCCGCAGCTCTTCAGACGTTTGACTGCTCGCCTCAGTCTGTCTTCTGGATACGCTCACTGCTTCTCAACTTGGTCTAACTGTGTTATCCAGATTCAGAACACCATATAATAAAGATCTTTCTTCATCAGAATGTTTTATTACTGTATTACCTTTCATATTTAGATATTGTATCACAGCTTGGACTCATGTAGAAGTTTGTCTCCAGCTAATTTATTTTTCATAAAAATTGTTAATAGGCCAGCTTTTTCTTCTGTTCACTTTTTCTCTCCTTTTTGAGCAAAACCAAATTTAAATTTAATCGTATTGTCTTTCTATTTTAATGGTTTTGTGCTCTTTTTTTTCACTGAACTGATTTTCACTGATTTGGTGCCAGTTAATTCTTCCTCCCCACTCGCATGACACCCACACATTTGATTAGCATGTTCTCTAATTCTTTGTCTAAGTTTAACAGAAACATTAGACGAGACATTGTCTTTGAGAAAACCCAGGCAGTAATCTAAGTCAAGATAGCTGCCTTAGTTTGTGGGCTTTGGATATGTTTTTGAACCTGTTACATATTTAACTAAGTTTCCTGTCTCCTAGTCTGTACTTCTTCTATTTGGCCTCATGGAAACTGTCAAATTATTGGTAGAAGCAAGAGTCATTTGTCTGTGGTTTGGTGTGCTACTTTTCATAAGTTTCAAAAAAAGAAAGAAAACTTCTTAGGGGAATATTTGTTTTTAAAAAGCCTATGGTGCCATCATGACAGCACACATTCTTTTTTTTTTTTTTTTTTTTTTTTTAATAAACTGTGCGTGAGTGATTTTAATATAGATAGGAGTCAAAATCAAACTTTTCATTTGAGGTTAGAACTTATTCTTTTCTTAAAAAATTAACCATAGAAGGGAAAAAACCAATTCCATATCTCTTCCCAACCTTACCTTTTTGCGGAGTTGGCCCCGTTGCCTGTGCTCTGAAGACTCCAACACTTGCTGTGAAATCCTGAACTCCCGCCAAGGGCTTACTTCACTGAGGGGTCATGCCATATTTTTCTGCTGTTTGTTTCTCCGTTTCTTATTTTTGGTCGCCTCTGATGGGATGTTCAGGACTCGCCTATCTCAGAATCTCTGCAGGCATTTAAAAAGTAATCTCCTTTTATTATGATCTTTCAGAGTTTTTAGCCCTGGCATTGCCATTGTCAGTTTGTGATCTTGGGGAACCTGATTCCTTCCTGTGAGGGGTAAGTTAGTGTGAACCCCAGCACTTTCTTTGTTTTTTTCTTCCATTATAGAATACACAATTACATTCATTTCTATCATTTTTATGAATTCCAAGTGATAAACATTTTAGAGAGGTGGGTGGGAGTGGAAGAAATTTTAAAAAAAGGAAAGCCAGAGAATAAATTTTCTTCTGCGTGCAGTGAGATTTGTACTAAAGCTAAATTGTAACCCAAGGAAAATATAGACGTTTCTAGGGAAAAAAATTAATAAACTCTGCCATGTGCTTGTTGTGTGTTTCTTGGCTCTGAGATCTTGGAAGGAAGACACAGTGAATTCATTCACCCCAGCAGTGTTTCCATGCATTTAGAAGAAATAAGAACCATTTCCTCACCCTCTTTGTCTGCATGAAGGCCTCCGTTTGGCTGGTTAGTGGTATCTGACATCCAGAGTACATGTTAGCATAGTTCCCGCCTTATTCCCTGCAGCCAGCCACAGCTGTGGGCATGCAGGTACCCCCCTCCGACCCAGGCCTCGCCCTTGTCACGTTAGCACCTCCACTTTTATGCAGAGGGTGGCTATCTTGTCTTTCAGAACCTACTGTAAGTTCTTAAATATTCTTTTGACACCCTAGTCTAGTTTTGGTTATATTTACAGTTAAATTTTATAAGAGTTTAATTCAGCAAACATTTGTTGCCTAAAGAGGGGATAGACTTGCCTTTGGGGAGAAACAAATAGTTTCTCTACTAAAGCTTTATCAGAATTTATCAGAATTCGCACTTAAAAAACTCAAGGGTTGGCGGTATGTTTACACAGTAACACAACCTCAGAAGTTCTTGGAAATAGCTGAATCTAAAGAATAGACTGGTTAATTAAAGTCACTTAGTTTCTGCTAAAGCCAGCAAGTCTAGTGAAGTGTATTGAAAATGGACGTCACTATTCTCACTATAACCTACCTAGAAAAGTTTTTAGAAATGTGAGATGAAAGCATTGCTTTTAAATGCCAAACTAGAAAGGGAACTTAAAGATAATTGAAGCATAGTTGGAAAAGTACATGTTTACTCAAGCATGCTTGGGAAAATTTAAGTAATAAGGAAATCTCTTTGCAGTTCAAGAATTTGGAAATCACTTCACAACTTCATGCAGTTTCTCAGTTTGTTTGACTTTAAAGAAAGAATGATTTAAGAAAGTAATAATGATACCAGTTTGCAGATGCTTCAGAGGATTATGTTATGTTTATCATTCTTAGTGGAATAAACTTGAAAAGGCACATTCATTAGAGTCTCCTGAGTTTTGTCATTTGAAATCATAGGCATAAGGTTAACCCAGTACGAATTGATGTTAGTCAATGGTATATGTGTTTTATTTTTGTCCATTTTCTTTTGAGGTTCTGTTGCAGCAGGCCAGCTTTTCACATTAATCACCTAATAAGATATATTTACTGAGAGCTTGAACTTTTGATGACCACCCCACCCTCAAATTGAGGGCCGGTTCTGACTATAGTGGTTTTTACTATGAGCAGTTTAAGTTCTTGTTCTTGGTCCAATATCCAGTCCCAGACATGAGAGCACGACATGGAAGAGGAATCCATCACTGCACAGTTCTTTGCTTTGGCTCAAGCAGGACTTTCTTACTGGGCTAGTCTTGGGAAGCTGACCAGCTTCCACACTGTGTGGAGTTTTTAAAGGGATATGATTATCTTACCTATATACCTTAGAGGAGAGGAGCTGTATCTGACTCACCTTTGTGTACCCATGGTGCTTAATAAATGTTTCTCAAATGGATGAACTAGCCATTTCTAGTCCTAGACGTACCTCTTGAAATTTATGCCCATTCTTTATTGGGCCTTTGGGCTTGAGGTCTCTAATTTGAGTTCCAGAGTCACCTTAAAGTACTTTAAAGGACCTTGTAGAATATCCTGAGGCATAAAAGGTGTGTTGTGTAAAGTATAATGCACTGTCCAATGTAACAGTCATTCAAGCCTTTATGTCCTTACTAGGTGATCTTGGAAATACAGCTTTATGATTTGAGTGGATTTTGTAGTACCTAAAGATAGGAGTGTCTTGATTCTTCAGTCTTTCCTTACTCAAATGCTAAATGTTGGAGAGAAAATCCTAGCCGATTTTGTCTTGGATGTCTTGTGTTGGGTGTGAGGGTTAGATTTACAACTGAAAACACTATTTATTGTGATATTTACTGCAAGAGGGAAAAGATGAGTGAAACAGGATTGCTGCTCCCAGGGAGCTTGTGGTCTTCAGTGTGCATTGATCCAGGAACCTAGAGTCTGGTACTCTTCATGGGAAACAGAGGAAAGAGTCTTTCTGAGATTTCCATTTAACAGTTGAGATCGTCTTTTGTGGCCTGTCCCTGTTTGTAAGGTGTTTGCTTACTGTTGTTTTATGATGTGCATTTCAAATTAAACTTATAATAATTTTAATTATTTTAATTAATTACATAATAATTTAATCACTGACTTTGGAAAGCACTTGAACAAAAACAACTTGAAACTTACTGACTTTCATTGAGAAATCCCAGTGAAATGACTAAAAAAATCAAAAATGATATAAATAGCAAGGACAGTGAGAAGAAGAGAGGAAACCAGGTTGTGTTAATCAATACTGAAAAGGCAGAGACAATGCCAAGGCTGACACTGCACACCCTGGAAGAGAGTCAGAAATGAGGGGTAACAAGTGCCTGCTCACATGGACATGCAGCGGCTCACCCCCAGCTGCATGGCCAGGGGTGGGTGCATGCCACCTAGAGAGGTGAGCATGGAGACTGCAAGCGGAGAGGAGTCAGGCACAGCGGGTGTGTGGAGCGAGATGCCAAGATGGAGGGCACTGAGTGAGAATGAGTATAATTGATAGAACTGCAAGCACGTTCCCCTCTCAGCTTCCGTGGTACTGGCAGCCACGCCTAATACCAATGACACCTTTTCCTACACCCTCTGCTCAAGCCAGGTAGGGCTTTGGGAGGATTTGCAAACTATTGCACAGATTCCTCTCTGGAGAAGTACAGCCTGGCGAAGGGACCACGCTAACTCAGTCACCTCACTCTGAAATTTAGTAGTTTCCAGGTGCTCTGCACAGCCCTCGTGCTTTGCTTTTTACTGCCTTAAGTGTGAGTGCACAGCTAAGATTGGGAACACTGAGGAAGATCTTTAACATGAAGATTCTGAGACAAATAGAAAAAGCAACTCATAGGAAATAGAGACAATATAGGGGACAGAGAAAACACGTCACACATATTTACATGCATGTATGCATAATCTCAGTGTTTATAGAAGAAAATATCATGAAACAAGAATATTCAGAAAATAAGAATTTCTGAAAATTTTGTTATAAACTAAAACTCTCAAAAAGTAGGGGCAAAAAGTTAAGTTTGTGGGAAATAGAAGAAAAACAGAATCAATCCCAGCAATTTAAGTTCCATGTAATAGATGATGGTCTAAGAAGTGAATGCCATAGGGAGAACCTGCAGGCGTAATTGAAGAAAAGTTTCCAGAACTAAGAAATATGGATTTCTGGATGGAAAGGCTTACTGAGTACCCAGCACAATGAATCAAAAAGGAAAAGACCTGTGGAAGGGTACATACATCAGCTTGAAGTTTTAGAACATCAAGAGTGAAACGAGGATCCTAAAAGCTGCCGTGGGGGAGGCAGGCTGAGGGCTATGGATGGGTCTGTATTAAGTATTCAGCATCTGAATAGCCTCATATTCTTCAGGAGCAACATCAGAAAACAAAATGACAGAGCAGTGCTTTTGATACTTGGCCAAAATTACCTGAACACTGTGAGAGTGGCGATTTTGTGACATGCAAAGCCCTTAAAGTCTTTACCTTCTTTTCACTCTTCCTCAAGAAGCTACTGGAGGATATGTTCCAGCAAATAATAAAGAAGATGACTGGGGTGCCGGGGAACAGAGATCATATACAGGAGAGTCCAGAAGGATTCCTAGGAAGGTGGTGGATGGAAGTCTGGAAGTAATAGGATACCAGGAGAGTGATCAGTCTTGATTAGCATAGGAGACAAGAGGGCTGTGAGCTGGTTAATCACTAAGAATAAAGCAAGAATACCTAATTTATTTATTTTTTTTTATCATATCGTAAGGAGTTTAATGGCAGTGCTAGAGACTTTACAGATGATTTTGTGATAGGCCTGTAGGAAACTAGTCAGGCGAACAAACAAAAATGAGGCAATGAGTAACTCCTCAACTAAAAAGAAAGTTATATGTATACGGACAAACTTTGAAAATGGTTTTCATTTAACCAGAAATTGCCACATGACTAGGTTGGGATGGTATGACGTGGGATGGTATGGTGCAGTGGGTTTTCTTTGGGAAAAGTCAGTAGATGCTGTTTAAAGTGAATATTTTTTTTTTAAATAACTCTATAAGCATGTTACTGAAAAGTAAGGGTGGGAAAAGCTAAAAAGCATCGAAAGTAGGTTATACCTTGGAATTTAGAATTGGGAGTGAGCAATGGAATAGCTTGTTTTTGACATAAGCTTTATATTCTTTTTGAGTTTTTAAAGTACTTAGCACTTAGATTTTAAAAAAAATTTTAACAAATAAAATGGAAAAAGCTACTTGTAAGAGCTTTTGAAATTAACCTCTTAGTAGCATTTAGTTAGATGAGGTCACGATTCCCAACCAGGCTTGGGAGCCTGGCCCTCTGTACTCGAGGAGTGAGCCGGCCCTGAGACCCATTTACTTCTCTCTGCCTTTGTTCCCAACTGCCTTTTCTTCCCTGGAGATGTAGCAGAAATTCGAATCTTGAGGCTGGCCTGAGCTGGATGCTGGCCTGCATCTGGACTTGCAGCTGTGGCAGCCAGTCACTTCTTCCAGAATCAGTGTGGCAATATCAGGACTCTGCATGAAGTGTTTTTCCTCGTCTGGCTCTTTCTGATAGCAGCCACCACCACATCAGCAGAGACGGGTTTGCTTTCATTTTTTAAACAAGAAAGGAAAAAGCAAGAGCAACCTATGGCTTGCCTTCTGGTGTGATACCATGGAGCTAAACAGTATCTTTTCTTCAATAGCATTCCTAAAAACTAAATGCCTGTGCCCTGCAGCACAGGGTGTAAAGAAGTGGCAGCAGATGCATCTCTGAGGATGTCGTGGGCGGGTCTGTGGTCCTGTAGCTTTGTTTAGAGTAATGGCCTGGAATAGGTTTTAACTATGCATCCCTCCCATCAGTAAGTCATGTACTTCTAATGGAGGTATATCCACTCATACACTGTCGCGCTGACTGTACGTTCTAAAGCATGCAAAAATAGCTGTGTTAAAAGGGTGAGCTACACATATGAATAAAGTTCTCAAGTTTTTTGTTTTTTTTTTTTTAATTTTTCTCTGTACTCTGGTTGACTGTTTTGTTCACTTACGGAGACAGCTGATGTAAAGACATACCATCTCATTCTTCCTTCCCCTCCTCTTGATCTTTTCGTCTCACCTCATCCAGGTACATTCCCTAGGGTCCTTCCAAATGGAATGGTCCTCTGACTGTTCACTGCTTATGTGACCTTTCAAAACTTTTTCCCACTTTAGACACTAACTGTTGACTTCCAAAAAATACGCAGTGCAAACTCTGTGCCATGATGGTTTCTAGTAGAGACCACCTCTTCCCACCTTTCCGCATACTTTGGCAAGTCAGGAGACTGAGACTCATGGGGCGGGGCACGTGGCTTGTACCAGGGAAGCTGAGTCAGGAGCAGAAGCCCTCGCCCTTAAGTCATTTCTGTCCTCTTTCTAGGACTCCATGCTGGGACTAAAATGTCTCAGAGAACCCGTTTGACCCATCTTTGACTGCTTTGTTATCTGAAAGTTATAAAATTTGTGTATAAGATCTCCACCTCTTCTGTCCTGTCACGTTAGCCTGATTGGCATGAAACTTGAATTCTTTGAAGCTAAGGGGGAATTTTAAGGGTGTAGATGCTGGTTGCCGTTCTTCTGTTTTTCTTTTGTTCCACTTAATTTTCCTCCATGTGGGAAGCTCTCTGCATACCTTCGTTGTGACTGGGTTCTTTCTTTCATCCAGTGGTGGGGCCCTTCTTACCTGGCTTCCCTGGTGTTTGTCAAACCCAAGAGTATTCTAGCAGCTTATTTCCTCTTACAAACAAACCTAAGTGTCCCGATTGTTGCCTACTTTACCCATGATTGTTCCTGAGAATTAAGCAGCGCTGAGTCTCTTGATAAAAATGGTTGGGTGTGTGACACCACACTCGCTCCTCAAGACCGATGCTTCCAGAAGGCTTCCATGTCCACTTCTTCAAGGAAAACGCTGATATGGTTAAGCTTTAAAGTTGAGTGAATGACAGTTGTCTTTGCATTATATAGCTTCAGGTTTATCGGAAGGCCTTTTGTTTTATCTTATTTTTAATGTACTTTTACTCAACAAAATAGTTCAAAAGATGTTTTTCTTTGGGAAGTGTGGCTAGCTAGGAATATCTAAAGGAATGAAGTAATTTCTGTTTAAAGCAAAGAAACCTATATTTCCCAGTTGATAATTTATGATGATTTATATATATTTTTTGCCAGTGTTAGAAAAATGGCAGTGTTCTCAGCTACTATACCTTTATGGTAAGTGATGCACTGATGAAAACCAGTCTGATTTTCTGCTCCTGTGTAGAAACAGCAATAGGTATAAAATAAACCATCTTTGCTTCACTTGCTTTGAAGAGGAAAGGCTGTAGGAACACTGCTTGGCTGTGAATCTGGGATTTCTTACTTCCAGTTTTTGTGTCGTTCTTGAAGTCCTGCCGCAGGGGAAGTGGTTTTGTTTGTTTTGTGTTCTGGTGTCAAGTTCTTATAAAGGAAGCCCCCTTCAAGGGTGCAGGGCAGTGCTGGCCTGGCCTGTGCGTTTTCTCTCTCCTGGCGCTGAGCATGAACCACACAGAAAGTGGTGTTGGTGCAGAAAGCCCAGCTTTCGGGCCTTTGGCACATAAGTAGTTGCAGTCCGTTGTCTTCCCTAGATATGGTTTTGAGCAGACTCTAGTGTCTTATTTTTCTCTTTTTCTAAGACTAGAAACATAAGTGTAATGGCATTAAGGCTAACAAGTGACAGGCAGCAGTGCATTGTTTGGGGGCAGTGCAGTTGTTAGTTTAACAAAGATGCTGCAGCCACTGAAGTTGTAGATTTTACACACTGGGACTGAAGTCAGTTCTTTTCAGGACCCCACCCCCACACATAGGAAAGTGGCGAGTTTTGTGCATTGAATTCTAAAAGCAGACAGTGGGGAAAAAACACAAAACAAAATGTGTGGAATATGAGAGGCTGTGGGGCCAAAAGCTGACTTGGAACTCCAGTGAGAAAACAACGTATGTAGTTGGCACTCAGCTGGAAGACCAGGTCCCAGACAGCCCTTTCTGTCTGGTTGTTCCTCACGTAGGCCATTGCTTTACAGTTCTCAGGAAATCATTTTTGAGTGTCTGCCTTCAGATTGAAGGCTAGTTGAGGGTCGAGGAAAATCCAAGAAGGGGTACTTTGACTATAATAAATACTTAACTTTGTTTACTCACATGAACATGTGTTTCTAATATCTCCACGCTTTACCCCAAACTTATTTGTTTATTGTTAATCTCAGAGTCACATTAAAGTTCATGGTGATAATACCGGCTTCTTGTATCTTGAGAAATTTGATGACTTGATTATTCTCTAGAGCTCTGCTGTCCAGTACAGTAGCCACTAGCCACATTTGACTATTTAAATTAACTTTAATGAAATAAAATTAAAAACTCAGTTTCTCATTGTGCTAGTCACATTTCTGGTGTTGAATAGCAGCATGTGGCCAGTGGCTACTGTAAAGAACATCATTTTCATCATCCAGAGAGAACTACTGTTTTGAAGCTGGCATTTTTTTCACATTCCTGAGAATAATTGGTTCATTTTATACTCTACACTATGGAAATGCTTTGTTGACTGACAGATGTGTGGAGCTGGGTGAAACAAGCAGCCAGACAGGTGCCCAGTGTGTTACATTGTTTATGCTGTGTGGTTGCATATAACAGCCTGGATGAAGGAGGGCTGTCAGACTGAGTCTGCTGATGCAGTAGCACCTTTTGGGATACAGGATAGTGTCTGTTAATAGAATAGGCTTTAAGACAGGGTGGCCATTTGGGCCAGTTTGGGCCTGGCCAGCCGGTGACACTGGGCAAGGCTGTTAATTTTTCTGAACCTGTTTTCTCATTGTATTTCCTAGCTTTGTTAGGAGAATTATATTAGGTAGAGTAGGTGGAATAAAGAATATCAAATACTTAGTACAGTGTGAGACACATGGTCAGCATGTGCTCGATGGCTGTTTTTTATATTCACAGTAATAATAATGGCCTTTCTTATTCATGTTGATGTCAGTTCCTCTTTTCCTGATATGTGCCACTTTTTTCCTTTTTAAAAATTATTTCTCTCCTTTCTTTGCCCTATTTCTATTATCCTTTATTCCTTTCTTTTCTTTTTCTTTTTACTTAAGGGCCTTGGATAACTGTGTTAGTGATACTCAAGGATTAAGAATTCCCTGTCACCTAATTGCACAGTACAGTGAAGAATAACGGGGAATAGTCAGTATAAAAATGAGACCAAACCCTAGAAGGATTCAAAGAAACAGCACCTTTGACCAGCATTTGCGAGGAAGCCGGTACACGTGGGCACTGGGGCCGTAGAGACAGGCCCGTGACACCCCCTCATTTGCATCACTCTATGCCGGGTCAGCAGCCTGTCCTGAGAGCCATACCAGATGCCTTCTGACTGTCTCTCTGTACTTACCAGCAACAAAGGAGAGAGCGTGAAGCTAGAAGGCAGCAGGAACGTGAACAGCGAAGGAGGGAACAAGAAGAAAAGAGGCGTCTAGAGGAACTGGAGAGAAGGCGGAAAGAGGAAGAGGAAAGGAGAAGGGCCGAAGAAGAGAAGAGGAGAGTGGAGCGAGAACAGGTCAGTTCACAAAGCCTGCGGCCGCAAGTGTATACAGTCCGTGGCTTTGTGGATTCGGGGTATTTGGGGCAAAAAGTACACACACATGTGCATCACACACACGCACACACACACACACACACACATATTCAGGACATTAGGGGTCTCTTAAATTTCCTAGTCCATTGTATACACGCAGCTGCAAGGTTGGATTTTTCCTGTTTATGTGACATATTTTGGATGTGCTTACCTGTTTTTATTGTTTATCATTCTCTTCCCATTGGGAACGAGTCATGCCCATCCCCTTCTTTCTCTTCCTCATAGACACACACACACACACACACACACACCCCTGTTCATTGGTGAAAAGTCACCCGAGCCTGGTGTTCCCAGAATGTAGTCATTCTAGGTGCCTTCTGTCATCAGAGAAAACATAAATCATGTTTGTTTTACTTTAATATTAAACAAATTTTGGTTCGAGGTCTTCAAAATTGGCAGCCTGTGCTTGCTCTAAATAATGACTGATGAGCAGACATTTATTTATGAGAACCCTCTGGTTTCTCACCTAATAAAACTCTTTAATTTCTCTAGAATCTACTGTCCTGAGAGGGACAGCACAGTCCTTTAAAGCCCAGCATTTGTGTATGACTCTGTGTACTAACAGAACAACTTTCAAATACCTTCATGTATACCACTGAAGAGCATGTCATCATTTATCAGACTCTTGATCTCTCTCTCAGCAGCCAATTTGAAGTCACTGGGAAAATCCTTAGCAATAAATTTCATCAGCTATTCATCCCCACTCACTAGAGACAGCAGGGGCAGCTGGTTCTCGGCGCTCCCTGCAGGTGGTTCTGATGCTTTCCTTTTGGGTAAATTGATTGCTGGGTGATTTCTGTGTGGCAGGAGTATATCAGGCGACAGCTAGAAGAGGAGCAGCGACACTTGGAAGTCCTTCAGCAGCAGCTGCTCCAGGAGCAGGCCATGTTACTGGTAACATCCACATCCACCCTGTCCTCTAGTGTCAGGGCCTGGTGCAACCCCCTTCCACGAGCTGGGCATGGCTGCGGCCATCATGAGACCACTCGATCAGTACCCTGGGCCGACAGGGTCCAGTGGAGACGTCCTCTACCATGTGGGGTACATTTCCAGGTGGCATTTATTTATTTATTTATTTATTATTTCCCATTAATAACTGTTCTCGTTTGGTAGATAGACAAGGTTTTGAACACAAGTTGGCATTCCGTGAACAAACCAGAATGCCAAGGGCTGAAGGTTCAAAACACTTGCTGTGGGATTTTTACCTAGTTTATTTTTAAGTGCCTTTTGAAACCACCGAAACTGACATTTAATTGAATTCTCTCTCACTCTGTCCAGAGATATTATGGTTAGCAACAAGCTGTCAGATTTTTGCACAGGTAATATGCTATTTAAAACCCCAGCCATTTTGTTTTGTTATAAAACAAGGGGGAGGGGAAAAAAGCATGGTCTTTAAAAAAAGCTGAGAAAGGATGAACCTGGAGACGAGGCGGGCCTCCTGGTGTCCCGTAGCCTCAGTGTTCTCTTCCTCTCCAAGGAGTGCCGATGGCGGGAGATGGAGGAGCACCGGCAGGCAGAGAGGCTCCAGAGGCAGTTGCAACAAGAACAAGCCTATCTCCTGTCTCTACAGCATGACCACAGGAGGCCGCACCCGCAGCACCCGCAGCCGCCGCCAGAAAGGAGCAAGCCCAGCTTCCACGCTGCAGACCCCAAGCCCCACTATGAGCCCGCCGACCGAGCTCGCGAGGTACCACTTCCTGTGCCACTTAGGCAGCGAGCCCGTGTCCACGCCTGCCTCTTAGGATGTGAATGCTAGAATGGGGTGCAGACATAAGCTGGTGATTTCATCTGCCCTCTTGATTTTCTAGCTGAGAAATTGGAGTTCAGAGCAGGGAGGAGACTTGCCCAGTTAAGTGTTTTTTCCACAGAGGACCAGAGCACCTCTGTTAGCAAATCTCAGGCAAATTGAACAGGAAACCAAACAGGAGGGAAGATAGTACGGGAGAATCATTTTTTAAAATGTAAACAAGAGACTTGGTGGCCTTGCTATTTTTCCAAAACTGCCACAATGACACAGTGTGCCTATAGCCCCATTTACTGACTTTTTGTAATGATGATTTGTTACTGAATTGGTGCTGTTGGGTCACCCAGAGCCTCCCAGTAAGGAGGTGGCAAAGCAGTCACTGTTAGGGGTCCTAGAGAGATGGGGAGCTAGCTAGTCGGCCTCCAGAGGACACTGAGTGCTAGCCTGTAGGTGGCGCCATCCCACTGCATCTGGCCCTCAGTGGATTCCAGGATCTAGCATTCTGCTTGCCCTGGAATGCCTTTATTTTCGGTGGAATGAAATGGTTTGAGGATTCTTGATGATAGCCTTTTAATTTCTTGATTTAGCTGGTCATGACAGGTTTAACCATTTTTCTAGTTTATCATCATATACAACCCTAAAATTCCTACCAGGAGATTTTAAAGGCTGCCTCTTTTGATTTTTATCTTCATAAGTATTACTGTATCCTGAATCAAATCCTAGTCCTGCTTTATTAGCTTCTTCCCTTTTTAAGCTGCCCCTCTCTTTTCTTGTAGTTGAAGAAAACAATTTCTCTTTCAAAGTGTCCACTCAGGCTTTCTTCTGCATCTCTGCTCTTCCTTCACTAACATTAAGTTATGTCTCCTAATTCTCTGATGCAGGTGGAAGATAGATTTAGGGAAACTAACCACAGCTCCCCTGAAGGCCAGTCTAAGCAGACAGGCAGAGTATTGGAGCCGCCAGTGCCTTCCAGATCAGAGTCTTTTTCCAATGGCAACTCCGAGTCTGTGCGTCCCGCCCTGCAGAGACCAGCCGAGCCACAGGTAGCGACAGCCACTTGGCTGTGGGTCGAAGAGACGCACGTGACGGCTTGCTGAGCCACGGGCCTGCTTGTGGTGGTCGCGTCTCAGTGTGTCACCACATCTGGGAAGAGAAGGGGTTAGCAGGGCTGAGTCTAGACTGACTTAAAGAGTTGATTGGGGAAAGAGGATTTCTTTCAAAGATTTTTGTTGGACTCATGAAGACTATCTAGATTCAGTGATTTCTTATTTTAGTCTAACTTTTTGCCTTCCCTAATAAGTGCTTCCTTATTCTAATACCAAGGATTTTCTATTTAATTTTTAAAAAGTTAGTATCATAAGTACCCAGAGGGAGAACCAGAACCTTTTCTTGACCTGTAAACCTTGGCTCCTGGACAGTTCCATGAGTGGGCTTCAGATAGGAGTTTTTGGTTTTGTCCAAATGTGCATAGTTTTGGGGAGAAGGGCCTTTTTTTAACAGATCCTTAAAAGATTCAAGATCCAAAAAGGTTATGACCCAGTGGGTTAGGTGTGGCTTTCCCTGAATTAGGTTAGGGTAAAGGTCACAGGTTCTCGCTGTCCAGGTGAAGGAGAGACTCTCTCTACCATCTGGAGAAGAAGGCAGACCCAGAGATAACCACATCAGAGATCTCCGAGATTCTCAAAGCATGACTCCTACTCTCTCACCGAAGATAAATGACTCATAGACATTTTGCCCCCAGAGTATTGGGAATAAGTTACTAGGCCTGAGTTTGTCACTGATGTTCTCATGTGTTAGGAGACAGAAGTTCACATTTTGCGATAGAAGTAGTTGTGTTGTTCTGAAAAACAAATTTGAATGAAGATTTGAATGTGCTTTACAGAAAATAATTCCAGTGTGGAAGAGCTTAAAAAAAAAAAAAACCCATGACATAAGCAAAAGGTGTGTGAGCTGGGGGGGTGGGGGGAGGGTCGGGAAGTGGAGGGTATTTACATGATTTACATGGGATCAATAGCTTCTTGAAGAGCTGACCATAAGCCAGCTGGCAGCTCCATACAGTGAGGGATGGAAAGAAAAGAAGAAGCAGGACAGGACAAATAGGGAAAAGGGAGAAGGAGAGATTGGTAGAATTGGTTTGATGATACTCTTATGAAGAATTCAGTATTAAAAGTTTTTATTCTGGAAGTTAAACTTACCATAAATAAAAAATCTTTGGCCACTGACAGTTTAGAAAATAGGAGTACCTGAATTATATAGACTACTTTTTTATATTAATGATTAGCTAATGTAAGGCCTGGAAACAGTGTCCATTTTCCTCTTTCTATATAAAGTTGCTTTTGTCTAAAACATAAGCCTATGAAAACATTCTTTGGGAGAACTTTTTTTCATGTAGGACTATTTTAAAACCCATTTTTAAAATTATAGTTACAGAAAATACTTTCAATTCCGTCATTTTTCCTCTGAAAATTTTAAACATTTTAGGCATCTGGGATTATGTCAGTAACTGGAATTACGTGACTGTCACCTAGAATTCATAGAAATCATAAATATGCAACAATTCTGAATCTTGCTTTTGGAAAGGTTGAATCAACTGTGATTTGGTATTTCCAGTTTTCATTAAATGCATTCAATTAATAGATGTGTAGCTGGAATTATATAGTTTGCAATATCGAACACATTTTAAAACAATAAAATAGAATTTAAAGACAACACAGATTATTTCAGAGACTGTTTTCACAATTTAGAAGCAGCTAGATAAACTCAGTTGTCAAGTAATTGTCAAGTAGAAGATCAGTTTGGGGAATCATAGTAATGAATATTTATAAAGAAATCAAAGTTCTTTTTTTCATAACTAGTGGGAAGATGTATAGATATATCTAGGGTTTGAGTATTTTAAGACTTAGGGGAAGAAAGAAGGAAAATTGCTGGTATATTTTGAAAAGTTATGCTCTTAATAGCCTGTCAGAACCTGAGGGGTTTGTCCTTACTCATTAAATGTGTTGTTTTGCTCTTACTTGGGCTGAAATCTTAAACTGCCAGGCAACCTGCGGAAGGATAGACAGGTTTGCATGTACGGCAGCGCCCATCCTGTGACCCCGCTCCCTCTTTCTGCCTGTCCAGTCCCTGCTTTGACATGGATGTGCATGCAGCACGTTGCCCCTCCTTTCAGGACAGGAAGGCTATAAGCCTTTTTTTTTTTTTTTTTTTTTTTTAAATCTTCATGTTTATCTGTAATGTTTGTCCAGATAGTAAAAGAATTTTCCTTATGAGTGTACATTTATTCTTTTCTGCATATTTTGTTCCCAGACCACTTCTTCACTGAAAAACATAACTGTTTGGCTGCCTGGTTTACCTAATACTAATACTGTAGCACCCTGGTTTGCATTCCCCCAGTTCCTGCTTTGGATTGGGTATTGACCAGAAAAGCGTTTTCTGCAGAACGCATTGAATGTTTTGTGTTTTGTTTTCTTGTAAGGTACAGTGGTCCCACCTGGCATCTCTCAAGAACAATGTTTCCCCTGTCTCGCGATCCCATTCCTTCAGTGACCCTTCTCCTCCCAAATTTGCACACCACCATCTTCGCTCTCAGGACCCATGCCCACCTCCCCGCAGTGAGGCGCTAAGTCAGACTTGTGAGTCGGAGGTACCTGACCCCACCCAAAAGGCGTGGTCTAGATCAGGCAGTGACGAGGTGCCTCCAAGGGTAAGAAGCAGAAAGACCAGACGTGCGCTTCTTTTTCCTTTTTGTTATTTAAAAAAATGATTTTTATTAAGGGTATGGTGACTTCACCAGAATTAAGGGGCATTGAAATCTCAAAGGAACTTTTTATGGTGGGGAGAAAGTCCCATAGTTACTCAGCTACACTCAGCCAGCATCCAGTCAGCTTTTGTTGTGGTTAATACTGTGCTTAAACACAAGGTAACACAGTGATTAAAGAGGAAGTCTACATAGAATATGCTTCTAGAGCAAACAGAATCATATATTAGCAATTGTCTTATAAGTTTATGCAGAAGCTGCAAATTATTTTGCAACATCAACCAGCATCAAAATTTTTAGAAAAATTTTCACAAAGAAAAAAAAATTTTTAATGTCAAAGAGAATGATTTTTTTTTCTTTTTAAATTGAGGGATTTGGGATTCTGTTTTGAGTTTTTAGGTTTTTTTTTTTTTTTTTTTTTTTTGGTAATTATTTAATGGCAAAATTAAACAAAAAAGGCACATTTTAGTTTATTTTTCCTCCACTTGGAATTTGCTTCCTCTGAATAATTTCTTGCTTCCTACCAGTCTTTGTTTCCTACTGATCCATTTGTAGACATTTGGTTTCTTTGAGCTTATTTTCCCTATTCTTACATTATCTCAGCAAAATGCTTTGTATGTCCCCTACCACCACCAAAGTTTAGTCCAAACATCGTTTGTACGTTATAGAAGCATAGAAGGGCTGCTTGTCCTGGCTCCTTTGATAGCTTTGACTGGATTTTCTCTCTCTGTTGTATAGTGGAGAGCAGAGAAGGGTCAGTGGTGGGGGTGGAGGGTCGGTTGGTGATAGTAAGGCTGATTAAATTGGGACTACTGTAAGAATATGTTTGGGTAGGGAAATCTTTTTTCTGCTTATATTTTCAAGAATTTAATTGTTGTCTTTTCCACCCGAAGGTTCCTGTGAGAACAACGTCTCGCTCCCCCGTTCTGTCCCGTCGGGACTCCCCTCTACAGGGTGGCGGGCAGCAGAACAGCCAAGCAGGTCAAAGAAACTCCACCAGGTAACACAAGAGGGAAGCTGGAGGTTTCCTCACAGTGTCCTGCAGTGTGTGTCATCTCTTTTCATAAAAATGCCCATAGACAGGGGCATTCTGAAGCAAAGAGATGATGAGTTTATAAAAGAAAGACTGCCTTCCCATCCATTAATGCGAATATCATTAAACTCATCTATCACGAAGAGTGTAAGTCCAGCTGTGTCCTGTGGCAGCTTTAATGTGAAAGCTAGCACCCGTCTCTGTCCCATCAGTGGAAGGTACTGGCCCAGGGGGTGGTGGTTCTAGAGGATTGTAACCTGAGGGGCCTTGCTGTCTACGTGGTGTCTTAAGGCCTTGGGAGTGGTACAGAGTCACAGGCAGGCTGCTGAACATAGCCAGGACCTGACGGACAGCCAGAAGTTAGCCTTCTGTACATGGAACCTCAATATAACTCAAAACTGCCCCGAAGTGGTCAGGGCGGACGGTGGGATTGGCCTGTGCCCGAGTCTGTGCTTCTCACCTAAGCAAACATGTGCCCTGCGCGTGTGCCTGGCAGGGACACATGAGAGCCCGTGCCATTTGTCCCATTTCAAGCACAGTGCATACAGAGGAGTGTACTGCACACGTGTCAGTTCAGGAGATCAGAGATGGGTGGCTGGGAGCTGCAGCCTGGGAACAGTATAATATTGTGTGTGATTATATAAAAGTGGAATTTTTTATAAAAAGAGACTGTGTTTGTAGCTGTGACAGAAGTAGTAATACTTCTAGACCAAACAGTAGCATTTCCTCTCATACCCTAAGAAGATTTGGGTCTGCTAACAGTAGACGAGCGTTTAGCATTTTTGATTTGTTAATATATCTGAGATAAAATCCATGAATAATAATGTTGTTAGAACTTTTGGTACGTTTAATGTTAAATGCTGTTTGTTGGCTCTTTTTCTCATCATGCCTGTACCTCTGCACGTGCCTGTGATTTGTTTGGATGATGCATTAGCTCTTCTCTGCTTTCCCAACAGTGGTATTGAGCCCAGGCTGCTGTGGGAGAGAGTGGAGAAGCTGGTGCCCAGGCCTGGCAGTGGCAGCTCCTCGGGGTCCAGCAACTCAGGGTCACAGCCTGGCTCCCACCCTGGGTCTCAGAGTGGCTCTGGAGAACGCTTCCGAGTGAGATGTAGGGTGCCTTTCCTGTCACTTTTTCCTGTAAACCATACTGGGCTACAATAGTGTATTGGAGATCCTTTTCAGTCCTTCTCAATCTTATAAACAGACCTGGGGTTTTTACCCAGCTACATATCACAAAACAATATTTTAATAAGGATTGCTAAGGACACTAATACTCAACCATAATTTTAATAATAAAGAGTGAACTTTTGAGAGCTTACACACACCTACCTTTGTGAGCACTTTATGTGCTTTATTTCATTTAATACTTACAGTAAGCCCATAAGATATATTTATTGTGTCTTCAATTTACAGATTCCACTGCAGTTTAGTGGCTTTCTAAATGACCAAGCTGAGATTTGAACCCACTTCTTTCAGTATAGACTCCATTAATGTTGTCATCAGTATTGGTTATTTGAATCTACCCATAATCATAGATTAGTGAAAAGTCACTCTACAGTATTATTGACATAAGAGAGTATAGAGTGTGTGGGTGGAGGGGTCTAAGTATGGAGTCAGAAGCCCTGGGGTGCAGACCCAAGTGGAGACCCTGCTGTGAGTGGGGTGGTGAGTGGTGGGTGAGAGGAAAGGGGAGTAACACACAAAACTAGACAGGCTAGGTCTGCTTTGTAGCATGCACCTGGATGTTCACACGTGTCTGCCTTTCTTGTCTCTGAACTTCACAGCATCATCCAAATCTGAAGGCTCTCCATCTCAGCGCCTTGAAAATGCAGTGAAAAAAACGGAAGATAAAAAAGAAGTATTTAGACCTCTCAAGCCTCCTGTAAGAATTGCACAAAATCAATTTTACTTATTTCAAGCTTGAGTGAGATCTTTCTATTAAAAATATGTAGTTGGGAGGAACAGTCTTTTGTATGCAGCCCCCTCACAGATTTGAGGAATTATAAGGAATGCTGTAAACCTCGAAACACATTCGTGCCCCGCCCACCTTAGTCATTAAAAAGAAATACAGAAGTAGTAATAGCCTTTTTATCTCTTTGCTTAGCATTAACCATTATATATTCTTGATGTATTAAGCATTTGTAATACTGGCTTTTAGAATACCTTTTTTTTTACACTACCTTCTTAAATTCACCTGTTATTTAAATTTTGCCTTCTGGTACCTGGAGTGGCTGTTGTGACTGTTCCTCATACTTCTTTAATCCTTGCTGTATTAACTGTCCATGTAACGGCACACACTGTGGAATTTTAACGCCTGCTGGAATTTTGATTTCCTGCTTGAATTGATTTCTGTACTTCCCTCTGCCCCCTCCTTTCTGCTGTGCTTCCTTGTGCTGTGCATTCATCATTGATGGCTTCTCCGGCTCAACGGAACTGTTGCTGGACGACAGGGTGAAGTGGTAAGCCTTGTCTCTGGAAAATTCAGCATCGGAGCAATAATCTGAATGTATTTTAAACTGAGCTTGTATTCAATCTACATTTCTTCTCTTTCCTCAACTTGCTTTTCTGTTCTTTTCTAGAATGGAAAACCTTAAACTTTAGCTTTGTTTTTTTAACACATAAAATTTACTGCATGCATTTTTTTTTATTATTAAATATAGCTTTTTAGAATAACTTCTTAAAAAGCTAGAGCTGTAGCTGTAAAATGGTTAGTAAGACTCAAGGTCCAGTACTTGATCACTGCTATTTCATAGGCTCAAGCTCAAGAAAAACATGTTCTTTACTATGGAGAAAAAGAAAACTCTCTTGGGACTGCTAAAAAGAAAAAGGAAAAATGGCATAGCCTACTTTATAAAAAGTCATTATTTTTAAATAAAATTCCCAAGTAGAAAGATATACTTTAGACTTCTGTATGCAAATGTAGAATATAAATAATAATCACACTTGGAAATTATATTCGGATAATTGAGTCTTAAAATATCTCAGTATAGGAGAGTCAAGAGAAATGAAGCCCTTTTCTTTTACTGTGGGTTTCTTTGTTCTCTGATACTCATAGTCATTGGCATTATTATGGGGACATGGGGCCATGCAGGTAAGGTGGAGCCTGGGGAGGCTCCCCCCACCCACCTCCTGCCACCTCTTGTCCACATCAGTGCACACTGCTACCACTTTCTCACTTAACATGTCATGAGCCTTTTTTACAAATGTGACAAATTGTTAACAGTTGGTGAAGCAAGATATGAATGGTGTACTCATTTCACTTTCACATTTCTGTAGGTTCAAAATTTTTAAAAATAAAAGTAGAAGTTAAATATAAAACCACCACATACATACTTTAAATCAGCCCTCTTTAACTAGAATCCTGCTTTATGGACAGTCTCCTTAAAAGAATACTTTGTCTCAGAGGCAGATATCTTTATAACAAACTCCAAGGATCTGTCTACACTCATTTGTTGACCTAGAATTTTATCTTATGGTTCATAAAAAATCCTATCAGCTTATAAGCAGACTGTTATGTTTTTTTATTGTTGTGACATTAGAATGGTATACAACATCTTTTGTCTTTTCTGTTTTTTTGTCTATCTTTTGACTTTTTTGGTCTTTTCTATCAAAAGCTTTAAGATTGCACCTTCATATGATACTAGTAAATACTCTCCAAAACAGGTTTACAGAACTGATGTTGTGGCTGTTTTGTCAATAGTTAAAATGAAGAACTTCACATTCTTCGCTGCTTTTTCCCTGCTCCCTCCTACCCCCTTTGCCTTACTCTTTTCTGTCCTGTGTATTAGGATTTGACTGCACTGGCCAAAGAGCTTCGGGCAGTGGAAGATGTACGGCCACCGCACAAAGTGACAGACTATTCCTCATCCAGTGAGGAGTCGGGGACGACAGACGAGGAAGACGATGATGCAGAACAAGAGGGGCCCGAGGAACCCACGTCTGGACCAGAGGACGCCAGAGCAGCGTCAGTCCTTGGTGTATTTTAGAGAGGATGAGAGTGTCCCCACTGAGCCTTCTTTCTACTTGGAACCAATTTTTTCTAAACCTGTCATAGGAGTATGTTAACGTGTAATGAGCAGTTGTCATGGATTCAGCAGCAGGCAGCCTTTATGTTTCCCCCTCGGTCCATTGGTGTGCATGTGTGTGTCAGCGCCTCTCCCTAGTGCCTGAACATGTATTTTATTTTTTGTTTTTAATTTGAGAATACGATAAATAGGAAACTTAAGTTCAGTTTAACTGCTTTAATTAACCATAAGTTATTCATTCTAATTGTTTTGCTTAAAACAAACTGTAGTACAGGAAATTCTTTGTTGAAGGAAAAACACTAAGCATTGGTTTTCCTTGAGGAAACTTTCTACCTGTAACTGATCTCATCTAATGACTTTGAGGAGGTGAAATCAAAACAATATCTTCAACTAATGGGGTTCATGGTCCTTCGCCTCTGGATTTTGTCTCGATAGGTCATCTCTGAATTTGAGCAACGGTGAGACGGAATCCGTGAAAACCATGATTGTCCATGACGATGTGGAGAGTGAACCAGCCATGACCCCATCCAAGGAGGGCACCCTGATCGTCCGCCAGGTACCTGTGTGTTCGCTTCGTTGTTAGAGGCTGAGCTTCTGTCGTCATTAACCCACGTGCTCATTCACTCACTCATGCTATTTCTACATCATCATCTGTTTCCATGGTAACAAGGCCCAAGGGTAGTGTTGGGGCTGGGGCGGCAGGACGCTCTGCATGCCAACATGGTAGCTGGCAGTCTCCACCGCACATCGCTGCCCCCTGCATGTTTTGCGGCGGCCCTCACCCAGCACTGTGCTGCGTCTCCGTCTGTGTCTTGACAGTGGAAAAACCGCAGGGCAGCGTCCTTCAGCAGGCTTGGGCTGGGGACAGGCCAGTCTGTAGCAGGGTAGCCTTGGGGGTCCTGCAGAGCGCATTCAGCTCGGCGGTCTGCGCAGTCAGGCGGTCACTGGGAGGGCCTTGGGCAGCCGCAGGATGGGAGGGCTCTCTGCTGTGTTCCCAAATGTTAGTTTTCTTGCTCGTTGACTCTTAAATGTGTCCCACCCAGTTGTGCTCAGTTTGGATGACTAAGTTTTACAACTGTCTGTTCATTTCTCAGCGTGGCTGTGAGGAAAGTGATCTGTTTCTTATTTAAACAGAGCAGGGCACCTGTCTAGCATTCCAGACTTCTCCCTGAGTGTGTCGCATGCTGTGCCAATGCATTCGGGTGGAAAGTGGGAAGAATATGGAAAAGACCAGGATTCAGAGAAGTGATGGGGTACTTTCTAGAACTTAAGATAGATTTAAAAAGGGAAAAAAAACTGCTAGTGGTTTTGGTAACAGTGGCTAGTGTGGCAGATAAACCAGATTGAACACCCTCTGCTTGAGTCCTGTGGCCACCAGAGGAGGTACTTTGAATTCTATTGGCTCCACTTAGGCATTCAGCAAGGAAGTGTGAGCAATTCAGGCCAATTTCCTCCAGTCTTTCCTCGATAATTTAACTGTTTGAAAAGTCACACAGCACCTAAGCAAAGTCAGCTATCAGCAGGGTCATAGGCGATTCCAGCAGCGCCCGAGCGAGACAAGTATGCCTGTTTTTTCTGCAGAGTACAGTTGACCAAAAGCGTGCCAGCCATCACGAGAGCAATGGCTTTGCCGGTCGTATTCACCTCTTGCCAGATCTCTTACAGCAAAGCCATTCCTCCTCCACCTCTTCCACTTCCTCCTCCCCATCTTCCAGCCAGCCGACACCCACCATGTCCCCACAGGCACCCCAGGACAAGCTCACTACTAATGAGGTATGTCTTGCACCACAGCTGGCTGCTTTCCGAGGGTTAGACCAGCACCACCTAGGCGCTTGTTTGCGGAGGAGACCTGCCCAGTGCCCCCACCCTTCCCTGCCCACCCGCTTTCTTCTGTCACCCACCCTTCTCCCCACCCCCAAGTAACATGTTTCAGACCTGCGTACAAATCCCTTAACCTAGATCAATTTCCCGTCAAACTTGCCAGTTCACTATTTCCTGTTCTCTAGATCAGTGTAGTTGCATGGCTTTGTGTATTTTTTTTTTTTAAGTCTAAATGATTGCTGTGTTCTCAGATCCATTATGTATTTGACATGAAACTCTTGCAGTTGTATGTGCAACCTGCCTTTTTCATTCTTTTTATCCAATAAATAAAATATAGAAAAATTTGGTTAAGCAGACTTGGCCTTATGTGGACAGACCTGTTATCCCAAACAGGAATTTCCTTCAAACAGGACTGGATTGTATTTTGTTTTTACTTTTTTTTTGAGGGGGGATGTTGGGTTGCAGGTTGGTTACTCTCATTTGTTTTCACCAACCCAGTTGAAAAGGATTTCTTTCCTCAAAATTCACAGTCACACATGGTTTAAGAAGAGGCCAAATACTTTTTGGGGAAACCTAGAAAAGTAGGATGTTCAGCAAGAAAAGCAGAGGTCCAGGCATGCTTTCAATTTAAAATTTGAGAGGGAGATCCTGTGTGCTCATTCGAAGGCTTGGCTGTGGTGATCCGTCTGGGTGCTAGTTGGGTGACTCTTTGCTCTTTGGAAGAGGGTTGTCCCCCCCACCCCCAGCAGTGACAGAGTGCACCTTGAGCACCCTGTACTGAATAAAACCAGTGGTTTGATTTCATGGGAGGTTTGGTTTAAATGCATTTGTTTAACAGTTGAAGGAGGTTGAAAGTGGCATGTAGCTTTAAGCCAGTCTTGTCGATGTAAATGTTTAATTGCCAGCCTGCTGCCTGCTCCTATTTTGGTTTCCTGGTTAGAATCAGAATAATCCTCTCCCTCTGAGGAGCAGTGACAAGTGGTTTGCTTCTAATGCAGGCTTGGCATCAGATTGTCCATTGGCTGGACTGGCTGTTGATTGTGGGATAAGGGCAGGAAGCCTGCTAGCAGGCAGCCATGTCAGCTGAGAGCAGAAGGCATGGGAGCCTAGTAAGGGCATAGGCCATAGGACATGGTGACTTTAGCTGCCCATGGTGGGAGAAACGGTGCAGGATGAAAGCACTTGAGCAGACATGTTCTCTTTCTTCCAGTGATGAATACCACCTGCACTCACATTCTTCCTTACATTTAAACTTGGCTCCATTTTGCTCTAATATACAGTATTTACTATAACCCTTAACTCACTAAACTGGCAAGTTTATTTTTCTGTTTGTTTTGTTTTTAATTATCATTACATTTCCACTTAACAATTTGTTTCACTTTCTTTGTGTTTTTTTTTTTTGTCTTAAGTTACATTGTTAACCAAAACAGTGGTGCTCGTAAAAGAGCAAAAGGATTCGCCTTACTCTGTCGTTTGCACCTTTCACTGATGAGCCTGTTTGATGTGGGTTTAATGATGCCGCATCTAGCATCTAAAATGTTGGCAGCCAAAGCTTCTGTAGTGTTCTGGCAAGAGGCTCACTTTAAAACAAATAATATAAAATTAAGATTTGTCAATATTTCAACATAGATTAATTGGACTTTTTGGGGCAGGAGAGTAAATTCAGAATTGATGAATTGAGGTCAAGACATTTCAAACCTCCTTTAGGAGTTATCATTATAATTATTTACTTAAAAAAAACTAGGAGCGTGAAGTGTAGATTTTATTGGTGGCATGCAGCGTTCCTCTCCTGGGTGGGCAATATTCCTGAAGAGAGAAGCAGCTCTCTCAGTGAGTCCAGGCGAAATAACCTGTTGCTGGGATGTGCTGTGCACACACACAGGTGCTCTCAAGCATTTGGGGGCTAATGCAGGCATGTGAGGGCTTTGTGTTGCGGATAGTATAGCACAGAGGTGTGTTGTAATGCTGTAATGTTCACCGTTCTAATGCCATTTGTATTAATGAAATTGAAATTTGCATTGCAGACTCAGTCCGCTAGTAGCACACTCCAGAAACACAAATCCTGCTCCTCCTTCACACCTTTTATAGACCCCAGGTTACTACAGATCTCTCCATCTAGCGGGACCACAGTGACTTCCGTGGGTAAGTGAAGCGGCGACAGGAAAGCAGCTGACAGACAGGACCCGTCACTTGGCGTTGCTTTCTGGTGGCTTAGGTGTGGCATGGCAGTGGTCGCAGGTGCAGACCTCAGACGCACACGCGCCCATCCTGCTTGCACTGCCTTATTTGCAATGAGCTTCATAGTCAAGTTCCTTTTTTCCATGTACATTTCCTATAAATTTTGTTTCTTCAACAAAAGTCAGTTATGACATGAATATGTCCTCGAGGTATAGTGTGTGTGTGTGGCGGGGGTAGGTGCCAGGTTGGCATCTACAGGAAATAACGCCGCGTGTACTGCATTGTAGTGGGATTTTCCTGTGATGGAATGAGACCAGAAGCTGTAAGGCAGGACCCCACCCGGAAGGGCTCGGTAGTCAATGTGAACCCCACCAACACGCGGCCTCACAGTGACACCCCAGAGATCCGTAAATACAAGAAGAGATTTAACTCTGAGATTCTGTGTGCTGCCTTATGGGGTAAGTGTCTTATTGCTACTCTGCCCTTTTATTTTTATTCCAAACAGGGCACTGGTCTTTTAGAGAAGTACTGTTTTGGATAGTTTGAAGATGTTTCGAAAAGCTGTTGATGGATGAGATGGCAGACATCTGTGACAGGCCACCCTTCTGTAGGATCAGGGCAGGTACACGTGCGGGCTGGCACTGGTTCAGCCATTCTGTATTAGAAAGAATGACATCTCCATTCCTTCACATAAAGAAGGGAAGTGAAAAGAGAGAAGCATTTGGTTTGGCCCATATTTATTGGGAGACTGAAGAAATTTATTGAATTACTTTTCTTTAAATATTTTGGTTTAACTTTTTTTTTTTTTTTTTTTTGCTTTTTGCTTTTTGTAACTTAGGCCTAACATGTAAATGAGGCTTTTAAAAGCAGTCTGCCACTGGCCAATTTTGGGGACCATGGAGCTGACTTTACCTGTGGAATACCTGCAGTATTAGGTCTTCAAAACCTAAGACACCACAAAAGGATACTCGTAGAGAGTCTGCCACACATGAGACTCTGCCATTTTATTTTCTAAAACTTGCTTTCTGTCACCCCCTGGCCTTCTTCACTCCCACAGATGTCCTGCTCTTGGCCTCACTTTGTCTTCCAGCCCCACGCTTTGTTTTAGTTATGCTTCCTGAACCCCAAATTGGGTGTTTTTAACAGAGACCCTACTTCTGCTCGAAAGTCTCTTACTTCCTTGACATTGCAGTGCAGATGGGTAGGAGACGTGCAGTGCTCTCCTTAGATGGAGTCCGCTGCCGCCCTTCTCTGTGTGTGTATTCCTGGAGTGTCCTCGAAGGCCTCCACTTTCCCCATAGGGACTGAGCCAGCCCTCCTCCCCCATGCCCACCTCAATCCAACTCCGGTCCGCCCCTCCCCTGCCTGCCCTGAAACAGTGAGGTGACGCGAGCCTCAAGATGTTCATCATCCGCCCTCTAGATTTTATCTGTCTGCTGACCTCCCTCTGGGCGCTTGGAAGCTCCTGCTCAGCCTGGCTCCCAAGGGCTTGCAAGGTTGTCCCCTCCCATTGTAGACACACCTGCGTTCTCTTTCATTCCTTCAGATCTGGATTTCTGTCCCTGTCACTGTTGAGTATTTTAAATCCCTTCATGATCATAAGGCCTTTTCTTTACTAACCCTCTAGGTAAAGGTAACAGTAGCCATTGGGATAATTGGGAGCACGTGAAAGCAGCTAGCACAGCGCTGTCATCGTGCACTGCTGCTGCTGCTCAGTGAATGTCAGCCGTGACCATTTCAGAGACCTGAGTTCCATCATTTTGTTAATATTAAAGGCCTGTTATGGGGGTGTATATGTCTTCAAAACTATGTTCTTCAGTGTGGAAGTAGTGCTAATTATATCAATTTTTTAGAAATTGAAGTAATTTTTATCCAGAGTATTTACATTGTTAGTAGTCTTACACTTATATTTCTTTGATGTCCTGCCAAGTGCTGGACCCCCTTCTGTTTGCATTGACTAACATTTTTAACAAAAATTCTTCTTTTTCCTAATTAACTTCTTTAAGACCTCGGAAAAATAGAGTATCTTGAACTTGCATTATTAAAAATGAAGTAGAGTCTACAACTATGCTACCTAAACAAGCCCAATCCCGTCTGATCTCAAAAGCTAAGCAGGGTTGGGCCTGGGATTGTAAGCTGTCAAGGTCCTTACATTCTGTGAGGTCAACCAAGGGTTGCCTCACCTAAAAAATAAATAAATAAAAATTTAAAAAAAAATGAAGTGGAACTTTCTGTTTGTCACTGTTAGAAGAAGAGATTGGAAATAACTTAAAGTTGAACTGTGTTTTCTGTAACTTAGTGTATTTGTGTTGCTTGTGGTCTGCGGGCACGTCAAGTGGTGGTTTTCCCTAAACTGCTTGTAATAGATGTCATGAGTTACCTGTTAGGTTAAAAATAAGCCTCCTAGAGACTTAGATCCAGGAAAGTTAAAACATGTACTGTGAGAACTGTTGACTGACGGGGAGAAAACTTAGAGTTATTTCGAAGTGATAAAATCGACACACTGACATTCTGCTACCAGTGTTAGATACATATGTTTTTTGTATCCCTTCCTAGAAGATGCTTGCAGCAAGCATTCTTTTTTAATCATCTCATGTAGCTTTTGTTTTATAGATTGCTGCATATTTATTTTGTTTTTTTAATAAGGCAGTTTTCTCATGTTTGCAACTAGGATTGTTTTAATACATCTTTTGAACATGATATTTTCTATGCTAATGTTCATAATGAATTGTCTGCAGTTAATTACAGTGCTTTGCCTGTAGTATCATAATTTATCATAGAATTTAAAGGAAATTTTAAGTCCTCCGTGTTACACAGCTCTTAGCCATTTTTCCTATCAGCCTACATCAGATCTCTGTAAGTACAGTTGCAGTTCCCGGTACAGCTTATCTTTGAATGATCAGCATTATAAAGTTTAATTATATCTAACAGTTGGAAGGTTTTAAAAGTGTATTTATAAAAAAGTTATTGCAGCATGCAACTTAATCTTTTTTGCAGCCCCGTAATATCCAAAGTTGTTATTTTTAAGTGACTATCTATATTCCTTTGACTGCTAGCACTTAGTACTTTTACAAAATTACACAGTTCTTGGAACTACATGATGGAGAATTAGAAGGTAGGCTATAAGTGCCAGAATATCTATAATTTTTGTGTATTTGAAAAGATTTTGTCAGCTTTATCTTTTATTCTTTCTCATTGTAAAATGTTGATTGATATTTGAATGCTATTTATTTTGGAAACCACAAATAATAGAAAGATTTCATGACGCTCATGCTTTGGGTAGTTATTACCAGATTCTTGACATAGATTTTTTTTTTTTTAGCTACTTGATATTGAAGATTGACCAGGAAAATATTGAAATATTATATGAAATGAAACCTTTCAAATGGACTCCGTGTCTGGTGGCAGCTTATCAGTTAACGTTTTAGCTGCTGAAATCGGGGCATGGGCTTGCTCTCTAGCTTTTTCCCCTTATGTGCTTTTTCATATTTAGGTAGCTATTTCATCATCACTTTCCAATGGTGATTTGTTGCAGTTTGTTACTTTAACCTGTAACTGTTCTAATTATTTCTTTTTGTGGGTAAGTTAAGGAACTTTAAAGCTATTTAGAAGTACCTCACATAGGTCTGTGAAGGGAAAACACCAAAAGTAATGACCAAATTCTGTATTCGTTGGGGAGGTGGTCACGGTGAAACAGCAACCTCAAATGTAAAACTGTGTGAAAATGCATAAGCATTCATTGCTCTTATCTTGGTAATAAATCTGTTTTTAATTAGACAACAATTTTTTTCTTTAAGTCATTATCTCATGGGTATATTTCTATTAAATAATTTTTTTATAAAAACATAATGGCTTGTTGTAAGCCGTATAAAGTGTAATGCCATGAGCTTTAATTCAAAGCCATCATGTTACCTGATAAATAAATATCATTATCATCCATAGCTACACTGGCGACGACTAGCCTCATGTGGCTGTTTAAATTTAGATGAATTAACATAGGAAATTCTGTTCCCCAGTTGCACTAGCCACATTTCAAGTGTGCAGTAGGCACATGTGACCATTGGCTGACGTATTGGATATCACATAGAAAGTTCTGTTGGACAGCTGGTTTAGAATGTACTTTCCAAAACCTTAATTGTAGATAATAGAAGAAGCCTTTATGCGTTTACGCTTTTTTCCTTATGTTGTACATATGAATGTTTTTTGAGGATTTTGATTACTTTTAAGGATCATTCTAGAGGGGTAGTGAATACTCAGATTTTTCCCTTTTCCCCAAAATTCCAGAGGCTTCCCCAAATTTTCTGAAGCTATTTTGTACTATTTCAGGCTGTAACAAACTGTCTTATGAAAATAATAGTACTAGAGAGAAGGCACCTGTGATTTGGTGGAGATGTACATGGGGCTATGTGCTATGGAAAACGCACCGTTTTCGCAGGGGCAGGATGAAACCTGCAATGTATGCCTAATAGATTTTTAATGGGGAGACTTTATCAGGTCACATTATTAACAGAAACTGTAGATGTCTGTCTTTACACGTTTTAGAGTTTTTCAGAGTTTCAGGGATGCACTATGTTCGTTTAGAGCCCACAGTGCTTCGGCGTAGTTTGTAGCTGTCATCCACATGTGTCTGGCACTCTGGTAGCTGCTGAAGTTCTTATTTGAGTTTCAATAGCAGTGATAGTAAGGACATATGTAAATGCCAGATCCTCTGCTTTCCCCCAGGACCCCAGCAGATGCTTCCAGTTTCCTCACATGGCTTGCTTGGGTGGACACTGCTCTCCAGGTGTTGGGGTTTCACCACTCATTGCCGAACAGGCCCAGGGCCGAGAGAGTGCTGGGAGGTTTTCTTGTTGCCTTCACAATTGTTCATTTGAAATTTTCTGGCAATAATGTGTGTGTATGTGAAATAAAACATGGATCGCATGATTCAAGAAATTCCTGCTGTTGTTCCTTGTCATTCCATCTACCTGAAAATACTGATTGAGCAATTACTTTGTAAAAGCACAGATATTTCATTCCTTGTCTCAGTCAGTTTATTACTCAGTTTAGGGAATGTAGACATCTGTTCAAGTCCCCTAGGAATATAAGGTGATCTCCGCTATGTGTTACAAAGTTGGTTTAGACCAAGGAAGCAAGTGCATTTGGGGAAATAAGTGTGTAATAAAGAGGGAGATAACTTCTCCCTTGGCTAAAGGGGCAAAGGGTTTGAATGGCAGATCAAAGCTCTTATACCCTCTCCTGTAGAGAGTATGTATCTTTGAGGATACTGCAGGACTCAGGACTGTGGAAAAACTAGGATTATTTTGATGTGCAGCCATGAGAAGGGGTAGAGGTATTGTAACAACCTCAGTTAAGGTCTCTATCCATTGATTGTAGGGTGTCCAGTGCCTGACTTCGGGTGAGAGCACAGGAAAGGGAAAGGAAGGGGATCTTCTCTGGTTTTGGTGGCCAGTTTGGCTGGCTTTATGGAGCACTTGTGGGAGAAGGTGTTTCTGTTTACAGAAGTGGCAAAGGGCGAGAAGCTCATTTCAGCAGAAATGTGTGGTAAAACAGGGAGGGCGGGTGTGGAATTAGGAGTTAATGGTTTGGAGGTGCTACTCCAACAGGCAGACAGCAAAGAGGACGTAAGTGCTTAAGAAGCAGAGAAGGCATGTGGAGACGGGGAAGGAGACCAGATGCAGCTGGGAGAGTGGGAAGATGCTGAGCACAGAGAGCCAGGACGAGTCCACTGAGAGGTCACAGTGTTTTTATGTTCTTAAGAAACTGAGGGACAGAGAATTAATGCAGTTGTTTTTTTCTTGAGGATAATGGGGGAATAGTCTTTAAGAAAACCTTAAACTGGGTGGTAAAAGCCAGATCAGTCATAAACCATTGAGGAGTCAAGGGACATATATATAGCCATTCCAGAAGTTTGCCAGTGAAAATAATGACAGATAAAGGAAGTACAAAGTGACCAAGAGGTCATGTCAGATGAAGGTTTGTTCAGGTGTCTGACATGGCAAATGAGATATAACACCAGGGAGACAGCGCGGAATGTTCCTGGGGCAACGAGGAGCCCAGAAACTGGTGGGGTTGTGAAGGAAATTGGAGATGAGGCTCGCTCGCTTTTTCTCTTACATCCTTTTTTGTGTTCAGGTAAATATTTCACCATCACTTCCCCATGGTTATTTGTTGCAGTTTGGTTAGTTTGGCCTGTGCCTGTTCTTATTTCTTTTTGTGGATGAGCTAAGGAAACTACTTTTTGCCAGATAAGTGTTGTTATCCTTCCCATACCATATGCAGTATAAATTTGGCCTTTCTGTCTCCTTGAAACAGGAGTGAATTTGTTAGTGGGTACAGAGAGTGGCCTGATGCTGCTGGACAGAAGTGGCCAAGGGAAGGTATATCCTCTGATCAACCGAAGACGATTTCAACAAATGGATGTCCTTGAAGGCCTGAATGTCTTGGTGACAATATCTGGTAAGTGTCTGTTGAGTGAAGCAGGATTATAGCGCCGTTTAAACAATTGCTTCCCAGCACTACATGGCTAGCTTATCTTCTGAAGTAATGAGATTTTACAGTCACGTGATCGGAAGATGTACTCAGATGTGACCCACATGTGCGCACTTTACCGTGTCTCCTCTAAAGAGCTGTGTGGAAAAGCTGCTGCCGACTGGGCTGAGTTCGCCTCACCCAGTGCCTGGGCCTGTGCTCATGCCGTGTCACAGGCCCTCCGTATCAAGGAACTGTTCGTTGCCATGATGGTGAAAGCACTGTATTATTTTTTTTCTTTTGCCTATTAACACTGTAAGTTTCTTTTCAGAAAGAGCATTTTTTTTAGTATAAAGTTTATATGTTCTTTGTAGAAAGTAAGACACCACTACAGAAAACCAAGCAAGAGGAATAAAAAGGAAAACCCAGAAATAGCACGTATTAACTTTCCAATTTTTAACTTCTAATATTTTAAGCATACGCAAACTCAAGATACACACTTAAGAGGAAAATCTGCATGAAAATGGTTATGCAGTATTTTAGACATCCAGAGGATAATAACGAGAGAATAATGTCACCCATGTATTAGTTTTAACTGATGTTAAAACACACCCTTGTACATAAACTTAGCATCCCCCTCCCATCCACCTGCTCATGCTAACCACTGTTTTGTAGTTAGGATGCATCCTGTCCATTCTTGCTCCAAACCATGTAGCTTGTTCTTTCCATGTCATTAAACTTTCCTGTGTGATACGTATTTTACATGGCTATAAAATGTTCCTTTGCACAGATGCACTAAAATTCATTAATTCATCTTCTGTTGTAAGTATTTTGGTTTATCTCTTTTTTCTCTCTCATGTAAACATTTTCCACAAATATCTTCGTAACTTACATAACTTTGGGCACACAACACATATTTCATAGGTCATAATTTTTTAATTTATATTATTGCTGAGATCAAGGAGCATGCAAAATTGTAAGACTTTAAATGGTCCAATAATAACTAGCAGTGATTCTGATTTAGTTATCTGCCAGCTCAAGCTTGTTTGTTTATATGTAACAAAATTTTTGCAGTTATTTTAGTTTTTAAATAGACTTGGTTGTAAATAAAGACGTTTATTGAAATGCAAAAATTTTACCATCATGCTTAAATGAGAAAACAGCCATATAAAACTTGTGTGTTGATGGAGAGTAAGTTGTAAAGTAGGAGAAAAAATAAATCTGCAGCTAAAAATGGTTTGAACTTCATTTTGTTACACAATGAACAAGGTGATTCCTAGGGATCAATAATCAGCTGATACCAGTGATAATTATTTGGTCTAATTTTCTATATTCTTTTCTTCTCTAGTAGCTTTTAGTGGTTTTCACAATCATAAAAGTAATACCTGTCAACTGTAAGAAGCTTCAAAAATAAAAAGTGTTGCCATTATCTCAGAGATAACTCTTGCTAACATTTTATTTGACTTTTCATTATACTTGTAGTTTGTCCTTCTCTATTCCTGTGTATGACCACACCTCAATTTATTCACTCATTTTACTATTGAAAGATACTCGTGTTGTTTCCTGTTGTGTGGGCTATTAGGAACAATGCTGCTGTCTGCATTCCTGTTCCTGTATTTGGGGGCTCACACACATTTATATTAGGAGAGAAATCGCTGGATTATAGCAGGGTACACGTATATCCTGCTTGAATAGATAATGCCAAGCTTTATCTATTCTGTGATTCTAACAGTTTTCATCACTAGTTTTTGAAATTTCTAGTTACTCCATACCTTTCCTATTCTCAGTATTATTGCTCTTTTAAATTCTGGACACTAATAAGTATGAAATTATATCTCAGTATGTAATTATATCTCAGGATGGTTTTAATATGCATTCACTATTGACTATGAGAGCAGGTACCCTTTTATATACCTGTGAAATAACTTCCTTGGCCTGTTCTAGTTGCTTGCCTAGTTTTTCTCTTGGATTATCTCTCTTCTAATTGGTTGGTAAGAGTTCTTTACATATTCTGGATGTGAGTCCTTTGTCAGCTGTGTAAGTTGTACACATCTCCAATTTATGGCTTGCCTTTTGCTGGATTCAAGTCCCTGCATTGGGTGATTTTTTTTACCCTTCTGTGCTGTCAAATGAGAAATAATAGCTATGCTGGAGGATTATGAAAATCATAGATGACATAGTACATGTGAAATATTAGTGGTGTATTGATACTTTTCATCTACAGAAGTGTGAGTTCTTTATTCTTTTAAAATCTAACTCAGGCTATTCATGGTGATAAATCTGGGGTTTTGAAAGTCTATCTGAATAGTTGAATTGAGTTTCTAGAAAAACTGGTACAGAATGGTTTCTTTAGGGGGTGATATTTATTGTTTATTGACGTTTCCTGTGGTTAGTATTGTTATTGATGATATTTATTTTTGAATATGTATGTAAAATACTTATATTTGTGTTTTGCTAGGCAAAAAGGATAAGTTACGTGTCTACTATTTGTCCTGGTTAAGAAATAAAATCCTTCACAATGACCCAGAGGTCGAGAAGAAGCAGGGGTGGACAACCGTCGGGGATTTGGAAGGATGCGTGCACTATAAAGTTGGTGAGTTCCAGGAGGCTGGTGTTTTTCCACCATTTAATTAGCATTTTATTCTTTGCAGCTTTTGATAATAAACTTGTTTCTGAAGCATGTAGCCTTTTTCTGCTGTTGTGTTTCTAAGGCATCTTCTGATCCTGAGGTCTCGTCTAGATTTGGGTGCCCCTTAAGCACAGCGCTGTTCATCCCCGCTGCTCACGCGGCCGGCCCCCTGTCTCATCCGCACAGTTCAACTTGTGAGACAGTTGACCCTTTGACCTTGACAGTCCACATTCTTCTCTGTAAGATGTGCTTTGGGATGACCTCTTTAAGGAAGCTTTGCCAAGGAAAGCTAGACAGTTTGGACTCCTCCTTTGTGTTCCAGGCTTACTCTTCATTTAGAAGACTATGGGTCCGTGGCAGTTGCTGACAGAATGTTTCAGTTTGCCCAAAGAGCTATGACTTGTCGTGTTGAACTTAGTGCTCCATGTAAAGCTACATTGCTCTTTACTAGTAAATGAATCTGGCTGGCCAGTCAGTCTTTGATGGCAAAAGTGTTTTTTGTTTGTTTGTTCATTTGTTGTTTGTTTTGGCACGCATGCCATGGTTCTCATGAACAAAACCAAAAGTTTTTCTTGTGTATTAAAAAAATAAATTAAAAAAATGGTACTAATGTTGAAAATAAGGGGGAAATAATGGAGCTTAGTCAAATTAAAGTTTTATGGGAGAGATGACATTCTAATGTGTCATTTGAAATGTTGAGAAGATCAACAAATGGAATAGAGGGCCTACTGAGTGGATTTCTGCCTACAGGTTGTTGTTGTTTTTTTTTTTTTTTTCCCTGTTTGTGAAAGAATATACTGTAGTCAGTTTCTTTGCTCTCAGGGATCTTATAGCTCTTGACATTGTCTTCTTGTTTATGTAATCTGTCCACAGCCCTCAGTTCATTGGTTAAAAATGATTGCAGGAGCCACCCCAGCCCTGGGACAATTTCAAGTGCATTGGAAAGTACTGCTGTCTCCTTTGGTATAGATTATGGCATTAGGATTTTCTGTGTTGTGCTTATGTGAAATATTGTTATTTGTTGAGGTGTGACTAAATCATAGAACTAAAATCACCTAAGGCTAAATTCAGTGAAACAGCTCTTAACAGCTGCAGTGTTCACAAATCTCCCTGTAGGGGGAGCTGAGGCAGATGTGTTAGATGGAAATGGGCTTTTCATCAGAACAAAACAGCAGTCCTCAGGCCTGTCATTCTCATAGAGAAGAGAATCGTAAGAATTTTCTGGAGATAAGAGTGTATAATACCATTCATTTAAATTTACCTTTAAATTAATTAACATGGGATAAACTTTAGAATTTAGTTCTTCTGTGGCACTAGTACCTTCCAAGTGCCCAAAAGCCATATGTAAACCGTGGCTGTCATATTAACAGCACCAATAAAAAACCTTTCCATTTTCACAGAAAATTCCATTAAACAGCACTGGTTTGGACAACCTCTTGTAATCCTTTGTGACTTAATATTGATGTTGATGACCTATCTGAATAGTGATGGTATGTGCAGAGGTGTCAAGCTAACGAGCACCCCTCACTTGCAGAGGAAGAGTCAAATGGCAGTGCAGTCTTAGGTGACTTACAGAGGAGCTGGTGGGTCTGTGCCAGGCCAGTTAGACATGCTCAGGGCCCCTCAGGGTGTCTGTTTTGAAGCAGAGTTGTCTGGTTGTAAAAGGGCAGAGGCAGCGTGCAGAGGAGGACATACGTATAGTTGGAGAGCGACTTCCTTTACTGCCGCCCTTTCGGTGCGGCACTCTGGGTAGAGCCCTGGCAGTTACTACGTCTGTAGTTGAGGAGGAGGTTTGAGGTGACACTTGGTCTTATACACAGAAGTAGACAGAATTCACACTCAGTCAGTGAGTGTTTGGTACAGCCTTTTGTGTTCCTCAGTCTGTAAGCTCTGGGCAGGACTCGGGAAAAGCCACATGGAAGATTTGACCCCCTGCTGTGATTCCAGGCTGATTAATCCCAACATTGTTCTTTCAAGGTGATACTGAGCCCTTGAGACCTGAGGGCTGTGTGCCTGGCGTCACCCTTGATTATTAAATCCTTGCCATCTAAGAAGATTGGGAATATTAGGGGAGATACTCATTGGTATTAACCAGAGTGTTGGTTGAGTCCACCACAGCATCAAGAAGTATGGGAACACCTGAGTGATACAGGAAAGAATTTGGAAAGGAGAACGTGAGGCTTGATCTCGTGCAGCATTTTCTCCTGTTAGGGTGGATGAATCAGTAGAAGGCATATTTATAAAGTCTGAAGAAGACCCAAAAGAATTTAAGAGTTCCGCGTTGATACTGACCTGCATTTTTTTTTTTCATATTTGTTTTCAGTAAAATATGAAAGAATCAAATTTCTGGTCATTGCTTTGAAGAGTTCTGTGGAAGTCTATGCGTGGGCACCCAAGCCATATCACAAATTTATGGCCTTTAAGGTAACAACGTCAAGTGCACTTAGAAGTAGCATGAGCCATGCCACTGTGACCAAAAACCCTGAACAGTTGAAATTGACCATTTAAAAGCTGAGTACTGGTAGAGTGTGTAGCTTTATCGTAAGAGAGGCCATCCCTGATATAATCAGCCGAGCTACCTGCTTCCCAAGCCCTTGCAGTATGAGAGGTAGAGAGCTGGGTGTCTGGCAGACACCTTGACCAGTGCACCAACATGGGAATGGAGGGAGACAAAATAACACTACCTCCATTTCTGAAAGGCAGACCGTGACCTCCTACCTAAAGCCATGTATGTGTATAAACATTTAAATGTGGTTTTGATAATGAAAAAGTATCCACCAATGGGCAGCTTTAAGGTTTATCTATTCAATAGAGTACTAATTTAAAATTAAATTACGTAAATTCTTAATGGCACAGGAATGTATATTATATAGTAAATAGGAAAAGTTAAAAATATGTACAATATACCATTTTTGTTAAAGAAAAATGTCAGTTATTTTATGTGGGTATTTTTATTTTTTATAATTTTAGAGTTTGTGATAGATACAAATTTATGAAATTCTTAATTAAAAATGGTATTGTGACATTAGATATTATAAATAACTTAATAACATTATTCCTAATATTAGACACAAAACCTGAAGCATAGCACCCTAGGACTATTTAATGCAAGGCAAGAAATTGAGAATTTTTCATCTAAAATGATTCTCTTTATTTTTTAAAATAGTTTTGATTTATTAAGGGTAAGCTTCAGTTATTTGGAAAGTTTACACATATAGGTTGCTTATTGCTGATTCCCAGTAAAGCAGGCTAAAGGGGGTTACCATATTTGCTTAGAAAAGTCAATCTACATATTACTGACGGAGAAATAATTAGTTATAAAATTATAATCTTCTGAGGTCTGCCCTTAATATCCTTTATGTTACAGGTACTATACTAGTCACTTTAAATGTCTTATTTAAATCTAGCTTGTGCGTTGTGGGTATTGATATTTATGAAGAACCAAGGCCATCCAGGCTCGTACATGTCAGCTTTTCGTCACCCTATCACTCCAGTTGGAAAATGGAAGTAGAAATCTAAAGTGTCAAATAGAAGTCAGGCAGTGACTGCGATGATCACATGATAAAATTCTCAGTATGTGACTCCTACAAGCACCGCCCCAGCCCTCCACTGTCTGCATTTGAGTAGTTGAACAGTATGCTGCCGAAGGGCCTGATTACACCACTTTGGGTATTTTTCTCACCAAAACAACAGAACAGTAAATGATGGAATAGTGTTCTTGGGAAGTATCTCTAGATGCTCCTTAACAGACAAAAGCATAGTAAATTAAAGCCTTATTTTGTAGTGTGTTTTGCTTTTGTTTGTTGTCGGGGGGCTTAGTAATTAAATAGCCAGGCCTCCCTTATCTACTGTGATCTGTTAGAAGTAAGTTCTGCTTTATCTCACGGCTTCTCTCTTGGTTACCCATTTGTAGTCGTTTGGAGAATTGGTACATAAGCCGTTGCTGGTGGATCTCACCGTTGAGGAAGGCCAGAGGTTGAAAGTGATCTATGGGTCCTGTGCTGGATTCCACGCTGTTGATGTGGATTCAGGATCAGTCTATGACATTTATCTACCAACACACGTAAGAAAGAACCCACACTCTATGGTTGGTTGACTGGCTTCATTTTGTTTTGACTTTTTCTTTACTCTGCTTAGTGAACTAACACAAGCAGGGATCCCTTACTTCCCCTGGTATGGGGGTGAGTATATAAATGATAATGCCGTTCTCAGTAGCTCCATGCTCTGAGACAGGTGGACATAGTCTCTCCTGGCTCTGTGAAGCCCCTGGAAGCTCCCTTGCCCTGGCTTTGACTAACATGGGCTGGGTGGGGGCAGTTGCTGGCAGGTTGGAACGCCTCTGGGTTGGGGGTGGTTCGAGGAACATAATTTCTTAAATAGAGTCCACAATCAAAACATGTCCCAGGGACCTCAGAAAATGTGAGCTGGTAGAGCATATGGCCTGTAAAAGGTCGACTTTGGCACGTAGATCGCATGGGTTTTCCAAAACACCATCCCATCACTGTGTTTATCATCAGGAATATGAACCAGTGCATTTGCCATGACAGTTTTACTGAGCACTTTTGTGAGTACAGAAATAACCACAAATCTGCTCCCTGTACTGTGTCCCTCTTCTCTAGATCCAGTGTAGCATCAAACCCCACGCAATCATCATCCTCCCCAACACAGACGGAATGGAGCTTCTGGTGTGCTACGAAGATGAGGGCGTTTATGTGAACACCTATGGACGGATCACCAAGGATGTGGTCCTGCAGTGGGGAGAGATGCCCACGTCTGTAGGTGCGCATCGCTCTGAGCACAAGGCAGCATTTGTGAAAGTGGGACCTTTTCTAAAACTGCGTGGTTTTATCATCCCTGTTTTGCATATTGTTCAGACCTTTTGGCCATTTCGCAGAGTGCTTGGCAGTAGATGGTGGAATGTTAGCATGTAGACATGGGACTGGTCACAGTCTATTGTAGAACAAAATCCAAGTAATTATTTAGTACTCTTGAAAACTCCATCATCCCGGTCCTTCATTTAAGATGTCCAGGGACCACAGGACAGATGTAGTTGTTGACTGATTGTGGAAAGTAAAGGGAGACAGGCGAAGGTACATGACTTGCTTCTTGTGAGTGGCAGAGCTGCACCAGCAACATGGCCTTTTGGTCTCCTTGGGGCCACATAGGAAGATCGATGGGAAGGAAGGTGGAGATATGAAATTTTTATGACTTTAAGTTTATATTCCTAAACTATTTTGGTTTCATTACACTGAAGCCACTGCCTCTCTATCGTCATTTCTTTTTTCTGCTGTCCCTCATGACTGGTTAGATGAAAAGAGAAGCACTAAACTCTGAACTCAGGAGGTCATTGCTCAAGATAAGTACAAAAGGCATCAGGGAGATTAACGAATTCAACCATTGAGTCAAATTACCACTTCCCAGGCTAGACCAAAAGGCTACAAAGGCAGAGCTCCTTAAAAAAAAAGATCTTTAAATGCTAGACAGTTGGGGTGGGTGGGTGTGTGTGTGTGAGAGAGAGACACACACACACACACAGAGAGACAGACACATAGACACACACAGACAGACACATGAGCAGCATCTTTCTGTGGCTGTTTCCTTGTCTTTAACATTAGGTGTTTTTCCTTTTCTAAAAGCATATATTCGATCCAATCAGACGATGGGCTGGGGAGAAAAGGCCATAGAGATCCGGTCTGTGGAAACTGGTCACCTGGATGGTGTGTTTATGCACAAAAGGGCTCAAAGACTGAAATTCTTATGTGAACGCAATGACAAGGTAACAGTGTCTTTATAGGCTTTTTTTAGTTGTTTCTCTCTTTTAGCAGTGGTTTATTTTCTATGGATTTAATGAAGCTTTTTCCTGCAGTTTTGATAGATTCTGAAATAATTCAGAGAGCTTTTTAGTAGTAACTTTTTAGATCTGTTTATTGGGTTTGAGGTATATGTATATTTTTTTTTGCTATGAGGGAATAGATAGATTTATCTCTGCAGAAATCATCATATATTAGTTTCTTTTTTAAAACCCCATTAGGTGACCTGTCTAGACCATGTTTAGCTTAGGGACAAGGAAGGTTAAAGCTGCCAGTCTAGATGGATGGCTTCTTTTGTGATTAGAAGCAACCAGCCATGCAGATTCGGGTAGAAGGATCCTCTCCCTTGACCTATGTCAGAAAGACACACTTGTTTGTCTGCCTTTTGAGTAGTGACATATCTTCCCAGTTATGTCAAATGCCTAATGGTATAAATCATTTTATGTAGAATCACCAGTGTCTCTTGACAGCCAAGAGACCCTAGGGTATTCAAGCCCCAGGATAAAAACCGTTGTTTTTCTGAACTGACCACGTTTTTGTGGTCTTCTTATCCTACTCACTCTCAGGGTGTCCCTCCCAAAACCAGCCTTAGAGTGGAGCAGACAGACAGACAGATGGCCTATCCTGGCCTGCTTCAGGAAGGACGTGGAAGGGAGCTGATTTTTGCCCAACTTTCCTCTCCTTTCCAGTTGGACAAAAGCATGTCTGACTGCCTGAGGCAGCCTGCTCTCCTTATATTCCCATTTCTTGCTTCATGTTAAAATACAGGAAACATCCAGCAACCAGACTTCAGGTTGACTTCTCAGATTAAATTTAAAATTTCGACATGACAGCAAAGGGCTGTAGATCTCTCCTTGGCAGCTGGTTCTCTTGCCTGCCCACGGCCATGCTCAGCACAAAAGCCATGTCACCACTGACCCACTTTCCCCTGCAGTCCTAAAGGTCACTTGCTCTAATGGAGTTGACGTTTGTTTCCTACATAATCTCTCCCAAATCTTTTATCTTGAAAATCCATACAACCTCAGACCTAATCCAGGATTTTACCAGCTTTTTGGCATATATTTTCTTAAGTATATTTAATGTAGCCATAGTTATAATATTCTTCAAACTTTAGGTATTTAAGTAATTTTATCATTCATGATGTCATATCCCTTAAGGTTTACTAATAAAAGGTACAAAATTAAATTACTCTAGAGAATCATATGAAATAAGTAATACATTTTAGCTTTATTTTTTAAAAGAGAAAACATTAGGTTGCTGAGGAGACTTCCCCGTTGCATATGGAATTTTACAAACACACTTCTGTTCAGAAGGCATCCACAGTGAAGGCAACAGAAGCAGCCCAATTTTAGAACCATCATTTCTTTTTTTCTTTTGAGTTCTCACAATGTGGCAGTGTAAAAGGAGTTAGTTGTTATAAACATTGGCTACAGATGATCACTCCTTATAAATGAGAAATTGACTGCCCCCTACCCCAGATTTTCTTTTGAAAAGAACCTCAGCTTGCCAAATGTGGAGGTGTGGCGGTCGCTTGTGGCCCTCGGGGACCTGCCTGAGAACCTCAGAGTGCATTGTCCCGCCCACACCACACTTTCCTTTTCTCTTGCCTTCGCAGGTGTTCTTTGCCTCTGTTCGGTCTGGTGGCAGCAGTCAGGTTTACTTCATGACGTTGGGCAGGACTTCCCTTCTGAGCTGGTAGAAGACGGCGGTGAGGATCGCCGGCCCCCAGAGCCTTCAAGGTCCTGAGAACTCGGAATTCCTTGCAACTGGAGCTCAGCGCTGCAGCGGGGCCGCCCAGGACAGCTGTGCGCACAGACCCGCGTGTGGGGTTCTTTCCTCCCCTCCTTCCCGCTCCTCTCTTACCAGTTTACCCCCATTCTTTTCTTTTCCTTACTCACCAATAAATCAAGGCTGCAATGCAGCTGGTGCTGTTCAGATTCTACCATCAGGTGCTATGTTTGGGATCGAGCATCAGACCAGAAAGCAAACGTCTTTCCTCAGCTCCAGAATTCCCTGTCTCTGAGTGACTCTGTCGTGTGGGTGTCTGAAGGTGCAGACTGTGACCATGCCGTCGGTTTGTCGGAAGTGGGCACGAGGAGGTGTAAAGTGGTCTTGACGAGTGGTTTGTTGAAGCGAAGAGCAGATTTAATATAGTAACATTAACAATGTATTTAATTGACATTTCTTTTTTGTAATGTGACAATATGTGGACAAAGAAGAAGGTGCAGGTTTAAGAAGTTAATATTTATAAAATGTGAAAGACACAGTTCCTAGGATAACTTTTTTTGTGGGTGGGGCTTGGGAGGCGGGTGGGTTGGTTAAGGGGGTCCCGTTTTGTTTCTTTGGATTTTTTTTCTTTGGCTTGGCCAAGAACTCAGTCATTTTTCTGTGTACCAGGTTTTGCCTAAATCACATGCAAATGGTTCTTCAAGGAAAAAAAAGAAAAAAGAAAATGCGTGCATTTGTTTAACGGCCAGAACTTTGTTGTGTGACAGTATTAGTGCTGCCTCAGTTAAAGGTTTAATTTTTGTTTAAACCTGGAAGTGCGACAACAGTTTTACCACAGTCTGCACTTGCAGAGGGGAAAAAAATTTTTTTTCAAACACATTTATTTTTTTTGCCTACCTCATTGTTTTTAATGCATTAAGAGGTGGTTTAGTTTATATGTTTGGGGAGGAAAACATTAATGTTTAATCTTAATACCAAAACTATCAGATTGAAGATTGACTTTTTTTTTGTCACAGGTCTCGGTAGACATAAGAGAAATTGTCCCCAAAAATGGGGAATAGCCATATGGCTGTATCATGCTGACTGATGCAGTCTGCTTTCTCAGTGTAGAGAGCAGGGCGTTTCATTTTCACCACATTCACCGTTAGTGGTTGGTGGGTGACAGTAGCCTCCGACCCAAGGGGCCACACTCAGTTCGGGGTTTGATAGCAGACAGGCGGTCATGTTAGAGTAGCCACACAAACTGTTCAGTGTTGCAGGAATCCTGCAGGGGTGGGGGTCGAGGTAGTTCCCTTTTCTAAAAATGCAATGCACTAAAAGTATTTTAAGAATGTGTAAGCTGGCATCTCCCCGTGTTCAGGTGTAGCTCAAAGCCCTGGCTTTGCCTGTTCTCTTGTTCTCTCTGTTTTTAAACCAGTTTTACTTTATGAATATGTTCATGACATTTGTAATAAATGTCTTGGGTAATAATTTGTTTCATGGCTCCGTGGTCACTCAGCTCCTCTGAGGTTATCCATCTCTTCTTGGTAAAGGAACAACGTTCAGTGGCGTGGTTCTGCCATCCCGCTCTTCTCTTGTTGGGTTCTGAGAGGGGCAGTGTTCTAATGGCCGCTTTAAATTCGTTCACCAACAGAAGCTTGGTGTTCCATAGGCTTAATCCTCTTTGTGGTTAATCTTCTTTGATAACTTGAAAAGGGGTGGGGGGGGGTTCTTGCCTCCCAAAAATATAACAATCATTTTCATCTATTTGCCAAGGCTTTGCCCAGCATTCTCATCTCATTTGACATCCATTTTGACTGCTTATTCTCTTCCTCTGGGCTCAGCATTTTTGCCAAAGGCTCTCCTTTATTACAAAACCCTAGTGAAAACCATATGCACTCAACAAATGCAGGAACAGCGGCTGGCTGTACACACCCACAGAGGCAAGATGCGCTAAGACAGCCTTTCTTTGGGGAGGACAAAGGGGAGTGGTCTGTCCATTGGCATGACTCTGGAGTTGTGCTGATGTCCAAAGCGGAAAGAACTAGCTCTGTTCAACAAATCTGTAGTTACCGTGGCAAAGATCGAGCAGGTAATCCCACCTTGGAAAGGACTTTTGAGATAAGACAGATTCCATCACCGCAGGACTTCAGTCAGAATCAAATTACTGCTGGCGATTTCCTATGTACATTTTGGCTTTTCAAGTAAAATGAAATGTGCCAACAGTAAACACGTGTGCGTGCCAAGAGGAGAGAAAACTGGATGGCTGGGTCTGTTCTAGTCCTTCCCGTGGCTTTGGAGAGGTAGAAGTTGGGCAGGTGTCTTTGAAAGAATACTAACATTCTGATTCCAATATGGAAGAAATAGGGATGAGGTATTACAGTCTTGATTATCCATAGACTTGAAGCACAATGTGTATAACTCAAGGGGCGTCACACAGAGAACACAGATGGTGTTTCGTTGGAATTACTGAGTGGTTAGAACTTGACAAAAACTGGATCCCGCTTCAGATGCGCTGGGGTCTGAGCTCAAGTTGGAATTGTGCCTGTCCTGCTCACACAGCCCCAGGCACCCACCTGGCCCTCTCTTGGTGTTTTGAGCTGAAGGGGATTGAGTTCATCAGATGGCCTAACCTACTGGCCTCAGACAGCAGCCTGTCCTTGAGGGGTGGACCCCTGGTGTGTGCCTTCCTTGGCTGTGGTGTCCTTCCCTTCTTGTCCTCGCCGCCTTGTCAGCCAGATTGTGTTGCTTCAGCTTCAAGCAGGTGCCCAATTAGGTCTCTCCGTAAAAGATGGTGAGCTGTTGAAATCTCATTCTTCCAGAGAAGGGATGATTTTCCTTTAACAGGGTAGTGATTTCACAGAGGTGCCAAGATGGCAAAATTACAAAAGAAAACAGTGTTACGACGACACCATTAAATATGGAACACTGAAAACTATCATAGCAGTGCTCTTCAAAATAAAACATAAATATGTCTCTGGGTTTAGTCAAGACTTTTAATAAGTAATGCCTTTCTGTATTTAAATCAGAGTAACTATCGAGTGCAGTGTTTTTACTTTTTTTCTCATGCACGTGATATGTTGGAGAAAATGTTTACAAACATTTGTTTTTGTTACACTAATGTGCATCACATATTTATGGTTTACTTTTAAGTGACTTTTTAAGTGGTGGGTTATTTAGGTTTTCGTCTTAGTTGTAGTTCACTTACCATGATTCTTAATCCCTAATTTGCCAATTATAAATTTGCTGAACAGCAATACAAATGACAAACTGCATTAAATTTACTAATCACAGAGTTGCAAAGCAGACTGGTGGCAAGTACGTGGCCTTTTTTTCCCAGTGCTAACTTGTCTTCCGTGTATTATGAAAATTACTGTTGTTCCTACCCTGCCCACCCCCCTTCTTTTTTCCTTAAATAAAGTAAAAATGACACCTATTTTCTGTGGCATGAGTTTCAAATATCCTGATCCTCCAGAATGTTTTCTTCCTATAAAGATCCATACTTTATGCACACCCCCTTCCCCAGGGCCACCCCTGGCTCCAGTGGCTCCCATATCCTGCCATCTCCCATGACAGGGATCGCCTAAGGGATCACCAGGCACGGGTATGAAAGTGGCAAACAGTTAATCAAATATCTCAATCAAGTTGGAGGTGAGCTTCCATCACCATGTTCCTGCAGCCAAAAAGGAGAAAAGCTGAAGAAATACGGTTTTATTTTTGCAAGTCTGAGGTGGGTCAAAAGTAATAGCATCATATCTGTACCTAATAGGACAGTGAAAGTACCCCTTTCTCAAAATGGCATATACATACTAACATAGGTTTAATTGGAGCTCCTTCAGTGTTGGGTCTGTGTGGCTGAGTTTCTGGGGTGTACCCCATCGACGCCCCATAGGTCTTCCAGGAGGGGTGGCTGTGGACAGGTTGGGCTGCGTCATCAGGGTCAGCCCCTTGCCCATCCTCCGGGGTTGCAGAGAGGTGGCCACGCTTTGTTTTCATCAATTGTGTTGATCAACTAGCTCCTTTATGTTTCATAATAGAAACTTGTCATTTCTCTTAAGGTGAAAATAAAACGGTAAATACCTACATCACCAAGTGAGTGCAGTTTTTCTTTTTCTGCTAGATGTTTGGGGCAGCTTGTGGGTGGTTGGGAGCAAAGACCCGGCGGAGCGCTTGTCATCCAGGGCCGCCAGCCAGTGCCCCTGTTCCAGCGCCTTCTCCACTGGTCGAGAGTTCACTTCCACAGAGCCACCAAGCCAGCCCCGTGACTGTCGCCAGCTCTGCTTCGGCATCACATTCAAGAGTGCAGAGAAATTGCTTTTTCTGCATCTACAACTTTAAAAATAAAAACATTTCCCATGCTCTACTGTAGAAATAGGAGCTATATTTTATGAAGTAAAACAGTTAAACATTGGAATTCAATGTTAGGAAAAGTAATTACTACATTTTTTTATGGGAAAGTAATGTGTGTTCAAATACTAGGTTCTCATACCTGGTCTGCCTCTGCCTTCATCTTCAGGTGAATCATGTTATATCCATGTTTCAAAATCTTCTGAAGCTGCCACTCTGCCTCTGCCTCACCTCACTTCCCTGTGCTTTCAGCCACATTCCCTGATGTCTGTGCATGGTACTGCTTTGTTCACTTATTTGCTTCTGTCTGAATACAGAGCCTGTGCAGAGATCAGTTCTCAGACTGATCCATGTAGTAAATCCTAACTGTTCTCGGGAACCACCTGACATGTAGCTGGCACCAAGCAGGCGCACTCGAAAGTCCCTGGCGGTTTGCTGAAGTAGCATGAAACTCAAAGCCTAATGTTAGTCCAAGGGGAAGCCAGCCCTCCCTGGGCAGTGTGGGAAGTGCACTGGTGCAGCCAGGCCCCCAAGGAGGAGGGGTGTGGAGCTCGGCTCAAGACTTCCCCACAGGCCCTGGTCTTCAGCAGCCCTTGTGGCTGCAGCCCAGCTTGCTGTCAGTCGTAGTGCAGGATCCCCAATTCCTATGTCATATCTCCTAGTTTGCTGGGTTGTAGGACGTTTGAACTTGATGGTCCAGCTTGAAAAGATAGAAAATCTTTATTTTTAGTTTGATCTACACCATTGAATTCTGGCAGCATGTCCTCTGTAAGTCCTGCAGTGGAATGTAGATAGAGCAAGAGCAAAGCAATTATGCTCTTTCCTTAAATGTTTTGGGAGGTGGACCTAACTACAAACCTTAGGAACCAATATTAAACAACTTTGTCATGATAAATGGTACCAAATACTTCAATTCTTTTTTTTAAACAAATTTATTGAGATGTGATTCATATACCATAAAGTAACCCATTTATAGACACAGTTTAGTGCCCTTTAGTTTATTCAGGGCTGTGCAAACATTGCTACCACATTTGTAAACATTTTCATTACCCCAAGAAGACACCTCCCACCTGTTCGTCATTATCTCTTCATCCTTCCACTTCTCCATCCTGCTAAGCTTTGGGCAACCACTCATCTGCTTTCTCTGCATATGGATTTGCCACTTTTGAATGTTGCGTATTAATAGAATCATACAACGTGTATCCTTTGTGACTGGCCGCGGTGATTTGCGTAGATTTAGCAGAATGCTTTGAGGTTCATCCATGCTGTAGTGGGGATCAATAGTTTCTTTTCATGGCGTCTTTGGTTCTTAACCATTGTCAGTAGTGCCCTCCTTCAGCTTTAGGACCAACCCCCGACCTCACTGACAGCCAAATAGGTCCCAGCCTCAAATGAAAGCTGCCCAGTTAACCTTTCACTATGATTTAAGCACTCCGGGAAATGGATCCCTACTGATATGTGTTTTTAGTTTGAGCTCTTAGAAATCCAGTGATCCCTCCCCCTACGAGATACTGATGTTGAACCTCAGGCTCATCACAGGTCATATGCAGGGTGGTCAAGTTTTAGAATGGGGACTGTTCCGGAAGCACACTGGCTGTGCCTGCAGACACAGGTCCTGCTCGCCCACAGGGGGCAGGCCTCCGGCCCTCGTGAGTTGGGAGTTGGGAGTTGGTGGGCATTCTCACTGATGTCCAAGGCCTGCGTCAGGGACTCAGGTCGCTGCTCTAATTTAAGTGCGCTCAACTCTAGGAAGGGGCATAAAAGCTGGTTCTGCTGAGCCAGACCAGGCAAATAAATACATAGAACAGTTAGGTTTCGAAAGCGCCTTATCCTGTTAGCACCTCTGTGTATCTTACTGGCACCGTAGATATTTCTTCAGTGCTGCCTCCTGGAAGGCCACCTAATTGTCCCTCAACCTTCTCTTGTAGGGTACATCATTGAGTAAGTGTAGACGCTAGTGAACTTCTGGGAACTCGGTGACGTTTTGGTCAATCTCATGAGTTGAGCAACCACTGTGTGCTGAGCAGTCTTGAAGTACGGTGCTCCTTTGCAGAAATGCAGGGGGGTCATCTAAAGGGGCAACTCCGAAAATGGTGCTTCAAGATGTGAAAGCAGAGCCTTTAGTATTGGTGCCTAGAAAGAGATTGACACTTTTTAGCTAAAACAGCCATGTGGCTGCCAAAACAGGTGGTGTGAGTTTGGACTTGGATAAAACAGAAGAGAGAGAAGTGACACCCCCACCTGGTTAGGTCACGCTTGGCTGGATACACTCGCGGGGTCCAGACCAATGGCCCCCTCAGCACAGGCTAGGGACCTGGCCGGAGAGGGCTCCAAACTAGTTCCCATAAGATTGTTTTAAAGAAAAGGTAATAAAAACAATTCAAATTGTGTAAAGTTCTAGATAACGTTCAACTAATCCATCCTAGATTAGGATTATTAACAGTCATGGAGGTTGCAAATACTTGGTGTGGTGTGCATGCTGGGCACCAGCCCCATCTAAGGGCTTTTATATATACACCCTCTCAGCCTGTAGGAGCAGACTCGGGGCACCCTTGTTGGCTAAATGTGTCTGGAGGGAGAGCAAATGCAGGAGGTATTTCCCTGCAAGGTGCCAAGTGCTAGAGACAAGGAAAGTGGGTTGAATCCACAAAGACAGTCTGCCTTCAGCATGAAGGCTACAGTCCTAATTGTCCTGGAGGAGGAAACGGGTGACCTGGCTGGCCAGCTCCATGCCCTTGAGGTTGCCTTTGCTGGGATGTGGGGAAGGTCTCTTGAGGTGTGATGGCACTAGGTCTATACATGGCTGGTAAATAGTCCAAGCGTCGTTTGAGGATGTTTTTGAACCCATGTACAAAATGACGTTGGAATTCCTTGTTAGCACAGATGGATTTTTGAGCAAATAGATATTTAGGCAATAATCTGAATGAAGGGTTCCTCCGCAGCAGCAATGGGACAAGCAATGGCATAGAGGGGAACTTTCTCCAGGACACACTTGGATCCTTTTTCTCAGTAATGTGACTGGCTCCCCAGTGAACCCGGCAACTAGGAATCCTACTGACTCTCCCACCACTGGAAATGGACAGGCCCTGCTGGGCCTGAGACCAGGTGAAGTGGTTCCGTTTGGTCCCGGAGAGCTTTCCCCATTTAGTCAGCCCTCTGGGCTGCAAAGGAGAAATGATTGCATGTTCCCTGATCCTAGTCTGTCTCAGATTTCCAACCTCATTTAAACAGTGGAATGTCAATCCATAAAGCAGACAAAAGAGTTATTGGTGTGGATTTTAAGTTCAAATTTGTAACAATGAGAACCAATACTGCTTTACCATTGGGGCTTGTGGATAACAGCTGTCGATGTCTGGATCAGATTTATTTTTCTTTTTTAGTTCTCTCATGAGATAATTCTGATGCCAACAGGTGTATGATTGCAATTTTTTGACAGTTAACCTTGCAAAAAAGAACCTAAAATGTGTATGAAGTTAACAATTTGGGGACACTTTAATGACTCATGAGTAGCAGGAGAAACTTTTAAGATGAACACAAAATTAAGTTAACCTGATAAGATACTATTGTTTTGTTGTCTCTAGTATTAAATATAGATTTGACTCTGCAACATTAAAATTTTCAAACATTTTATTTAAGTCAGTATATTCCAAAATATAATTTCAACATGTAATCAGTATTTTAATAGGATGGTTTACATTTTTTTTCCTTCTAAGACTGTGAAATCTAGTGTGTATTTCACACATCTGCATTCTGACGAGCCACATTTTAAGTTCTCGATGCCACATGTGGCTTGTGGCTATCATTTTGGACAGTGCAATGCTACAGACTTCACATATCATAGTGCATCCCCTCTGGAATCTTCTGCAGTAAATATTGTTGCTACATTTTACTGAAAATACTGAAGCTTCAAAAATTTTAGTAACCTGGATGTGGTTCCATAGTGTAGCAGTTAGCACATCTGCTTTACATGCAGAAGGTTCTGGGTTCATGCCCCAGTGGAGCCATGGTCCATGGTCTATGGCCATGCCACCCTGAATAAGCCCAATGTCTGATCTTGGAAGCTAAGCAGGCTCGGGCCTGTTAGTACTTGGATGGGAGACCACCTAGGAAGACCAGGTGCTGTAGGCATAAAAAATAATAAAATAAAATTGTAATAACCTGCCGTGGGTCATCCTAGAGGCTATGAATGGAGCAGTGAGGATTAGGATGTGGTCTGTTAATCTCCAAATTCTGTTTTTTCTACATGTCAGTGCATGTTGTTACAATTTTTTTTTTAAGTTTTTAAAAACTATTTTTGTAAGACAAATTTCCACTAAAGTGGGGAAGGAAGTGGAGAGGTGAGAATCTGATCTATTTCATTCATTCCTATTTTCATTAAGGAAACTGGATTCTAGAAAATGGATTTTTTTTGTTTACAACCTCTTCCTTCCCTGGTTTTATTAAAACAAATGTGAGAGAGTCAAAGATTAGCATGCCGCATAACTCACAAATAATCGAGGGGCCAGTCTGGTGCTGCCTGATGCGTACAGCCTCGTTCTGCCTAGGGAGACTGACAGGGCTGTAACATCGCACATCTCCCTGCCTGGGGGTTTCCTTCATTTCCTCAAGGCCTCCAGGAGGTCATAGGTGCAGCTGGACAGCTGATTTTCCTGAGGGAGGTCGGCATTTCAGACAGATACACTGCTGGGACTGGGCAGCATGCTGGTTAGGGGCAGGCCTCATCCTGCTGGGTTTCTCACAGTTATAGGGAAAACCCATCCTGCCTTTATGTCCAGGTGTGGGTCCTGCCACTATGTGATTTGTAAAAGAATGGCCTGTGTGGTAGAAATTGGAACACGTGATGGTGGCTCTCTAACGTGGTGCACTCAATGGCATATTCATACATGACTTCATCACGGACGAGATTTTGAGTTTCTATTCTTGAATTTCTCTGCGTTGTCACAGAAATCCAGGACACCTAAGTGTCTTCTAGGGTCCAGGTCATAATCCCCTTTTTAAATTTTATACACTTCATGCTTGGAGACCCTTCTAAAGATGTAGATGCAGGTATTTCTACCATGTTTGTGTTGAAGCCATCATGGTGTGAATTGGATGTCACATGAGAGAGTGCTCATCTTGGAAACTGCCAGAAGTAAGGCCTTATCACGTAGGACCAAACTTAGATGATGTTCCCCAACAACAGATAATCAAGTTTAGCCATCGGAGAGCAGAATTTTTACCTACATAAAACTGAATGTGAAGTGTCTGCATCAAAACAAGTGTTTTACAGTTTTACGCACTGCATAGTTTACTCATTCAATGCATATTTATCAAGTACCATAATTTGCATAAGCCACTATGTTACATGCTGAGATTATTGTGAAGCATGAAGGAAGAGGGTCTAATTGTAGCTCAGATTCCAAAAGGAAGTTTGTTATAAGGAATTTAGAAGACATGGCAGACTCCCCTCCATGCATGGAGGACCCTGAGGCATAGGACAGCATAGCATGGGCTCAGGAGAGAGTGAGAGGAACCCTTCCAGGTGTGGACACGTAAGTCATCCCAAGTAGTGGTTCCAAACCTTGAGCATGTGTTGGGTCATCCAGAGTGCTGGGCTTAGACCCCCAAGCTTCTGATGTGAGATCTGGGTGGGGCCAGAGAACTTGCTTTTCTCACAAACATTCAGGTGATGCTGATGCTGCTGGTCTGGGCACCATACTTTGAGAGGCACTGCTCTATAGAAATTGTTGGTCAAAATATGAAAATTAAGGTCACTGAAGAATGCATAAGGTTAGCACAGGAATTTGAGCCAAATTCCAAGATCAATTAGAAGCGCAGAGAACTCCCAGAGGCTGTCACTTGCCCATACTTCTTAAGCCTCATTAGAAAGTTCCTTCTTGAGAAAGAATCAGAGGCTGACACCTGAGTCTGTTGTCATCCCTGTGGTTTATTTTGTAGATTGACATCTATTGATAGGACGTATGCTTTGCTCTTGCAGTTGTGGGAGATACCAGAAAGGTTTGTATTGTTCTTCTCATGGCAAGGCAGCCTGGCCAGGCAACGGGAAGACAAATCTCCTGCCACGACTTCTGTGTAAGAGTCCAGGCCTCCTGGGGAAGTTTGGGGCAGGGGATAAAAGGGGTTCATTAGGGACTGAACTGTGCCCCCTCAAATTCATACGTTGAACTAACCCCAAGTGTGACTGTATTTGGAGATATGACCTTTTTAGAGGAGCGTGAGGCCCTAATCCAATAAGACTGGTGTCCTTATAAGAGGAAGAGACACCAAGAGTACCCACAGAGAGAGGAAAGGCCATGTGAGGACACTAGGAGAAGGTGGCCATCTGCAAGCTGAGGGGAGAGGTCTCAGGAATGATGCAACCCATTAATACCTTGATTGTGGACTTGCAGCCTCCAGAACTATGAGAAAATCAGTTTCTGTTATTGAAGTCACTCAGTCTGTGGTCTTTGCATATGGCAGCCCGAGCAGAATAATACAGGATGCAAGGTGAGAGGTGAATCTGGGGAAAAGGAAGGGTTAAGAAGGGAATTCTCCGTGGAGACTCGTTCGGCTCCCACCAGGTGACTCCCACCAGGCGGCACGACCTACAAAGAAGATGACATGTCATGGGAAATGAACATGAAAAGCCGAGGTTACAGAAGGCAGAGCCAGAGATGCCCAAGTGATAGACAGGCTCCACAGGTTGGCCAGCCCATAGCTCCATGGCAAAGGCTCGAGACCTATCACCTGTTTTCAGATGACACAAAAGCTCCGAAAATTCTGACACAAGTCCACAGAGAAGACACTTGAAACTTCTCAACTTTTAACCAGTTTGGACAGGATTGGATCTGATTTTTAAATAATAATGTGCCATTTCTTGCCCTGAATGTTGTGGAGTAAATTCAATCTATGTAATATCTAAATAAATAATAAGCCAAGCCTTAACACTTAAGAAAATTTTATTATGAAAAAATTTTAATGTATATAAATGATAAAAGGAATGAACCCCTATGTATTTGTCACCCTGCTTCAACTATTAAGCCATTTATAGCTGTCTCTTTAATCCAGTCTCCCACCCCACTTGGTTCATGGATTATTTTGAAGCAGTCCCCAGACATTCTGCTTTTTATCCATAAGTATTTCAGTATCCATTTCCAAATCCACCAAACCATCATCACACCCAAAAAAGTAACAAATTTTTTTATTTCTTTAAATATCATCCAGTATTTGAATTCTTTTATTGTCTTATAAGTGATTTTTAACAGTATGTTTGAATTAGTATCTCTCTTAGTTTAACACATCGTAATTGGTTGATATACTTTTTTTTAAAGTCAGGGTTATTGATGCTCAAATGGCCAGTGGAGTCTCTGTAAGTTGGCTCCTGGGTGTTTTAGACGTGGCTGTCATGGTCTTTGATAGTTTTGCTTTCTGATATTACAAGTTCTAGGCTCATTATGTTTGTTCTCTGGACCTCTGGATTCCTTCAGTGGAAAGTGGTGTTTTGTAACTATAATCTGGTTTTGATGGCATTTTCCCAACAAGTAATGATGTTGGGGATTTTTTCATATGCTTTTTGGCTATTAGTATACCTTCTTTGGAGAATGTCCATTCAGTTCCTTTGCCCATTTTTTAATTGATTTTGCTTTTTTATTGTTGAGTTTTAAGAGTTCTTTTCATATAGATATACATACATACATACATACATATATACATATATATACACATGTATATTCTTTACAATATATCCAGAATGATATATCTGGATATCATATTCTGGATAATATATTCCAGGTAATACATCTTTTTCAGTTAGATAACTTGCAAATATTTTCTCCTTTTCTGCAGATTATCTTTTCACATTTTTGATGCCCACAAATTTTTTATTTTGATGATGCCCAAATTATCTAATTTTTTTCTGTTGCTGTTGCTTTTGGTGTCATAACTAAGAATCTGTTGCCAAATTCAAGGTTGTGAAGCTTTACCTTTATATTTTTTCCTAAGAATTGTATAGTTTTAGCTGAAAGCAAACCTTAAATTGCTACAATGGGTTTTGGTCTTTTTCAATGAAAAAATGATTTTTTTAATGAGGGAAAATTCATCATGAATTTATACTGAAATTCAGGATGAAAGGATTTTTTTTTTTACCTCTTTGGTCTTATCATCTCTATTTCTTTTCTCCCATCCTGAAAGTCCTCACTCCAGATAGCACCAAAAGTGCCTACGAGTAATAATGTCAACATTATCACAAATGATGTGATCACCGAAAACAATTTAAGGTTCATTTGTAGGTTGTTTTTGTTTTTGTTTTTGTCTTTAGAGTGGTTATGATGCCACCCTGATTTTTCATTTTGCTTTGCATTTTTAGTGATTGATTTTTGAATTTAACTTTGTTTTCTAATTATGTAAAATATTACCTTGTTCTTAAGTCGTCTACAAAATAAAGTCTATTCAGAGAATTCAAGCTCCCTTCCCTCCTCTTCCCAATTTCCTTCTTTCCTTTAAAGTAACTAGTTTTATATTTTATAAAAACTATTTTAGTTTTTGGTTTATTCTTCCATTAAAAAAACGTGTATATATATACACATATGCAGATGTGTTTGTGTATTTGTATTTGCCTCTTGTCCACCTTACTTTTCTCCACCTGGCTTTTTTCATTTAATAATTTATCCCAGGATTCCCCCTGTAGCTACATATAAAGATATTTTGCATTCTTTCCCAAAAACAGCTTTATTGAGTTGTAATTTACATAGCATAAAAATCACCCATCTGAAAGTTACAGTTTGGTAAGCTTTAGCATATTTATACAATCATGCAACCACCACAGTCCAGGTTTAGGCACATCCATCACCCCAGAAAGCCCCCGCCAATCCCCTGGCTCCACATCACCATTAGCAGCTTCGTCATAGTTTATTCAGCCAGCCCTGGAGTCTTCAGTGAATAGCCTTGTGCACATGTCTTGTTCAAATTTTTGCCAGATTCCCAGAAGAATTTCTGAGTCAGATGGTCAGTGAATATGTAATTTCTGTAAATAATGCCCAGTGCCCCCTCTGAAGGGCTTGTGCCCTTTTGCACTCCCACCAATAACATATGATAAAGTGTCTGTCTTCCACGGCCTCACCAACATAGTAGACGGTGAAACTTAGAAATTGTCTCTCAATATACTTCGTATTTGAGTTCTTCTTACCATAAAGAAGTTAAACATTTTTTCAAGAGTTTAAGATTCATTTGCATTTCTTTTTCTGTGCGATGTCTGCTTCTATCTCTTGCCCATTTCTCTCTCCTTTACAATTTTTAGAATCTCTTTGTATAGTTTTGTATGTGCGTGTTATAAGTTGCAAATATTTTTCTCAGTGAGTTATACTTTTCCTTTTTCTAAAATTATATTTTCACACGAGGTAAGACATTTTACTTTTATATGGTCAACAATCAGTCTTTTCCCTTATTTTACCTGGACTTTGAATTAGGAAAAGCTTTCTAATCCTGGTTATAGAGTAATTTGCTCATATTTATTTCTTGTATTGGTATGCTTTCTTTTTAACATTTCATTTTCTTACTTGTCTGGATTTATTCAGACGTGAAATGTGAGGAACATGTCTACTTTTTATCTTTTTCCATATGGCTATCTTGATACTCCAAAACACGTTTAAGACCCCAGCTTATCCCCACAGATTTAAGTTGACAACTTTATTATATACTGAATTTGTATATGTAATTGGAATATTTATGGATTTTATGTTCTGTTCCATTCATCTGACTACTCATGCACAAATGCCACATTATTTTAATGATGCAGACTTTATAATTTGTTAAAATACTTTTTTTTCTTGATTTATCAATTTTATTAACTCTTTGTTAAGGAAAACAAGGCTTAGTCAAATTTATCCCTTGTTTCTATTCTCCTCCCCAGGAGTAGGTGCTAAGTCCTCTTTAGGCAAGAAAACTGGTTAGGCTTCAGAACCTTCACCAAAAATTGCCAACTCACCTACTGGCTTATCACTTCTCTTGGTCTATCCCTCTGCCTTTGTCCAGCTCCATAGAAAAGCAGAACCCTGGGTTCCCCTCAGAGAACATGATCTTAACCTGTCAGTTGCGCAACTCTGGTCAGAATCCAGGCTAAGGAAAAATAATCTTAAGGAAAATTACCTAAAACAGCATTTCCCAAACACTGCTCTGTGGAACACTAGTTCCTCCAGATGTCGATGGGTCTTCATGGACAGAAGTTCCATGATTAACCAAATGCTCAACTGCATACTAAAGGGTCTGGGATGGAAAGTCTCCTAGAAACCAACCTGTTTAACTTGGTTTAAACCAGCCTTTCCCCACAGTCATTGACTCTGGAATCTTTACTGATGGTTTTTTACCAGAAGCACACGCAGGAAATTCACTTCTCCATTCGTCATCCAACGCTATTGGAAAAAAATCATCTCTCATGATGCTTATTGTCCTAAACACTCCACAAAACAAGCGTCTCTCCGAGTTTTGCAGGGTGAGTGGGAACTTGGGTGCTTTTCCCTTTCTGATGAGCAGAGCCATGTAACTTGTTCCCCTTTTTGCTCAGGGAAACTCTGAGTCAAACTTAATATTCAGTCTTCGTGAAGATACCAGTTTCTCTACAATTAACATATTTGCTTCCTTCCTCTTTCCATATTCTTATTGTTTTGATTTTATTTAACCCTCTGTTGCTATATCTTTGGCAAACATTTTAGGTTTCTTTCTGTCACGACATATTTGACCCCTTTTACTTCATCTACCTATGGGCAGTGAACACACAATGCAATATATGTATGCTTTACTATTGAAATGTATACCTGAAACTTACCGGATTTTGTTAACCAATGCCACCATTATAAAAATAAATTAATAATAATAAAAAAAAAGTCAAGGCTGAAATGTTTCAAAGGGAAAACATGGTTAAGAACACCTGACCAAACTATGATGTTTGATGTTAACAGACGATAATGTGGTATCTATGATCATATAGATTCACAACATAATCATAGTCTAATCACACATTGTGACAAGTCCCCCAGACTTCAAATGATTTTTATGTGGGTTTCAATCTTAAGAAACTATTTGGCTTTAAGAATAATCACTACCATGTTCTTGTGTCCTGGTGATATATTTGATGGCAAAAAGAAAAATGGGGGAATGTGGACTGTATTTAAGAGAATAGTTTAGATGTATTTTATTTCAAAATGCAAACTCATCATCAGAGTAGGCTGGCTGTTTCCCTGGGCTCCTCTTGAACATATTACCACATACAACAGATCCTGTGCTATTCTGAAGAAACAACTTCAGTTGGCATTTTAAAGTGACAACACACAAGCCCAGCTAACGAGGGAAGGGAATCCAGGGGTGAGGGGGAGGTTTCAGAGCTGAGGTCCTCCATAACAGCATTGGCGGCCCTTTCCCTTGAACTTTTCACTGACTTATAATTAAACCACTTTCCCTAGAACATGAAATCACCGGAAGCAGAGGAGGGATCTGAACATCTGCTAATATAATACTAGTTAAATAAATTATGGGGGAATACTACAAAACCAGTAAGACTGAATTACACAGAAATATCTAACAACAGTGTTAATGCACATTAAGCACTTATGAATTTGTAATAATATGTAATCTTTGGATTTTTATTTTAGTCAGCATTGCCATGTCAGAGATACTGAATCAAAAAAGCTAAAATTTGTTACTCTGAAAAAAAATTTAAGTCTAAAAGAAATTTAAATAAATGACACTAATTTGTAGATTTATACCACTATTTTTGTTAAAGCCTAAAACAGCCCTAAGACTTTTGGGGCACCCCGTAGTATTTATTGAACAGTGCCGCCTACCAATGCTGTCTACAGTATGTTTCAAATTTTGTAAAGCATAACCTACATGTCTATATATTCATAGGAAAAAAGTCTAGAGAATTATAACCATGCATATTTACAAAGCTATTTCCTCTATTGTGGGATTCCCCCCACCCCTTACATTTTTTTCTATGTTTTTCCTACTTTCTATAGTCAACAAACAGAATTTTTTATTTGGAAGGAATAGAAAAACCTTAAAAATGTCTGCAGTGTAACAGGTCTAAGGAGATGTTCCTGGTTACCTGCCCTTTGTCCTTCCAAACTGAACTGATTTGGTCTAGCGTCCCCACACTGCCCACGCCACTCTGGCTGAGACTTGATTGGGGGGAGGGCACCCCCTTGCCCACAGGTGGGTGATCATGAATGGGTGTGTGGCTGACTCTGACAACAAGATTTGTGGGCAGATTTTCTGGAAATTTCTAAGTAAAGTGTCTTCTCTTATGAGCAAGAGCTACAGGAAGAGACAACTGCTTTCTGTTCCTCTGAAGTCTTGGCAGCAGGTTGAGAGACCTGGACATGCTGCTGTCACGGGATGAAGCTGGCTGTCATAGAGAGCAGCAGGCAAGTATCAGAAAGGTGACTCGGGCCTCAGGGTCAGTCAGCGTGGGGCTGCCGGACTGCTGGCCACCCAGGTGGGAGACCCCACACCTGTCTTCCTGTTCAAACCAATTCAAAGTAGGATTTCTATCTCTTTCATCCTCAAGCATCTTGACAGATACAGGCTCCTTCTAAAATCCTTGCTGCTGTTGTCCATTGGACAAAGTTCTTTTTCTTCAGTCCAACCTGTCAGTTCCTGCAAGTGAGAAAGGCTCAATTGATGTGGCCAGTAAGCAGATGGTGGCTTCCATTTTCCCTTCCTGGAAAATAGATTCTCTATCCGGAGCTTAAGCTTTTTCATGTGTTTTCTGAAGAAGGGTATTTATTTTTAAAGCTCTGAGGGGAAGAGTAAGCTGGCCCAGAATCACTTTCTTCCAGTGAGACATGAAACTCTCTGAGCTTTCCCCTTTACACTAAAATCAGGCAGTGGGTGCCGTGGAACAGCAAACTCACATGTTCCCAGAGCCGTCAGGGGAGCATCATAGCAAGAAGGAGCTGGGGCAGATGTGCAGGGGACCACGACACACCAGGAGGTGGACTGTGACAACACTTCCATGCAAGGTGGTGCCTGGCCAGCCATTCTGGGCTGCCCCAGACCTGCTCATATTCACACACTGCACCCCAGACACAGCCCAACCAGTGAAGAGCCCACTGAGTCTCTTCCTTTGCTCCATCTGGACACCATGCTGTTAATGACGCCGCCTATGCTTTCACCGTGGGCTGGCTCTGAAGTTGGGTCACCTCGAGTCCCTGAGGCTTTTTCGCTTTGGCTCCCTTCAAGCTCACCTTTCTCATCCTGTAGATGAACAAATGAAGGAAGAACAATCATCCTTCAAACTCCTAGTGGAACGTAGACCTGTGTCATAGTAAATCATTGATTATCCAAACAATAAATTATTTTTATGTGTATATTTTATTTCTTGTTTTGAATGTGCTGCATTCAAATGTTCGAGAGAGAGGCTCTTGGGTTAATGGCACCGGTATTTTGTAACTCTCAGTATGGGTACAGGCATGAGGTTTTTTTGTTTGTTTGCCTGTTTAGTCTTGAATGCAGGATTTGGTAAATTCTGTCTTGTTAGTTTAGGCCCATAATCTGAATTTATTAAAAATTTTCTTACCTCTGAGCCTGTCATCCCCTAAATTAACTACTACTTTGTGTTATTTGCATGTTTGAGAAATAATTTTTTTTTTTTTTTGAGACAGACCCTCAAACAAGCTTGCTTGGGGGAGAGTCAAGGGTAGAGCTCAGTGATATGCCGGCAGAAGCCTCTTCCTCACTGTTTAGGTGATAAAAATCCAGCTGAGGGGCCTGTCAGCAGGTCCACATCTCTTCCATTTGTCCAAAAAGAGGAAATAAAAGACTTAATGCAATACCACATGGACAGAACATGTGACAAATCCTGGAGCCCAGTCACAAGGCAAAGAAGTCAGTAAGTGCCCAGGTTGGGGTACAAGCATTTAATCTGTGTCAACTCCATCGGACTCCAGCTGCCAGTTTAGAGGAAGGTGTTCTTGCTTACAGAGGTGATCTAAATCTTTACGATGGAAATAAAATTTCCTAAATAATGTTTTGCCTATCTACTGTTTTTTTCTTAATATTTAATATTAAATTAGGAGTTTATTTTTGTATAATGTGAGATGGGGGGTCAGCTTACTTTTTTCTCAGGTGATAGGGGGTTGTGTCTGTACCTTCCTAAATATTTGGATAATATTTTAAATATTAATTTAAAAATATTTCCATTTACATTCATAAAAAACATTGGTCTATTCTTTCCCTTTTGTCATTGTTATTATTATAAAGTTTTATGTTAAAGTAATGCTAGTTTCGTAAAATATATTGACGATATTGCCACCTTTCTATAATTTGATATAAGTTGTATGACAGTAGAATTAACTGAGACCTGGAACTCACTTGTGAAACCATCTGGTCCCACGTACCCTTTTCAGTGATATAATTTTAATTGCCTCTTCCAGGCCATCTGTGGTCATTGATTTATTTGCAGTTTCCACTTCTTGGTTTACTTCTGGTAGTTTGGTATTTTGCAAGAAACCATGGGGTTATCGGTGGTATTCTTTTATACCAGGCTCACCTGTCCCTGTGTCTGCGATTATCTGACTTTTTCATTCTCTTCATGTATGCTTTTGCTGTGTTTCTTTTTACCTTTATCAGTCTCACAAAAAGTTTGTATTATTAGTCTAGTCAACATTGTACTGGAATTTCTAGCCAGAGCAACCAGGCAAGAAAAAGAAATAAAAGAAATCAAAACCAAAAAAAAAAAAAAGAAGTAAAATTATCTATGCTTGTAGATGATATAATCTCAGATGTAGAAAATTCTAAAGAAGCCACGAAAAAGTATTATAGCTAATAAACAAATTCAGCAAAGTAGCAGGATACAAGATTAACATGTAAAAATCAATTGTATTTCTGTACATTAAAAGTGAATGATATAAATATGACATTAGAAGGAAATTGCACTTACAATAGCATCAAAAAGAATAAAATATTTAGGAATAATTTTAACTAAGGAGATGCAAGACTTGTACACTGGAAATGACAAAACTTTGCTGAAAGAAGTTAATGCATACTTAAATAAATAAAAGATATCCTGTACTCATATTTTTAAGATGGCAATATGACCCAAATTGGTCTAAGGATTCAATGCTATCCCTAACAAAACCCCAGTGGCCTTTTTTTTCTACAGGAATGGAAAAGCTAATCGTAAAATTGATATGGAAAGCAACAATCACCAAAACAACCTTGAAAAGATAAACAAAATCAAAGGATTTACACTTCCTGATTTTAAATCTTACTGCAAAGCTACAGTAATCAAAACAGTATGGTGACGGGATAAAGGTAGACATATAGAACATTAGGCTAGAGTTGAGAGTCCAAGAATAAATTTATAGATCTTGGCCAATTGATTTTTTTTTCCCCACAAGGCCACCAATACCATTTAATGGTAAAAGAATCATCTCTTCAACAGATGGTGCTGAGACAAGTGGATCTGCATTTACAAAAGAATGAAGTTGGAACCCTCTCTACCCCATACCATATCCAAAATATTAACTCAAAATAAATCAAAGACCTAAATTTAAGAGCTAAAACTATAAGACTCTTAGGAAAAAATATAAGGGTAAATCTTCATGACCTTGGATTTGGCAACAGATTCTTAGATATGACACAAAAGCAACAGCAACAGAAAAAAATTAGATAATTTGGGCATCATCAAAATAAAAAAAAATGTGAGCATCAGGAATATGAAAAGATAACCTGCAGAAAAGGAGAAAATATTTGCAAGTCATCTAACTGAAAAGGGTATATCATCTAGAATATATTATCCAGAATATATCATAAAGAATATATATCCAGAACATATGAAAAGAACTATTAAAACTCAACAATAGAAAAAAAAGCAATTAAAAAAATGGGAAAAGGACTCGAATAGACATTTCTCCAAAGAAGGTAAACGAATGGCCAAAAAGCACATGAAAAGATGCCCAGCATCATTAGTCATGAGGGAAATGCCATCAAAATCACAATACGATGCCTTCCGTTTAGCCATGCTGTGAGGGTAATTCTGCTAATGACAAACTCTTAATTTTCCTTAGTCTGAGGATTTGCTTGGGCATGTCTCTTTGCAGAGAAGTCTTCCCTGTGATTCACTGAATCTTCTCATTCCACATTCTCAAATCTCTTATCAGATTAGGGAAGTGACCTTCCACTGTCTGTGCAGTGTTTTGCTCCCGGCTGCTTCTTTTCTTCCTTCGGGAAATTCCTGCATCAGTTTGTTTCCCTTCATGATTTCCTTCTGTGTTTGGGTTCCACAGTTTGACCTGCTCCTTCCATTGAATTTCCCACAGAGCCATCGATAGCCAGCTCGCCTCCTCCAGGTCTCAACAAGTGACTGCAGTGGTGACTCATTCAAATCGTGTACTGAATTTTTGGTTTGAAAAATTTTTTTTTAAGTTCTAAGGTATCTTTTTTGCACTGTTCTTGAAGACCTTGAAGTGCTCTTATTTCTTTTTCATCCAAGAGGTAGGGTAGTGTAGTGTGGATTCTGGAGCCAGACAAACCGCCTGGGTTCAAATCCTAGCTCAGCCTCTTATCAGCCACATAAACTTTGGCAAGTTGCTTAACCTCTCTGTGCCTCCATTCACCTGTCTGTAAAATCGGTAGAAGAATAATGGAGTTGTTACGCCAAAAGCTATACATTCCTCACAAGCTCAATGTCATGCATCTTACTCACTGGCCAGCTTCCATCTTTCCAGCTGACTTCCTCTGCTCTCGCAGCCCTGACTACCTTTGGCCTCACTTGTCTTCACTCCATCTGAAGTTCCTACCCAGGCTTTAGGATTCCCATAAGAAATGACCCCTCCTTGCATGCATGTTTCCTTCCCCTGTTCCCTCTTCCTTTTAACTTGCTTTACAGAATCACTAGTCTGGTTAATACGAAATACTCCCCCTTGCACCTGTGCATTTGACTAGAAAAAGAGACATTTGAGCTGAGTGCTGTCCCTCTAGATTCTATCCCCAGAACTTATGAGCCCTTTGCTGTACCTGGCATTCATTTGCACTACGTTTTTCCAACTCTCTCCTGCCCTCCCTTCTCACTTCCACTGTAATAGTCCCCAGTGGGGACACTTCCGCTTCAGTGGAAGCTGGTGAATGAGATAGCGTGGTCTGTCAGAGTTCAACTCTGGAGCTCTTCTAGCATCTTGTGCAGTTTGATTTTACTGCGAAATCCTGAAAGGGCTCAAGATTAGCAGAGTGTTAAATCTCTCTTTGGACTTAGTTGTTTAATTTGAACAAGAAAAAACATTTTGAAAATTTCTGTTCTAGGACAATAATCCAGACCAGACTCATCCTGGTGACCGACCACGGCGTCAGCCTCTGGGTTGCATTTGAGGATTTTGGGGAAAGGTTTCAAGGGACCTATGTGGGGAGCAAAATTGACAAGTGGTGGGGTACCCAGCACTACCAGGAAGAATAACCAGAAGTTCAAGTTAAATGAACTACTCCATGCAAATTCTCCAGTGAGTGGAATGTGTCTGTGAGTACAGGAAATAGAGTGTGGGGCTAAAATATTTCTCCCGCTCTCTCTCTCTGGGAAAGGAAAGTCAAGTCTTGAAATATCTAGACTTCTCAAAACTATTAGGTCATGCTCATTGCTAAATGCATTTTTTAAGGTGGGATTTTTTTCTTTGTATTCCTTATGGCTTCCTAGAATTCCTCCGGCAGCCAGGCTGCTCCCTGTTGGAAGGGGATTCCCTGTGTATTCACAGCATTTGGTGTTTGGGAAGTGGTGCCTGAGTAGGAAATAACAGCTGGACCACCTCAGGCAGAACTTTCCACGGGGTTACGAGAAGCAGGATTCCAGGGGCAATCCCAGTCAGCCTGAGAGTTACTCATGAGAGGTGTCATACCTGACCTTGGTGCTACTTCTGCCCAGTGAAACCTTGAAGTGAGCAAAAGCCCCTATAGCTCAACACAGCAGAGTGCGAGGAGAAGCCGGGTTTGGCTTGGCAAGGGGAGGCAAGTGTAGTGTCATGGGTGGAGCCCTCTCTCATTTTTGCCATTGCCATCAGTCAGGTCACCTCACAGGAAACTGTTTACCTGGGCAGTTAAGGAGGCAGAATCATGTGTGTATCCATGGGCAGCAGTGGACAAGTGTGTCCTTTCTCTGTTGATCCATGCCAGAATCTCTCAGGCATGAGTCCAGACTCAGTGACCAGGAAGCAAACATATAGAGGATCAGAGGGCCATGTGTCTCTCAACAACTGCCATCAGGCAGATCCCAATGTGCCCAGGAGGCAGAGGTGAGAACCTGCAGCAGGGGGTCAGGAGGGGCGTGAGAAGAAATCCTTCTCTTCTGGCATTGTCTGGAAGAAAGCAATGCCATTCTGGGCTGTTTGGGAAACGAACACTTAGGAGGCCTTTCTCATCCCCAGGTGGCTTAAAAAAATTTGCTTGCTTGACTCCAACGCAGTTGTTAAGGTAATTTCGGCTGCAGTCAGAGATGAGAACAGCCAGGTTCACTCCGTGCTTGTGAGACACAGGGACAGAGGGGACGTCTTTCCAGCCTGCCAGGCACCATGAGTGGGAAGACGGAATGGAGGCAGGAGATGGACACGCCGGGGCCCTTCCCCTCAGTTGCTCATTTGATCCCCCAACTCTGACAGATAACATGGCTCTGAGGACAGTAACACTGTCCCCTCATCCTCATCTTCCTGACCCAGATTCCTGTGAAGAAGTTAGAAGCTGCAGAGTGAACACAAATACCCGGGATAACCTTCTGCCCCCAAGCTAGGCTGAAAAGATAGAAGCATAGATATTGGGTGTTTGAAGCCATTTCTTAGATTCTCTCTACCCAGTGAGGGCTATGTGCCAGTGGAGGGGGCGATGTTGGGAAAAGAATGAATAGAGCTTCTTGACTGGTGAGCTAGGGGTCCATGCTCGCATGCGAGGTCCCTTGTGGTGCTGGACAGAGCCTGGGGTTAGAGGAGGAGAGGGTGAGCTAGGGGCTGACTCTTCTCATGTCTCCACTTCCTGCCCAGAACTCCAAGTGTGAGTCCCGTGTCTCCCTCCTTCCAGGCTGGTGTGCTGGTGAACTTGCTTAGGTAGGAGTGTACATATTTCATTGAACTATTTGTCGCTTGAGACATAGCTTTTCAATGTTTAGGTTTAAAGTTTTAGGTCCTCATTTGTAATCTTGCCCATGGCCCTGCCATGTTAATGGTTGACCAAAATGTCAATTCTTTTCTTTGCAGCTTTCTTGAGCTAAGCTCTTTCTTTGCTAGATCACATGTTTCCCCATTAGCTTTCTCTGGGTAACAAGCTACCTCAAAACGAAGTGACTCCAACAACAAAGATTTTAATGATTTCTTATGATTTCATGGGTTAAGCCGGTGGTTCTTCTGGTCTGGGCTGGCTCAGCTGAGGCTGCTCTGGTCACGAAAACCGTGGTGGCCAGGGCCTTTCTCTACAAGCTCCGCGCCCCAGGAGGCCAGCTCGGGCTCGCACACACAGCACTGGCAAAGCTCCCAGTGTGAGAGCAGACACTGCTGGGTTTCTCGAGAATCACATTTGGATAGTGTTTGTCACTTCTGCCACATTCTGTTGGTCAGAACCAGACACGAGGTGACCTGGTTTTGAGAATGGGGAATAAACAGAAGGAGCTGCAAAGGATTTGTGGCCTTTTTTTTTTTTTTAAATTCGTCACAACATACCCTCTTCCTTTTTGGTCTATTTCCTAATTCAGCAGGAGCACAAATTCCAGTAGTTTCTCCAGAGGGGTGCATAGGAAGTAAATGTTCTGAGTTCCTTCATATCTAAAACCAACAATGTGATTTAGTGTGGGGGCTGGTCACACCAGAAAGACCAACAGTGTGATTTAGGGCTGAGGCTTTGTGTCCTGCCTGAAGGACAGGAGACCAGAGCCTGACATCAGCCTCGTGAACTGATATGCCTATGTATTGGAGCCCCAATAAAAACTCTGGACAACGAGGCTCAGGTGAGCCTTCCTCATTAGCAATATTTCACAGGTGTCATCACATACCATTACCAGGAAAATAGTGTGCCCTGCCTGATGCCACGGGGAGAGAACAACAGAAGCTCTGTGTTTTGTACTTTTCCTGGATGGTACCCAATGTGCTTCTTCTCGTGGCTGATATTAATCTGTAGACTTTCCCTGTAATAAACTGTACCTGTGAGTATAAGAGCTTTCAGTGAGTTTGCAGTCCTTCTAATGAATTACAGAACCTGAGAACGGTTTGAGGAATTCCTCAACTTGCATTTGGTATCAGAAGTGAGAAAGGTCCTTTGTGGACTGTGTCCGCTGATTTGGAAGTTGGATAAATTCTTACAGTTCCCCTAGAAATCTTTCTTGTTCTCTGACTATGCTTCTGTCTTAATGTTTTATTCTTATAATATGTACATGTAAAGTGGGTGCAATATCTTCTCTTATTTTTCTGAGGGCACTCTAAGGTTTTAATTTCCTGTTCCTTATTTCTTCTTCCTTCAATTTTCTGTGAATTTGTTTGTCTCTTTTGGTTCCTCTCTGTCATGTTGAACACCTTCCTGAAATGTCTGCTTATTCATCACTATTCATTCATGTTTAAGAATGAGGTATGAGGTGGCAATTGTAGCCTCGTGTCCTGTCCTTGTTGACTGGGGGTTTATTAGCATGAACAGATGGTTGGTTGGTCTTTCCATAGGAGGATCCCCCATCTGGAGATGTTTTCTCTGGCAATTTGAGATATGTTGTATTTCTCACAAACCCTCTGATTTCTTGTGGTGGAGGTGAGATAGACCTGGCTAAGGGAGTTCTGGAAACAGAACTTTGTCAGGATCAGATTAAAATTCATTTCTTCTGTCTTTGGCTCTGAGTTCTCACTGCTCTTAGTATCCTGGAGTCTGGCACCTCCATGGTGCAATTTGCTTAAAGAGTATATACTTCTTTCTGTTGTGTGTTGTGTTGGGGGTGGGGATGGGAGTGTGGAGGAAGAGCAGACACCTTGCTTCCTGAAGTGGAGCTTGGTAGCAGTCAACTCAGTCCTTACATGCACTGCCATGGACTATTCTCAAGTGCTTTGGTCCACGTCTTATCTCCTCAATCAATATTGTTCAGTCACAGCATTTATTGGGATTATTCCAGGTATCAAAAATTAGGCCAATTGTTGGGAGAGACCAAAAAGAAAAAAGTCCCTGCCCTCAAGGAAATTAGTATTTAAAAGAAGGAATAGCTACATGCAAATAGCTACAATACTGCTTTAGAAGAGAAACAAATATGACCCTGTAATCACAGAGAGACAGTGCTTCCAGCATGCCACTGGGGAAGGTTTCCTGGAAGAAGTAAGATCTGGATGGGTTTTGATGGGAGAGTTGGCTTTTAACGGGCAGAGATGGGCATGGGGCAGATAGCGGGTAGGGAGTGGAGAGAGAAGGGGACTTGTCAGTCTCTTTATGTGTGTTTCTCCATCTGGATCATTAGATTCTTTTTTTGTTGCCATGATACGTAGCTCCATCCTTGGCATGTGCTGAGTGCTTACATTAGGAGGACCTTGTGGGGCTGGTCAAAGAGAGCCCTCTAAGACTGACTCCCACAATAATTCTGCAGAACTGGCCCATCAGAGGAGCTGCTGCCTCTGCCACAGTCAGGCACGTGGGAAATCAGAATGCCACACCTGAAATCCTTGAGTTGATGGCTTGTCATATAGCTTGACTTGGAAATTGGGAAGCTGTCCTGCCCCTACCTACTGTAACTGGCTCTCAATACCCACAAAGCTGGTGAGTGGCCCCAGGAATGATTTTTGGAAACACCCAGTGTCCCTGTGGTCACACTTGCCAGTGGCAATAGCAGAAGCTGCTGGACAATGGCTATACTGCCTTTTGACCTCTGGAACTCTGAGGAAATGTATCTCATTGATGGGACCTAGTTTGCTTCTGGAAACCCAGCAGCAAGGGCTTTTAGATCTGCAGACCTTCCATGTGTGAGCTTGGTCATGGGCCCCTGGAAGTCCATTAACAGTGTTTCTTGCAATACCCCCTTCAGCTTATGAAGCATATTTATGATGACAACCTAGGTGGCGATGGATGGTTATCTGGGGCTCATTCTTCAAGCAGAATGCCAAGGCTCTCCATCTTCCTTCTGGCATTGCAGGGGTCTTGGACAATGGACACTTTTGTTGTTGCTCATAGAGAGTGAAAATCCTGTCTGAAAGTTTTGCTCAGGAACAGGGAAATGGTGCCTTTAGAATCTGTGTCAACCCTATTGTGGACCAACTCTGGGGTAGGAGGGCAGCACATGTTGGTAACGTGCTTGGAATACTTGTTCAGGAGAAGGAACCAACCACCACCATGTCAGAGGTTCCTCTAACATGCCACACATTCCTGCTGCCTAGGACAGCAGCTCTCTCCCTTTTCTACCTAACTCCTCGCTCTTTAAAGCTCAGCATCTCTGGGAAGCACGAGCATCCCATTGGGAAGCGAGTCTTGGAGAACCAAACAGGAATAGTGGTTTGCTTGGTCCAGGGACCCCATGGTGATATTTTCCTCCTTTGCCCACATGGAGAGCTGAAGATTGATATTATCAGGGTTAGTGGTGGGTTCCTGTGGAGGGGGTTGTTCTTTCTGAGAGGGTCCCCCGTGGGCTTAGCCACTGGGGAAAAGACAAGTGGGTGCTCTGGCTGACCCCTCTGCCATCAGTCTAACTGGGCCGGAAGTTGCCTGAGGGCTGGCTTCCCCAGGCAGGAGGGCTAGCAGGGTGTTTGAGGTCTCCCGGGGCCTTTGAGAAATGGAGAGCCACCTCCAAGGTCATCTCAAAGGTGATCTCTCCCAGGCCCCTCACTTGACAGAGGGAGAAACTGAGGCACAGAGAGGCCATGACTTATGTCCAAAGTTGTTCGTTGAATTCTGTGGAGCAAGCCTCTCATTCTTCATGTTTTCTCCCCAACGTAAACTAAAGGCACCTTGCTTTTAGATGATGAAGTTGTATGGGAGATGGCTTTTTTTATTTTTAAACCCAAATTGTAAAAGCAAATGCTGTGATCTTGAGCTTTGTATGCCTCGAGGTAGCATACAGATCTTGAAGGTCCTGGCACTTTGGTATCCCAGGAGGTGGGAGTCGCTGGCTGTGTCTTTTGCATGTGAGGAACTGAGAACCCAGGGAGGCTAAGTGACTCGCCGGGGACACGTAGTGAAATCAGGACTAGACAGTGCAGTCTTTGAGCTGCCACCTCCTCTCCCTGTTCATGATGCCTACTCATTCATCTTCTGAGTGCAAAGTTTCCCCAAAATAGCCAAAGTTTTCTTTGAAAACCTTGGGCCCTGAGCCTTCGTCTGTGTCCTGGGGGGTCTGAGAGCTTACCACAGAGACTAAGGAAGTTAGGAGCCTTTGGCCAGTGGCCATGCAATGACTTGGTCTAATGTGACATCTCCCAGGTTCTACTCCTGCAGCCTCTTCCCTTGGACTGGGAACAAATCGTGGCCACCTGGGCTTCTGGCCAGTGGCATTTCATAATGTGTGTCTGTTTTGCAGAGGGTAAACCGCATGCTGTTTCTCAACCAGGCAGAGAAATTCTGGCCATGCTTCTTTGCAAGCACAATGCTGTTAGGCAACCCCTGTGTTGAAACATGGTGCAGCTTCTAAAACAAACCTGAGGGTTCTATCTTTTGTCCTGAAGACTCAGCTCTTCCCATGTGGTCGGTGCAACAAGAGAGATGTCAGCATGGTGAAAACAGACCTGGGTTAAATCGCCTCACGCCCTCTGAGTCTCAGTTCCTACATCTTTAAAATGAGATTGTAAGTACACAACATGATAGGGGTTAGAAAATGAAATGAAATAGTATCTCCAAAGCACCGAACTCTGCCTGCTCCCTTTCCAACTTCCCCAACCAAGTTCCCAGGTCCCCACCCCACAGGACCCCTGGGGAGGTTGAGGGGAGTCACAGCAAAGCATATTAGCCAAGGTGTCTGGTATGGGGGAAGTGGGGAGGGGGGACTGTACCACACAACCGAGTCACTGTAAATTGAAGCGAATGGTCTGTACTGCTGTTGCTTCTACCTGCTGCGAACAGTTCTAGAACGAACCATTCACCTGGGCACATCAGGGCCTTGCAGTGAAATGGCAAGAGCTGGGAATGGAAGGTAGAGAGAGGGTTATTTCTAGTTGCGTGGCTTGGTCAGACTCCTTGTATCAGCCAGGGTCCCAGCAGCAAGCAGATTTACCCCTTGTGTTTCTACAGGAGGACAAAGTAGGGGGGCCGCAGGGATGTTGGGGCAGCAGAGCAGCCACGGTGGGTGTCGATCTCACCCTCAGGAGGGCAAGGAGAGAAAGGGCAGTTTCCTGAGCAAGGAGCGTGCATGCCCTCCTGCCTTCTCTCACCTTCCGGACTCCTACCGGGGCCTCCTGATGGCTGAAGAGAAAGCCTAGTTGGCATCTGACAGGGCTCAGCTTCTGGTCCAGAGCAGAGTGGTATGTGTGCACGTGTGTGTGTGCATGCACGTGTGTGTGTGCGTGCACATATGTATGTGTGTGCACGTGTGTGTGCATGCATGTAGGAGCATGCATGAAGGAAAATACCTGGCTCATCCTTGACCCACTCTGAGCCTCACCCATAAAAATGGCAAGACAATCTCCTCCCTGCCCACTTCGCTGGCTGTCCTGTCAGCACACGAGCAGAGCTTCTCAAACTTGCCAGCTCAGGTACCTCTGCCAGGCGTCGGGGGAGTGGGGTGGCGAGGGCAGAAGTGGCTCTAAGGATGAAGCATGAAATACATTTGTTTTCCTTCCAGTGAACTTAGAAATAGATGTGAAATTTTAAACTGCATATTATAATCCCCATTTGTTTTCATTACAAATATTTTAAATTACTTATCCAATTTGCTAAGATTACTTAAAATATTTAAAATACCAAATGTTGAGTACATTCGGCACTGTGGGAACAGAAAGCATGTGTTGCTTGTAGTTTCATGTGTCCCCTGCCCCCCACTGAGGGCATCTCTAGGTATAGCAGCCTAACCTGACAAGAGCACAGTCCTCAAGCCCTGCTCCTAGTTCTCTTGGAGCCACCACCTGTGTCCTTGGCTGGGTCACACTGGTGAGCATGCAGCAAGGGCTCATATTCTGTGCCAAGCAAGGTTAGAAGGTGTGTGACAGCTCGAAGGGGCCTATGCTGTCAACTTCAAGTACTTCTCAGAGGTGAGAAGCTATGAGGGAGCCATAGCTGGACTAATATCAGGCGGTCCAAGGTTTGGGGGTCCCTAATTCTACTTGGAGAAGATGGAGGTGAGACTGGTTTGCCCTACTGGGAAAATAGAATTAAAAACATACTCTCTCAACCCAGAAAAATCTCTCCACAAAGGCAGAAGAGAAAGAAAACAATTCTGTTATCAAATAGGCATTAAAGCCAAGTGTGGCACTCACTCCGGGCAATCCACTGAGAGGTTGCCAAGGCAGAAGGAAATCTGACTGCTTATACAACCAAGCAGATAACTCATCACTCACAAGATAAACGGAAACTAGCCTCACGTCTGAGGACTGGTCAGCACCACTCATCACACACAGTTTATTGTAATTTACCTGGTAAGTGGAGTCACCATCTGTGTTAGTCCATTGATTTTATACCAAAAAAGGAGGCAAACCTCTTATCTTTATGACAAGAAATAGTTTTGCCACTCGGAGCCAAGCTCCTGTTCTGCTACAGAAGTTAGGAGCTAGGCTAGCTCTTGGGACGTTTCCATTTCAAAGAAATGGCTCCTGGTTCTTTGAGAAAGACAGGCCTGGATCACAAAGCTGGTAAGAGGCTAACTTAGGTTCTAAAACAGATTTCTGTACACTTCAAAGAGACAGAAAAAGAGCTTAGACATTTCCTAGAGTCAGCATTCCAAGAAAAGGGAGGGAAGAAAGTCATTTTCCTTATTTTCAACAAGGAGAATTTGGCCTCTCGTTTCTAATTTCTATCTATCCTCAGTCCCTAAGCAGGGAAATGCACAGCAAATTCCAGCGTGATGGTCACCACTGTCCAGCTAGCTGGTCTTCTCTCTTGCATGCTGAGAGACACGCAGTGTCTGATTTAGACTAGAGTGAGAGGGTGGACAGCCAGGGTAAGGCTGGCTGTGCAGAGGGGTGGCTGGGCTGGACTCAGTTTTCCATGGGAATCCTTGTGGCTATTGAAATTGAGCTTGGGAGATGAGGGGCTGAGACTGACCTGGACAGCCAACTTGGGTTTCTGAAAACTCTGAATTAACATTTTCTTAGTGAGAGTGGAAACTCAGTGTTGCTCAGACGACCCTGCTTTCCATTTTAAACCCACATGTCACAGGTTGGAATCAGTCAGCAACAGGGCTTTGGAGAAGGCTGATGTTTGATCCAGGTGCTTGGGGGGCAATATTTTGAGACTTCTGTGGGAGACAGTGTGCACAGTCCAGTGGGAAGGGGGGAACCAGAGAACCTGGATCCCACCAGCCTGGGTTCTTCACTGAAAGAGAGCAGCAGGCACTGGACCTGGCTAGGGCCCAGCTCAGTGGCCTTGGGCCCTCCTCTCCACCCATCTGGTTTCCTCCTGCCTCTGAATGTTGCAGGTGCTGTGAGCCTGGCTGGAATCTGGGCGAGGCAGAAGGAGGATTTGGCCTGCACCTGGGAGGAGGGAAGGCTGCTTTCAGTTTTTTATCCTCTCTTTCTCTGTTCTCTACCTCTGCCCTCAGGCAACATCTCTGCTTCCATTTAGAAAAGACACACTCAGCATTTTGGTTGTTTTTCCCAGCTCCTGCTTTTTTCACATGGGTTTCTTTGTTCTTTCTCCTCAGAGATGAGAGAAAGAAAAAGCATGGAATGCACATTGATGGAGAGAAAGAAGGAGAAGGAGGAGGAGGAGGAGGAGGAGGAGGAGGAGGAGGAGGAGGAGGAGGAGGAGAGTGAATGATAGACTCATTGAATGGTTTTCCTTGAGATCCAGGACAGCGCTAAATAATAAAAATTCAACTACATAAAATGTAAAGATCCAATCAGCTTTATTAAATGATTCGTGACTCAGGCAGCACCCCATCCAGCAAGAAGAATGAAACTCCATTTAGCTGTAGAAAAGGAAAGGCTTGTAAAGGCAGACAGAGATGGAAAAAGGAAACTATTACCAAGGAATGCGTTGTTTCAGAGAAGGTCTTCTCCTTAGGGGATGGGGTGGGGGGTCCATCAGCAGACACCTCACTGGGGCTGACCAGGGAATTCCACCTTGACTGGTTAAAAGTCACATTCCTAGGGAAGGTGGAAACGGTAATCAGACTGGTGTGTCTTGGTCGCTGACGTGGGGCCGGGTACAAGTGGGCCTGTAGTACCTTTTTTTTTAACAACAGTCGTATTTTTTCTCACACATGGCCCAAGATCTACATCAGACTCACGTAGGCAGGTTAAAAATGCAGGTTCTTGGGCCCCGTGCACTTCCAGAACTAGAAACTCTGGGGGTGGGGATGAGTCCAGGATTCTGCATTCCTAAACAGCTTCCCCTATGCTTCTTACACCGCCAGGAGCTTGAGAAAGGGGCTCCTCCAGAGACAACCAACCTAGGAAAGGGTGTTACCTTCTAAATCAGAAAGGCAGGACCGCCACTTACTGAGGAGGTGATCTTAGGCAAACCATCTGACCTCCCCCTGTTTCTCTCTGAGAGAGAACACCGCACGGCAGTTTGGGGAGGGTTACGTGAGAAAGTGTGAGCATAAAGGGCCTTGAAACTGTGTAGGGCCAGGGTTAGAAGTGGTATGCTACTGTCACTGCTTAGAAATCATCTGGGCCTTTAAACATTCTCATTTTGGGAAAATACTCTGAGTCCACTAAAGCATCAAGCTCTCTTGTACCACTGGCTGGGTCCACTGCCAGGCCTTCCTTTTAAAAATGTTCAGAGGAGACTCTGAATTCCAGGACCAACCTGCTCTGCCTGGGGAAGGACCACCCCACCTCACCTTCCATTTTGGTCTTTGAGGCTCCCACTGTGTGCTGAAGCCACTTACACCTTGTCCAGGTGGGAAGGGGCTATGTCCTCTTCCTCCACTAGGGGCACCATCAAGGTCTCAGTGCCTGGGCTCCACTGGTTTGGCTGCTCATCTTCCTCCTGTGTCTCATTTAGTGTCCAAATGAGCAAGGAGGAAAAAGTGCAGAAATAAAATGGAGACACTATGGTCAAGCTACTAAATTATAACAATCGTGGAGGCTCAGGCCTGAGGAAACACTTCCAATCGTGCTTTAAGTGGCCCAGATCCTGGAACTTTTGGACTTTTCAGTTGTGCATCAGTGCCTGGATGTACCTAAGTTTCGTGGATAAGCCTCTGAAGGATGTTTCTTCATCCAGACTGCTGGACATCTGGAAGGCTGTCATCCTGAGCCAGTCAGTGGGCTGAGAATGCAGGACTGACTTTTCTCAAACGTGTGCATTTTACTACAAAATGAACTTTTCTTTCTCTTTCAAAACGCAGTGGGTGTTACTGGTAGTGTTTTCGATTTGCAGGTTCTAAGATCCTTGAATAAATCACTGTCATGTATTTCTCTCCAAAGCCTTCCGATTCATTTATCGCCAACAACTTACTCTGCATGAGGAAGTAAAACACATAACCAGGGACTCATGGGTCCTGTCTTCGGAGACATGCGGATCTGGACCACTGGGATTCCAGACTTGCCGAGGGTGGTGGGCTTGGTAGAACAGCCTCATTTCTACATTATGCTTGGTACAATGCTAAATTGACATTCGGTTAAATTCTTGTTGAATCGAAGAGTTTTTAACGCCCTGGTTTTCTCATATCTGGTCCTGTGGAGAGCTAATAAAATGAATTTTTTTAATAATAATAAATTATTAAGAACTTACTCTAAGTACTTACTACAGTTAGACACCAAAGTTAAGTGGGTAATCTATGAATTATCTCTTTTAACCCTCCCAATAACTTATAAGCAGGTCCTATCACCTCTTAATCCACGGATGAGGAGTTAGAAGCTCATAGCCCAAAGTCATACAACTATTGGTAATGCGGCTGGAATCAAACCCAAGTTAGTCTCCCTCGCCACAATTCTTTTTCCCCAGAATTAATGAATAGCCCTTTATAAAATGCAAATGTTGTAGTGATGACTACTTCCCTTACTCCCAACCCCTTCCAGAAAAATGATGGCGAGAAGAAATGTGGCATTTCACAGGCAACAGTGTTTTCTATGCATATGGCTTTGGTTTTATTTGTTTGTTTGTTGATTTATGTGTTTCAGGGTTTATTTTTTCCGACCATTTTTTAAGAGCATTTGCCAAGTCCATGTGATTGAACCCCGACTTCAGCTTGGCTGGGGTGTTGCCACATTATCCTTGAGGAAGGAGACTCAGAGAAGAGGCAGATTGCTCAAGGACTGAGGGCTGGGAGGTGACAGGGTTGGGCCCTGGACAGGAGACTGCTCACTCCCATCCCAGTAAAGGCAAAGGAAGCCAGAGCCCAGAGGGCACTTGCAGGGGCTGGGGTGGGAGTAGAGTGGGGGGCTTGGTTGAATCTGCAATCTCCAGGTCTTGGGTGGGGGCTCAGATGCTGGTAGTGGTGATAAGTGAGTCAAAAAAAGGTTTGGTCTTCTACCTGCTGACAATAATGTTGTTTAGAGTATTTAGAGTATTGTTAATTGATAAAATATACAAATACAAAAAACCTGCAATGATTCACCAATGCTTTTAATGAATTTTTACTTTGTGGATCAACAACAGAAGCTCCATGCCATTTGTAAATGGTAACATATGCACGTGAGAATATAATTTATTTACTGTCCTCACTCCTGGGGGTGGAGTTAGAATTTCAGGACCTCTGCAATCCGTTTTCCCCATTCTCCATGCCTTCCTACTACTCCCCCCACCCACCCCACACCCCAATTTTGTAAGGAAAACTTCAGAGGAACACTCATTTCAGGGCCACCTGCCATGGTTTTGGGAATGAGGACCTGCAGGGGTCTGGAATGGGAGGATGGACCATCGAAAGGCCTCTCAGAATAGAGCCCAATTGCTGTTATGACCTAAAGGGCAAGTTCAGCGATGGGTCAGCATCTGATACAACTGCAGGGATCTAAAGTAGGATAGGATGGGGTTTGGGTGGTGGCCTTGTGCTCATGAGTACACAAGGAAGGGACCCTGAGACTGGGATTTCGTGTGGGGTCCAGGTAGGTAAGGGAGGGCTGAGGTGTTCAAATGCTTTTCATAGCAGAGTTCCAGTTCTTCCCTTCCACAGTCTTCAGTGACCAGGGAGGGGTGGGGACTCATAATGCTGATCACCTACATTCCATGCACGCTTCCTGTGTGACAAGATGATGGGCGAGTGTAACTGTCTTAGTCTCACTGTTGTAGAGAATGAACAAGTAAGCCTTCTCTTCTCTCCAGTACACGTGGGTAAGCTGAGCCTTCAGATTTTGAATTTTGGCTTCTTCTGTCACAGGACATAAACAAAAATTTTATATTCCATTGTACAGAACATGCCCTGTGAAATAAATAACTACCTAAAGGAGAAAAGCAAAGCCTATTTATCCAGAGCTGGCTATAGCGAGGGAGTTGGTCACTGTCACTTGGTTTGTGCAGAGACTCAAAGGCAGGCAGAGGACTGGGACAGCTTGATGGTGGAAAAAGGGAAGGCTCAGGTGTGCCCTGATGGGGGGCAATTAGCCTGGGGAGGTTGGAGATGTGCTAACTAGATGGTTAGGAGGCATATTTGGCTTTTTCTGGTTAGTCCTAAGTTAGAAGTGCATGGAAGAGGGGGACAAATATCAGGGCAGTTGTCAGTTACTAATCACATCCTGGCCATTTGGGGCCAATTGTTACAGGCATTGTTGTTTGGTTTCCTAGACTGATTGCTAGAGATGGTGGTCGGATTTCCTGGACTGGTTGCCACAGATTGTGGGTCAGAATTCTATTTTTGTATCTGGCCTGGCCATTGTCCATTCATATATTTAGTCTCTCACTCCCTCCCCACTCTAGGGGGTCTGGGCACATTGCAGGGGATTGGCCTGGATTGACTCAGATAGGAAAGGGCCAGAGAGCAAGGGCAGAGCTCAGCTGATTTGTGTTGAAATAAAAAAATGTTGTGTTTGTGTTTTAACAGATAACTGTACCATCTATCATATACCTTTCAGGGGTGGGATTTCAGAATCTAGCCTCGTTCATTACTTTGGAGCTATTCTACAACTCTTTGTAAGTTGTAGGAAAACTGATAGGCATGTAAATTGTGTCCTGTCTGGTAGAGATTTAATTGGTTTCTGTTGGAAAAACCAGTTTTGTCTCCGTTTTCAAGTCCCAGCATTTTTTTCCCCACATAAATCTGTGCTGTTTTGACTGTTTCTTTGATCCCGTTCTAACATCTGCTTGCATCCTTCCTGTATTTTTAATACATATTTATTTTTACATTTGTATGAGGGTCATGATTGATAATACCTCTTTCTCAAAAGTATTTTTTAATGTGGTGTGTTTGTGTGTGTGTATGTGTGTTTATGAGAGAGAGAGAGAGAGAGAGAGAGAGAGAGAGAGAGAGAGAGAGAGAGATGAGTAGTGGCAGGTGTCCTTGGAGCCCAGGTACAAAACAGGGTGACCTTGGGAGAGAGCAGGGTCTTACGGGATGGGTTCGTCTGTGGAGATGGTTTTTCATGTGGCTCCTGGGCAGAAAGTGAAGATAATGGTGCTCAGGGAGGATCTTCTTGTAGATTCTCATTTGACCCTGGACTAATTGAGATTGAATTTCTCACCAGCTCTGACTAAAGTATGTGTGTCTGTGGTGGTGGTGGTGGTGGTGGTGTGAGGGACTCAGGCCAGTTGTAATTTGGTTTGCAAAAATTAAGAAACGTGAATTTTTTTGCGTGAAAATTGAGGGAGCAAAGATCATGGCTGCCTGATCTTGGAGTTTGGTCTGGGCTTGCTAAGAACATTCGTGTGGCATGTATCTGTACCATAGACTCTCTACAACTCCAGCTGATTTAGAAATGAGGCACGTTTGGAAGAACTGGTGTGCAAATTACTGCCGAGGAAGGGAAGGCATGAAAGGTGATTTTAAGGATCCTATTTCAGTTTCAGAATGACTAAAAGCAACAGCCATGACAATCACAGCAAAGAGAGAATAAAATAAAACAGAGGCAAACTCTACATACCAGAAACACTTACTGGTGTTGAAAACTCAAAAATAGTCTGGAAGCTTTGCAATAAATCAATGATAACGATTTATTCAAGGGTCTTAGAGTTTGCAAACGGAAACACAGCTAGGCCAAACCCCCGAAGTGTTCCTAAATATGTTACGGTATTTTTCCTGAAGACAAGTAATTCTCTTATGTAACCATAGCACGGTGGTCAAAGTTGGGCCAGTCACATGATGTTATCATCTATTCTAACGGGCAGAATTTCTATAGATTTTTCCATCGTCCTAATAATGTCTTTTAGAGCAAAAGAGAAGCCAATGTTATTCATTGCATTTGTTTGTCATCACTCCTTAGTCTCCTGTAATCTGAAGCTGGCTACAGTCTTTCTTTGCATTTCATGACACTGACACTTTTGAAGACTGCAAGTCTAGTCGGGAATTCTGTAGACGGTCCCTGTTTTCTGTCTGGCGTTTGCTCCTGGTTAATTTCAGGTTTGCATCTTTAGCAGGAATTCCATAGGTGAGGCTGAACCTACTCAGTGCCTCAGGTAACTGACTTCAATGTCACCAATGTCACTGATGTAACGATGTCACGTAGCCCATCTGTGTGTGACTTCGTATGTGACTAAGCTATGCCCTAGGTGCTGCAGACATTCCAGTTAAGATAGCTCAGGGCAAAGATCAGCCCATACCCGGGGAGGCTCCCGTCTCAATCAACGACCAACTGAAGGTCAGAGTGGTTTATTTTTTGGTGAAAACTATGACCCACTAATGTGCATGGTGCAATTTAGAAATGGAATTTCATCGCTGAGATTAAAGGTATACGAGATGTGTAGCTCAAATAGTTGAGAAAGCATTTTCCATTCTTGCATAAACAGGACGTAAGAACACTCCCGCCCCTGCTTAGGGTCATCCTGTATCCAGCCCAGGCCACTGGTGGATTCTAGTGGCCTCATGATGATTTAGCTTTTGGCTTGAATGAATATTTCATGCCAAATGATGGTCAGGGTACCCACAAGAATGGAGAATTAGAAATTTCTTAAGCCTGCAAAAAAAGAAAAGCAAACATTTTTGTTTTTGTCCTGGCTTACTAATAAATGAATTTAGTTAGAAATGTCTGCATATGTATGAGGCAAATTTGGTCTTAGACTCGCTCTCCTGGTAAGCTTGTGGTAAGGTTGTGGTGTGGAGTTGCCGGCTTTCACCATCTCCAGACTTTTTCCCCAGCTTATGTTATCTATCAGGTTCATTTGCAACCGAGGGCAGCTCTTTCATACTGTCACTAAGCGTCTAAGAAAGCACAAGAGCCCCACCTGTAACTTTGCAAGAGGGAAAGTTGGCTGTGTCACTGTGTCCTGCATTTGCAAACAGAACGCACAGTGATACAGAAGCAAGTCCTGCTCAGAGCGCAAAGCTATGAGTCTTCAACTCAGTTAAACACTGGAATTCCCCTGGGAATCTAAAAAAATCAGGTGCCCAGGCCGCATGTCAGACCAGTGAAATCAGAACATACATGGGTGGGGCCTGGGCATTAGAATTTTTTAAAGCTCCCCAGGTGATGGTCAGGTGTGGCTTGGGCTGAGAACCACAGCAGATTAGACAGCTGGGATCACCCTCCTGCCACTTAAGAGAGCAAGACTCACCAGGGGGCCAGGAAGATACTGGAATGTCCTTCTTGGGGTGGATGCCAGGTGGGCTAGAAAGCTGGTTGTGCCATGGATGTCAACCCTTGACCCATCTCTTTTGGGCATTTCTTCCCTTCTCTCAACATCTTAAAAAGGTCAAGGGATGAACAATGGAAGGATAAATGGCTCAGACAAAGAAGGTCTGGCTGGAGACTGGTGCATATTGCTGGTCCAGTTCAGTCCTCACACACCTGCCTTAAAGGCTGACAGCAGCTGTCCACGTGGGAGGAGGTTATCACGTGCAGATGACCATGTTTAAGGGTTTCTGGAAACTCCTTCCATAGGGCTTTGGTCTCAGGCTCAGTTTGCGAGCCCTCTCCTCCCTTCCTGCCATGGGTGCTGACTGGTGATGGGGCTGGGGTGGCCCAGAGCTGCAGCACCATGTGGCCCTCCTTCCTCAGAGGCTCTGGGGCAGGGAACATCTCTGTGCTGGGCCAGCTTTTTTCCAAGGAAATGCTGTTGAGACCTGACTTCCTCCTGGTTCTCAGGGCAGGATGAGGCCCTGAAAGAACACAGTGAGGTCTCTCTCGCTTATTTAGAGGTGGCCAGCAGGCCTGGTGTTGATGTCCTGGCTCCAACTGTGACTTGTTTGGGAGGGTAGGCCCACTGTGAGTGGTTACTTAGAGAGGAATCAAGGGTGACAACCCCGCTGTGGGTAGTAGGGTGCTGAGAGCTGGCTGGGCAGGCCTGGGTATCTGCAGGAAGAGGGCCTCGGGTGAGGGTCTGGGCCTGTGGTCAAAGGGCAGGATGATTCAGGCCAGCAGGCTGATGGCAGAGAGTGGCACCTGTGTCCGGCAGCCACAAGGCCATGTCCCGACGTTGTCCACTAAAGAGATCACCATGAACATTTCTCGCCACTGGACTGAGGCCAAGTTCTCTGTGACTCTGGTTACTGTGCTGCCTCTTGGGGGCTTTGAGTGGTCAAGAGCTTCTCTGGAAGATGAGAAGCATTGTCAGCTCAGCAGGGGCTGCTCTGGGCCCCCAACCACGTCTGGAGCAAAGATCCAGAACTGTTGAGGTGTCAGAGCCTTCTGATGGACTCATGGTCCATTTTCCTAGCTGCCGCCCCAAAACCAGGAAGTCTCAGACCTCTCAGCTCCGTCTACCTGATCTGAGTGTTCAGTTATTTAAAGTTCACCACTGCAAGACCAGGGCTCGGAGGCATGAAGCCTGACCAGCTGGCGGGGAAGGGGTGGCACTTAGAGATGGGTCTGCAGTTTCCTGGCAGCTGGGTAAGGCTCCAGAAACAGTCAGGAGACAGAGGCCAGGCAAGAGGACTCCACACTGCTCCATAGCAGGGGTGGGGCTGGCGGCCAGGAGACATGTCTGGCAGGAGAGGGGCGCATGCTGTTGCCTGCTCTGGGAGCAGGGAGTAGGATTTGGAGTTCAGAGGTCCTCCTGAGGTGGAAGCCTAGCCCTCTTCCTTGTGAACTGTGTGACTTAGTCTCGTTGTCCCCCACCCCCAGTTTTCTTCTCGCCTCGGTAAAGTGAGCTGTGTGTGGTAGCTGGGCCCTGTAATGGAAAGATACGTGCTGAATATCAGACCCAGGGCCTGGGACATAGGATGGACTTTCTAAGTACAGGGTCCCTTGTCCCCTTTCATGAGACTGGGGTGCATGGTGGGGCTGTGAGGAGGAGTCAAGAGCTCAGTCATCAGAACCAGGTGTCTGAGGGTGTGAGGACTGCCTGCTTCCTTGCCGGTCCATTCCCCAAAGCCAGGCCAGGCACAAGGGCCGCTCTAGCAGATGCTCAGGGCTGTCTCTGGAAGGGAGACTTGAACTTGAACTTCCCTCTTGTTCCTCACCCACCTTCTTGCCACCTTACCTACCTCATCTCCACAGATGTCACTACTTTCCAAACACCTGGACCAGAGTCCTGGCCTCTGACCTCTTATCGCCAGGTCCCTGGCCCTAGATGTCTATGCACAGCCAGGAAGCAGCTCCTGCAAGTCCCAGCCTGACTTGGGAGAGGGGCTGGGCGGGGACAAGTTCAGAGGCTGGGTAAGGCTGACTTGACACTGAGCCAGTAGCCTGGGGCTCCTTAAATCCTGTCTGACTCAGGAGGTTGGTCCTAGTACACAGGGTGGGGCTCTGCACATGGCGTGCAGGGTAGGAGCCCTGGCAGCAGGGGCTGGGAGCAGGGCAGATCATCATTTGGCCATTGGATAAACAGAGAGCTGTGTGCAGGTGGAGTTCTCACGCTAGCGGTTTTTCTTGGTACTTTCACATCCTTCCACTTCATGCTGCTTCTTTATGTCCAGTGCTTTAATGAGTTAGTGGTGTAGTTAGTAGCTGAGATTGACAGAGCACTTCACTTTGTGCACAGAACTTTCCTAAATGGTGGTAAAACAAACTCTATTATGGTCCTCACTGTACAGAGGAGAAAACAAAGGCACAGAGGGGTTAGAATTGTGCCCAAGGCCACAAACTAGTAGAGTCATATTCATTCACTGTTGCAGTTCAACTCCCTGAACCCAGCAGGTGCTTAATAAATGTTTCTCAGGCTTCACCGAATAGTGACTGATATTGCTTGTATGTTTCCCCCCAGCCCTCGTTCATGGGGGCCCCCATTTTTGGGATGACTGTTCAAGTTCAGTGGTGCAGCGTCTAGTCCTGGGGCAAGGCGAGGGCTGTGCTTCTGTCCAGCACCTACACCCCGAGTAGAGGCCTCTGTGCCCGGTCTGGGACCCAGAGCCAACTCGGGCCCGGTCTGGGACCCAGAGCCAACTCGGGCTGTGACCAGGCTTGAGTGAGGCAGGCTGGAAGAAGGCTTCTCACCTGCCTTACCTGGGAAGGCATTTGGTTTCTGGCCTCTTTCCAATTGGCAATGATAGCAAAGCAATTAACTTCTTGGTGGAATGTGATGGGCTCAGTTCCCCTAGAATGAAATATTGTTAGAGTAAGAAAATGATTAACACGCCCATCCCTTCTCTACAGAGTACATGCCATTCTGGATTAGACTGTTGTGTTGCTACTGTTGTGTTGCTGGGGAGTTAGGGCACGGTTTTGGTATTGTTGGAGATATTTGCCACCTTTCTTTGTATATTTTAATCTTCTGAGAACGTGGATGGCCAAGCCATAAATGGTGCCAATTCTATCTCTGTGGAGTTCTTAGCTAACCACCGCCGCTACCACTGCATGTGAGCTGCACTGTGTCCTGGCACTGAGCGGACCACTGTCCCCCTGACAGCCACCTTGTGGCATGGTGATGAGTAGCATGGCCTCTGGGACCAGAAAGCCTAAGTTGAAGTCTCAGGTCCAGCACAAACTCCCTGTGTGTGTTGGTTACCTCATAGTGGCGGGTTTGGGACAACAGCCATCTGCCTTAAATTCTGGAGGTGTCGGCAGGCCCATCTCTCTCTGACAGCCCCAGCGGAGGGTCCTCCTTTGCCTTTTCTGTATCCTGGTGTTGCCAGCAGTTCTTGGTGTCCCTTGGCTTGTAGATGCATCACACCACTCACACAGCTGTCTTCTCCTTGTATGTCTTCACATCGTCTTCCCTTTGTGCATGTCTGTCTTGTTCCAAATTTTTCCTTTTTATAAGGATACCAATCATATTGAGTCAAGGCCCACCCCAAGGATCTCATTTTAACTTGAGCGCCTCTGTAAAGACTCGATTTCCAACTTGGGTCACATTCTAAGACACTGGGGGTCAGAGGACTCCAACTTGTCTTTTTTTTTTTTTTTTTTTTTTTTTTTGGTGGTGGGGGGAGTGGGGAGAGAGGCACAATCCAGCCCATATATTTGGTACCTCTGACAACTCACTGAATGTCTGCACACCTCAGTTTTTCTATCTGCTAGATAGGCTGCTGATATATCAGAATACTTAACTCATAGGGCTGCTGGGATGATAACATAAGTCAATATGTGAATAATGTGCTTGGAATACAGTTGGGCACTTAGTAAATCTCTATGGGTGAGAGCAGCTCTTACCATGACCCTCTTCTCACAGGTGTAGAAATGCAGACTGTGAGGGTTAAGATGTTTGCCAAGGGTTTGAAGCTGAATTAGAAACCTAAGTCTGCCTGGATCTAGAGATGGCTTTGGGATAGGCCACCACTGAGAGGTCACATGGCCTGGACGTGTACAGAATTTTTGTCAAAGCCAGTGAGGCTCACATGCTCCTTGGGGAGTAGGGGATGGCTTCAGCCTTCAGTCTTGAACTTGGTGAAATCTCACCACCCGTGGCTTCCTCAACTACAGAGGGAAAAGTGTGCCCGGGGGTGGCCCAGACCTCTTCCCACCCTGACAATCTGTGGGTCTACAGATCTCCAAGTTCAAGGACGCAACACATGACGGTCCCACTAAAACAGAAGTCCCCAACTCCTGGGCTGCGGACCGATACCAGTTCATGGCCTATTAGGAACGGGACCACAAAGCAGGAGGTCAGCTGTAGGTGAGTGCATGAAGCTTCTTTTGTATTAATAGCCACTTCCTTATCACTGCCTCAGCTGTACCTCAGGTCATCAGACATTAGATTCTCATAGGAGCACTGGCCCGTGGTGCCAAAGAGGTGGGGACAGCTGCACTAAAACAGCTTTAGCTGCTATTTTGCTTGATTCTACCAGTATTTGGCCAAGGCAGCCAAAAAGCTCAGCCAGCTCCTTGGGGCTTGTTAGAGTGGGCATGGATGGCTTCATCTGCCTTTCAGCATCCAGCAGAGCTGCAGCGTGGGGCTGGGGAGCTCATGAGGTTCAAAGATCCCCAGGGGACTGACTGAAACCTAGAGAACTGGTGGATTCCTCCCCACCTCAGCGAGAACCACAGTAACGTGGACTGGAATCCCTCAGCACCCCTGCCCAGGGCCGATTCCTCTGGTACAGGCCCAGGAGGGCGAGTCGGGTGGGTCTGTCTGCCTGCATGTGATCCTAACCTCATCTTCTTGGTCGCCTTGGTCACTGGAGAGTGGCCAGGATGACCATTGGGTTATTCATCCTCCTGAGGCATTAATGGGGTGAAGAGGAAGAAAAGCATGAACCCATGATTCAGGTAAGAAAGGCAGGAATCTATGATTCAGGTAAGAAAGACATGAACTGATGATTCAGGGAAGAACCTATTTATTCTCAGCAATTGTTTGGAGAATCAGATCCGCTTGAATTAGTGAGGAAATGTGAATATTACTCAGAAATTACAAGAAAAGATGAAATATTGTCATTTGTGACAACATGGATAGATCTTGAGACTATCGTGCTAAGTGAAATAAGTCAGACAAAAAATGCTGAGAACCATATGACTTCACTCATATGTGGGATATAAAACAGAAAGCAACAAACAAGACAAACAAAAACTCAGACACAGACAACAGCTCAGTGGTTACCATAGGGAAAGGTAGATAAGGGTAGAGGGGGTCAAATATGGTGACAGAAGGAGATTTAACTTTGAGTGGTGAACACATAATACAATATACATATGAAGTATTATTGACCTGCATACTTGAAACTTACATAATTTTATTAACCAACGTCATCCCAATAAATTTAACTAAAACAAAAGTGTTAAAAAAAAAGCATCGAGAAGTAGGTCAAGTACATTCTGGAAATGAATCCAGGCTAACAGAGTGTTCTAAGGAGACACACCTGGAGCTAATAAGTATGACTTGTTATCGATACATTATCACTTTATATATAGTATGTGACTATTTTTCATAAGTGTTTAATGTGTATTTGGTATAAATTATTTGTTTTTTTACTTAGTAACCCTTTATAATACAAGTTGACTCAGAATAAATTTCACCCTAGTCCTATTCCAAAAATGTCAGCATTATTGACGCCCTAACTTTTACTGGATTAGTGGAGGCAGGTCAAGGCTTAGATGTCTCAAAGGTAATGGGGTGACACGCTGCAGACTCTTGGAGGGAGGATAGGTAATGCTAGTTGTCGAGACCAAATCCGGTGAGAATTGTCATTTGAATGGCTCTATCACGTGGAGGAGGCTGTACTGTACAGGGGACCTTAATATTGGTTATTGGTTAACCAACATCTTGTTTGTTATGAATTGACATTCATTTGTTCACATCTTTATTGTTATTTTCCTCCAATTCTATTTCTTCCATTAGACCGTGAGCATTTAAGGCCTAGAATAGTGCTGGGCCTGGAACAGGGGCTCAAAAACTTTTAATAAAACAAATGAATGAATGAAAATGAACGAATGAACAGGGGTGCGAACCCAGACCTGGGTCTTTCTGAACCGATTAGTGGGGACTGGAGTCTGATCCACCTGCTCGGGCTAAGAAGAGGCTGCGGGTTAGTCCCTGGACACTCTGCTGTTCCGTGAGGCCCCTTCTGATCAGCTCAGCAACCTTGGCTTCACCTCTGTCTTCAGCTCTGGAATTTCTTTCACTCAGTTGCTTTTTCTGCCTGCAGGAGCCAAAGACACACCCTGAAGAATGTGAGAGGCACTACGCCTCAGGCCGTTGCCTTCAGCCCTGGTGGGCAACACATTTACAACCATGGGGGTGCTTCAAAAGTGTTGACTGCCCGCCCACTCCTCTCAAGGTCTGCTTGGTGTGGGAGTGGCCTGGGCGTCAGCGTTTGTCAAAAGCTTCTCATGTGCAGCCAGAGTGCAAGACCACTGTGATAGCGTCTCTCAGAGTCTTGTCCATGTCAGAACCATCTGGTGGGCTTGCTAAACTCCTGTTGGTTGGCCCTTTCTCTGTTTCTGACCCAGGAGTCTGGGGTGGGGGCTCGGAGTGGGCTCTTTAACAAGCTCCCTGGACTTGTGTGTCTGCTACTATAACCTGGGCAAGGCTTTAACTGTACTCTCGGGACTTGGTCTTGGCTGACCCTCCCCGACTCAGGGTGTTTCCTACTCCCTGCCCCTATCGACCTGGCTCTCCTCTTTCTACGGGTGGGATGCTTGCTTTGCCCTCTGCACTGGTCTGCCCTTTGCTGAATCCTGGGCTATCCCTGCTAAGGTGTAGAAAAAATTTGTTCACATCTACTTTTCTCAACCCAAAGGAGATTGGAATGCTTCAGAAAGCATTCTATGTGAGGGGAAAATGGACCCCCAAATGGGGAACTAAACCTGTAGAAGAGGACATACTCAGAGGGGTTGGGGTCTGGGCTCAGGTTGGTTGGTTTGTACTTGAGAGGTGCTCCTTTTGGTGACTGATGGGCTTGGCGAGCCCCTGGGGGGTCAGCGAGGCCCCCGATGTCAAAGCATTGGAGTATTGACATGGTTAATAAAAACTGTGGTTAAAACAGAGTGGTTTGCAGAGAAGAGGGGAGTGGATGGCTCTGAGCCAGGCATTGATATTCACTGCTGGTCTATTTTAAAGTCTCTCTCTTCATCACACTGTCCAGTTCATAAAATCTGCAGTGGTGTGTCTTCTAAGCTCAGCCAGCCTCTCCCATGCCAGGTCACAGCTTACAGATTGAGGCTGGCTGCCACAGCATGCAGTCAAGGGAGCAGAGGGCAGTAGCTTTTGTGGGATGACGTGGGAACCACATGGAATGTCATTTCCTGCGAAGGCTGGTGTGCCAGCCTGTGACAGGACATTGAGGAATGTGGGTTTTCCTTTGTGATTACCTTTGGCCGAGGTCCTCATTCCAGCTGCCACAGCCTGCTGAGCCTAGCGCTGAGCCTGCCCTGACAGCCGGTCCGGGGCCCGTGGATACTCTGAAGACAGCAAACCGAAGCCAGGCCTCCGCATGAGGTTTGGGTGCCTGTAAGGAGGACTAGGCTGTGTTTTATAAAACATGATACACGGAGGAGCAGGCAGAAAGTGCATATGGGGCCCTGCAGAGTGATTTGGGCACCATCACATCCCTACTTTCCAGAAGCATGGAGCTCAGGTGTCAGCTGAGCAAAATGTTCTATATGTTACTGAGCGATTATTATGAAGCACGGAAAGTTCTTGCAACCTGAGGAAAGAACAGCCTGGGAGCTGGAAAGTGCTGTGAAAGCCAGGGATATATTAGGGTGGGAGGTGGTGGCACTGTGGGTGAGGGCGATGGCCAGAAAGGCCATTTGACACAAGACTCACAGTCACAAAAGGCTGTGGATGATAACTTTGGAGTTTTATCTCTGAGTTATGCACAGAGTCAGTGAGGTTTAGGTGAGTCCCAAAACATTTATTTTGAAATGTAAACAGTTACAATACAACCTAATGCCTGTCACTCAGTTTTGGCATACGTCTTTAATTTTTAATATCCTGAGAGCACCTTTTGAATTTATTCAAATATTTTTGCTATTGCTGGGGTCTCTCTACTGACCTGCTAGAGCCTTGCCAGGTGCTAGCTGGAAGCAGTAGTTACTGGTTAAGCAGTGGTGCTTGGGGCCTGGCATGGCTCTGGGAGAGCTAGAAAGAAGGGTAGCACTTTATTAAGGAAAAACCCCAAACCCAACACACACACACACACACACACACACACACACACACACACACACACCCTAAGAATCCGAGGGCAGAGACCACTTTTTTTAAAACCACCTTTATTATGAGTCTAAAGTCTTAATTAAGTATTAAGTATTAAAGTCACAGGGAGCCAATGCACTATTGACCAGAACAGCTGGTGGGGTTGGTGGGCAGTGGGAGGCTGAAAGGAGGGGAATACGCTGGGGTGAAGAACGCGCTGGGATGGCCGCTGGGAGGTGGGTGGACGTTGAAGGTTGGCTCCGATTGTAGGGATTGGTGGGGATCCAAAAGCTGCTGTCTGATGATTATTCTACCACCTCTTCCAGCCAAGCCTGGTTGGAGTAAACCTAGCATCGGCTCTCTGGCGTCATTCTGGAGCTGTGCTTTGGTGTGGGGCGGTGTGAGCACAAACTCATCAGCCACACACATGGCCGCATCTCTCAGCTCCAGGTGCATAATAAAGACATGGGACCTAAGAGAGACCTGACTGTGTCTGTGAGAACACCATGACTTGGGTTCTTCTCTTTCAGTTTGGACCAGATCTGGAAGCAACTGGGACTGGTGGCGAGCCACGTTCCTCTGCCCACCCTTGGTGGGTGGACGCTGGAGCTGGTGCTCAGCAGCAGAATAACAGTAGGGTGAATAATCTCATGATAGAGAGCGAATCTCTAATGTAAAGAAAACTTCCCCCTTTCTGGTTCTAAGGAAAAGAATTTGCTTCATCTCGCCCACTGAGAGAGTGTGGCCCCACTTCAGGGAGTGGCCTGTCGGTGTCCTGTGAGGTCGGCTGCTAGGGTTTTTCTCCTGGACAGGCCACATCCCCAGCACTGACATGTCCCAAGCCCGGAAGATGAGGGGCAAGGCTGAGGGAGGCAGGGTGTCCATTCTGTGCAAAGGAGAGAGTGAGTCTTAAATCAGAGTAAGTGGGCCTGCCTGGAGCCTCCTGGGCCCCACGTGGAGGGGAGGCTAGAGTGCATGGATGGAGGAGCAAAAGAGTGGAAGACTCCACAACATTGGGTCTTGGGTTGGGCCAGAGTGCCCTGGGGAGGGAGAGGAAGCATGAAAAGGACCAGTTTCCTCTTCTCCTCCCACCCATGCGCTGGGTCCTGTGGGGGGCTGGAGGGAGAGCGTGAGCAGCAGCCATTTAGTGTCAGGGTCACCCTGCAATCTCATCTCTTCCTGGTGTCTTTCACTGAAAATTAAGGTGGGGAGAAGGAAGCAAAAGGAAAGCCTGGAAAGAAAAAGCCTTTCCACAACAAAGTTAGGTTTTTCTCTGAATTGAATGGCAAAATAAAATCTCTCCTGTGGCTCTGTGTGTACTCTGCCTATATTCTCTCGACAAGCTTATCCCTTAGGTACGAAGGGAATCACGTTCCAATCCAGAGTAAGTTAGAGCCGCTGTCTATGCTTCTGCTTACAATCATAAAGCACAAATTGTGTGAACCGGAAGGCACTGTGGAGCTTGTGGGAGGCTGAATGATAGTACCCTAAACACCCCCACACCCTAAACCCCGTCACCTATGATTATGCTACCTTCTATGGCAAAGGGATTTTGCAGATGTGGTTAAGTTAAGGATTTTCAGGGGACAGATTATCCTGGATTATTTGATTGTGCCCCAAATATACTTGTAAGGGTCCTTATTAGAAGGAGGCAAGAGGGCCAGAGGAAGAAAGAGGCTACATAATGATAGAAGCAGGAGGAGAAAAAGCCATGTGCTGGGGACAGCAGTCCAGGAATGACAACCACTAGAGACCAGAAAAGATAAGAAAATGATTTTCCCCTGGACCTTCCAGAAGGAATCAGCCTCGTCAACACCTTGATCTTAGCCCGTCGAGGCCTGTGTTGGATTTCTGACCCCCAGAACTGGAAGAGAGTTAATTCGTGTTGTATTAAAGCCACCATTTGTGGGGATTTGTTACAGCAGCAATAGGAAGCTAATACAGACCTCAGCCCTGTTTCGACAGATAAGGAGACTGAAGTCCATGAGCAGTCAATATTTAATTTTGACTCCATAATTCATAATTTATTTATGGAAAGGGAATGATTTTTCTCTGGTTTCTATAAGACACAGAGGTTACAGAGTTTTTTTTACTTTTTTTTCCTGTTATTGTCTAGCTGACCAGAGCTGGGCACATTAGAAATTTTACATTTATGGGGTCTGATTGCTAAATTGACCCTATCAGTCCAATGAGCATATGCTACTGTACACAGACCCAGGGAAAGGCCCCCAGGACCAAAAATCCATCTCCGTAGTGAGAGGACAGGGAAAACCAGAGGAAAGAGGCTGTCCGCCCCAGTCTGGTGATTAACGGAATTTATTAAGGTACATTCACATGCGAGGCACATCTTGGGCAGCTGCAAGATGAACTGGATCCCCATGCTGCTTGGCAGGTGCCAAAGAATTATCTAGGGCAAAAAGGGGATTGCCACAAGTTCTAGCAGGTGAATGCTGCCAGGTATGGAAGTTACTTTACATGTGTGACCAGGTTAGGACCAGGAACCAGCATATAGTGGGAAGCAGGGGATAGGTGCTGACTTATGTCACAATGAACATCAATTATAACCTGATGGCCTCGAAGGGGCATATTTGGTAAGTAATCACTCTTCTGGCCTGGGTCCAGCTTGCTGGTCAGGCAGCAGTCACATCACAGAAGTGTCTTCTCCACACCATATTTTCTTGAATCAAAATGGAGGCTCCTGATCTGATGCAAGTAAATGAATTTATGAAGATAACATGACAGGATGTTTCATGAAACCAGCGACAAATAATGCCCATTATAATACCTGACATACTGGCCAACACATGCTCTCCCCCTCTCCTCCAAGCTCCCTCCTCACCTTCCCGACCCTCTGGCCTCCACATCAAGGGAAGAAAAGTGGTCGGAATCTTGCCACAAAGGTTTTCAGTAGATGCTGTTGATTTCTGAACCAGAACAGACTTTGGAAAGGCCTCCTGGGTCTAAAAAGTGAAGACTCATTGCTTCAATCCTTGCAGTAAACATCCTGGGTGACTTTCACCTCAAACCTCAGAGGATTTCGAGATCCTTTGGCACATTCTGTGCCTTGTCTATTTCCCATCATTGGTGGAGAAACTGAACCAAATGTGCTGTTGATAGTGAGAACAGGACTTTGTAGGCCGTGGGGAGTAGAGGGGTATCGGGCAGGTAGCCATTGTCTTGTGAGTACAACCACAGACTTGGAGATTTTTGGCTGACTGTTGGGTGTGAGACATTCCGTCCTGAAAGGACTATTCAAGCAATTCTTGTAGCTCTGTGATGGAGTTTTCCAACAGCAAGATGCGAGGTTATGTAAATTCCTCTTTATGGATCACAAGATCAGCAGTTACGCTTTAGCACAGCCAAATGCAGATTGCATGATTTCACTTCCTCTCTAGCTATATTAAGTTGTGGGCTGCCCTGTGCTGTTTAATAGCTAGGATCCCAAGTGAGGCAGGTCAGTTGAGACTGATGCATTTGATGTCTTTGACCACAGGGAGGGTGATTGATTATTCTCATGCCCTTCATCCTGGGATGATGATGGTATTTGGTGAGGTTTTTCTGCTGGGGTGACTTCACACCTTTGAAACTGACTTGGCTTGACCCCAAATTTACAGCTCACTCTTTACTCTTAGCACGTCAACATTATGGGACAAAAACAAACATTGCCCCTCAACTGGTCCTCGGAAAAAGAATAAACACAGATAATGTAATGTTTACCCCTCGCCCAATGAACTCCATTTTGGGGTATTCTCAGCTCTCATGAGAACACTATTGATTTTTATTTGTTGTATACATCATTAAATTAATACAGCTTCCTCATGCGTGGCCCCCCTAGAAGCCTGTACCTCAGTATGCTCTTTCTTAACCGGATGATAGATTTGACCATATCTAAGTTTCCATCTAGCTTCAACACTGAATTTTTCTCAGATTTCATTTATCCAATCTGAGTCATGACCTCCAAGAGTTGCCTTTCTTGTTAGCAAAAGGATAAAACTAGGGCTGGTGGGTCCTTTTGACTTGGAGCCATTTGTTCTGGATATGCAATTCCTAAGATTTCTCTAATAGAGTTTCTGCATCTGGCTTTTCATCTGGAAGAATCTTAATATCTGAATAAATCAGATAGGAAGTCTCATTAAGGTTAGTAACATGGATTTTTAAAGGACATTTTGAAAAGTGTTCTTTCCTTCTATCCACCAACAGGGGGATCTCTATTACACCTCTGCCTAAACTACATCACACGTTCCAACATGTAGGCAAGAGAACTCGGGGACCCACAGGGTCGAAGTCTTGGCCCCGTGCCTCCTTAGAGCTGGCCAAGCCCTTTTCTGGCCCCCTGGGCTTCCTGTCCATGTCAAGGAGGGCACTGGACTACGAGTTTTTTAAAGCCCCATCTAGGCTGGACAGCAGGACTTTGAATCAGTGATGTGGGGAAGCAGGGCTGAAGTTGGCCCTGTGTGTCTGTGGGACAAGCTCCTGTGGCCCTCTCTAACCCGATAGGGGTGGCTTGTGGCAGGAAGAGAGGTGCCATTCATGTTACCTTTGGGCTTGTTAGGGGAGGTTAGGCGACATATGTTTTGTACAGACATGACTTAAGACCGAATTTTCGTTTCATAGTATAAACTATTCAGTTAGGTAAATTCCACAAACTGTAATAAAGGTTTGGAAAATCACCCCTTTCTTTCGCTTAACAATTAAAAATCATTTAAGACTGGGAGCTGGTGACTCATGAGCTTAACCTTCCTATGATCCCAGAAAGGTCCCAAAGAGGGAAAACAGCCACTATCCCACTGAATAAAAATTGACAGGCCCCCTTCCCTCATGGTAGTGCAAAGTACCCACTATTTATAACCATCTCTCAGCTGGAAAGACGTAAGTCTTAGCGAGTCACAAAAAAATAGGGAAACTTACACAGAGTTTCCTTGGCCACTTCCCCATCTGAGAGATCACATACCCAGCACTATAGCCCAGGGTGCTCCCCTGTGAGAGGGAAAAGGTGTGTCCATCGCCACCCAGTTGGAGAGAGTGACACAAGTCAGATTAGGAAATCCCTGGAGATCGAGGATATAAATCCCTGCCCAACACGGAGCTTCCATTGAGGTGAAAGTCAGGCCTGGCAGCCCTCCCCAGAGACAAGCAACAAGGTGAAAAAATGCAGGACTGCAGGTAAGAGGCACGTGAGAGGGAGGGAGAGGGAGAGGGGGAGAGAAGGAGAAAGAGGGAAGTGGGAGTCAGAACCTCTGGGTTCCATTTCTGGATGGGACCTCAGGCAGCTGTCCCGATGTCTCTGGACCTCGAGTGCCTCCTCTGGGTGACCATGCTCATCACTGTGACCTTCTTCACCTGCGTGAAGGTGACCTTGACTTTTTAGGCCTTCAGTTTCTCTATGTGTCACAAAAGGGGCTGGATCAGAGGGTTTCTGAGGACCTTCTGTGAGCCAAAGTGACAGGCAGAAACGCTGTGGAAAGGCAGTGAGAGCCCGGGGAATGCTGCTGACAGTGCTCCACCTTCCGAGGGGCTGTGCCTGTGAGACATACACAGGGCTAGAGGCTTTTGCCTTGGAGGAGTCCTGCGGTTTTCTCTTGAGGCATGCAATGCTTTCTGTTGTAAAGTGAGTGTACTTTTCTAACGCTGAGCTCCTGGTGCTGGCCACGCACCAGCACTCACTGTGATTTTGGAGAAGTGGCAAGCAGAGTGTGTCGTGGTGGTGGTTGGGGGGGAGCATGAGCCTGGGGCTAAAGGAACTGGTTACCTCTTCCTAGCTATATGACATCACTTAAAGACAGTTAGCCTAACTGTCTTTCAAATATTCTGTTCTCCACTGAATAAGGAGTACCGTTTGAGCAGAGATCATCTGCCCAGTGGCCATGAGCTTGTCAGTAACAAATGACCAGGACGCGTTAAGCTTATCTTTATCTTTTGCTTCATTCTCTTTTAAAGAATCTTTTAAAGAATTCTTTTAAAGAATTTTTTCTCTAAAAGAAAAAATTAGTTTTACCCTCATTTATAATTAAGTAAAACACACGATTTGTTTTTACCAGCTCGGTGCCTCAATTTCTCCATCTGCACACAGTGGCCTTGACAAGGGGAGGGCCACAGGGTGATGGGGAGCACACATGAAGCTGAATCAAGAGAGCACTTAGAGTCGAGCCTGACATACGGTGGGTGCTGCCTACATGTTTGCTCTCACTGTTAGCCATTCTCCCTCTTGAACCCCACTTTCCTCTTCTTGCCCCAGCTGCCTCAGGAGTCCCCTTCCCCCTGGCACCAGCTCTGCCTTTACTATGATGCAAGCTTGGCCAAGTTTCCTCAGCTCCGAGATTCCTCTTCTGTAAACTGAGGCAGTCGAGTGGCTCCAGTCCCTCCTAGCAGCTTGGAGTATGAGGCAGGATGCTGTGGGTCCCCTTCCCACCACCACCAAGCTCACCCTTTCCCTGGCTCGTTTCAGCACTGTCCTCCCACGAGGGCAGTGGGCTCCTTTCCACCACCTTGGTGTGGTATTCCCACTCGCACGATAGAGAGAGCCCTTCCCTCAAACCTGAGCAGTCTTGTCCATTCTGGTTTTCACTTTGCCTCTTTGGTTATCCTAAAAGGCAAGAAAGATGTCTCTGCCCATTTGTTCCCGGTTGGCCTGGGAGCATCTTCCCTGCTCTGACAGCAGGTCTTGCCCTCATCACGGTCCATCTGCCCTGGCCCTGGGAGAGTAGAGTTGCTTCTAGCCACACGACAGCTGAAGTAGGTCAAGGAGCCCAGATTCCAGCTGTCTTTTTTATGTTATCAACACCTGCCTTCTACATGGGGACACTTGATCGTGACAGTAACTTCAGCCAGTGATTCTCAAACTTGAACCTGCTATAGCACCCATCACCTGAAGGGTTTATTAAAGCGTGGGGCTGGGCCCTCTCTGAATTTCTGATTCAGTAATTGGGTGTCGGGGGTGGGGGAGAACTTGCACTTCTGATAAGTTCCAGGCGATGCTGCTGCTGCTGGTCCAGGGACCACAATTTGGGAATCATTTCCTTAGGAGGTAAGAGGAGTATCATGTCCAGTGGCAAAACTACTAGTGAGTTATTTCAGGACAAGAATCTTTGGGGGCCGTTTTCAAAACAGAACTCACAGAGACCTTCTGGGCTGCACCAGTGCTAGAGGGCGAGAGGTCTTAGATCAGGTTATTCTATCTAAAAGATGGAGAAGTAGGCACAGCAGGAACGAGTGAGTCCATCCATGTTGCAAACTTGACCTCAATCTCCCATCAATTTTGTTCTCTGCCCAAGAAGGAGTGTTGCTTACAGGAAGACGGAAGAGGTAACAAAAACATGAAAGAAATATGAGAGTTTCTGTGGCCAGCTGATGGGTTGAAGCCAGTGGGGCCACAAGAAAAGTTGTGATGTGTTGATGTTGATTCTCTAGCATCTCAGAGTCCCTGCTCCAGGGGTTCTCAGCCTTGGCCGAGAATTAGAATCATGGGCGGGGAGAAGAGGGGAGCTTTTAAAAATCTCAGTACCTGGGACCAATTACATCAGAAAGTTCGGGGTTGGAGCCCAGGCATCAGCAGTTTTTAAAGCTTCCCAGGATATTCTGATGGATAACCAAGGCTGAGATCCACTGGCCTATTCCATCTTTTGCCCTCCTCACTGTCCTACCCTTCACAAACTGCTCAGAGACTTACTTCTCCTTTCAAGACCGGTGTTTCGATGATTGTCATCAGATAAATGGGTATTTGACTCACTAACTAGCACAATCAGGAAAGAAGTCTGAGTATCTGCATTAAACTCAATCCAAATGTTTCTGAAGCATGCTTTAAATTAGTTGAAACCTCTGTTTTATGTAGCATAAATAATTTCTTAAACAAGAGGAAGTGAATGATGATGGCACTTGATTTGGGGGCAAAGAGCCCAGTTTAAAACCTGGATATTATCTTGGTGCGTGACTTAGGAACATAATTTCATGTTCTGGATGTTAGTTTCATTCACCAGATGAAATGAGATGGATTAGAGAGCAAGTTTCTTTGCTATTTTTAAGACTCTCTGGCAAGTATTTATGTCATCCAAATTTTCCATTAAGTGTCAAGAGGAAATTTAAGAATACTTGGAATTAATTAAAGTTTGCACACCAAAGTGCATTTAGTAAGTCAAGGGTTAGGAACTGCCGGGCCATGGACTGGTACTAGTCCATGGCCTGTTAGGAACCAGGCTGCGTAGTGGGAGGTGAGCGGCAGGCAAATGAGCGAAGCTTCATCTGTATTTGCAGCTGCTCCCCAGTGCTAGCATGACCACCTCAGATCCACCTCAGATCCTCAGGCATCAGTTTCTCATAGGAGCACTGGTCTCTGGAGCCAAAAAGGTCGAGAACTACTGCAGTAAGTCAAATCAGTGAGGCTGAAAGTGAGGGGGCCTGTGGCCAACTGGGATGAACTTGTCCCTGGGAAAAGACATTCAGTGAAAAATAACACCAACACTTTGGTTGAATGATGCACATTCGCAAGTTGAGTTGGCCCGTGATTCTTATTTTGTGAGCACTGACAGCTTGTGACAATATGATCCTATAACCCTAAGTTAAAGGGACAAGGATCAAATCCTGGCCCCACCATTCCTATCTGTGTTTCTATAGAGGAGTTATTTAACTTCTGTAAGCATCAAAAACAAAAATAATAGTATGTAATTCATAAAATGTTGGGAAAATTAAAAGAAATAATACATTTAAAATCTGTGCCTACCGCCTGGTACATGGTGGATGTTCAGTAAGTGTTAGCTATTATCACCATCTTCAGTATCCTTGTCATTGTCATCACCATCTTCGATATTATCACCATCATTATCAGACTATGAAGTTCTGACAGCAAAATTTCAGAAACCCCTCTGAGAGGGCTGGAGTGATCAGGGCATATGGATTTAGTATTGTGTGTGCTCTCACTCCATGCAGGTACCAGCCTACTTTACTGAAGAAGAAGCTAGTTTTAGTGATCAGTGCTTCTCAAACCTCCCGAGAGTCTTGTTACTATGCAGATGATTCTGACTTCTAGGTCTGAGGAGGGGCCTGAGAATTTGCATTTCCCACAAGCGATGTCCACGCTGGTGGTCCACAGGCTGTGCTTTGAGTAGCAATGCTTTAGAATATTTGGGCAAAGATTTTCTTGTTTGGGAGCAAGGAAGATGTTAATTGAGGCTTTGGAGGGAGCCTAAATTTTTTATCACCAATGTTCATCAGGACATTTTCTTAAAGGCCTGTGGTAGGCAGAATTCTAAGATGACTGCCACTCATTCATGCCCTTTTCTAGGCCCCTTCCCTCAAATGAGGGTGGGATAGATGAATATGATGGGGTGTCATTCCCATGATAGGTTACCTTATGTGGAAGGCAAAGGCGAAGGAATTTTGCAGATGTGATTTAGGTCCCCAACAGATTGACTCGAAGTTTATCAAAAGGAAGACCATTCTGGGTGTGTCTGACACAACCAGTGAGCTCTTTAAAAGAAGGTCTAGGGGCCAGAGAGATTTGAAGCCACACCTGATGTCTTTTATCAGCTTCAAAGATACAAAGTGTCATGTCGTGGTGCAGGAAATGCTGGGTGGTGTCTGGTTGCTGAGAGTGGCCTTGGCTGACAGCCAGCAAGAAAGTGGGGACCTCAGTTGTATGATAATAAATAACTGAATTCTGCCAATAGCCACTTGCACTTCGCTAGCTACCTGTGAGACCCTGAGCAGAGAGACTTCATCCAAGCCGAGGCCTGACATTCAACCCAAAGCAGATAAGCTAATAATTGGGTGTTGTGGCAGTTTGCTACACAGCCATAGAAAGTGAACATAATGTCCTAATTCTTCTCTTTGACTGCTGTGCATGCCAGTCCAAGTTATACTGCAACTAAAACCTCATAGTAGCTTAGTATAACACAAGTATATTTTGCTCATGCTGCATCATTGTCATTGGTCAGCTGCATCATCGTCATTGGTCAGCTGCATCAGACCATGATGACTCGTCACAGCTATTTGAGGTCATTTTCAAAAGAGAACTTACAGAGACCATCTGTTAGGATCAGGCTGTTTTTGAACAGGTGCGTGGGTGGGAAATAAGTGTTTCTTCTGTTTAATGGTAGGAGAAACAGACATTCAGGAACTTGTGAGTGGATCCACAGATGGAATTAGGATGGCTTGACCATCCTAAGTGGCCACTATTGATTAACAAGGGCTCAGGAGAAGAGAGGGCTGGGGAGGTAGGGCCCCGAAAGAGAAATGGGTAGCCCGAGAGTGACCCATGTCCTTCCTGCTTCCTTTTCATGGCTATGACCAGTCACATGGCCAAGCCTAACTTTAAGGGTGCAGAGAAGTGAAATCTTGTGTGAACTACAAAGTAGGAAAGTTCCAGATATTGCTGTACATGAGTCTCTCTACCACATCGCGTTGCTTGATAGGTCAGTTGAAATGGCAGGGAGAGAAAGCAGGATTCTCACCACCAGGGAACAAGCTGGCTGAGCATCAAAAAGCTGAGCGAAGCCACAGAGGACGACTGAGTAAACCCAAAAGTTGCCCCCAGCCCCAGGGTAGAGGAAAAGGTTTCTTGGCGGGACTTTTTGGGAAACTCAATAAGTCTGGGCTGTCTTCTGTGTTTTTTTTTTTTTTTTTTTTTTCAGCAAGGAATTTTCCCACACAGTATAGGTGAAAATCACGTAAGTTTCCTTTTTTTTTTTTTTTTTTGTGCTTGACTTTTATCTGCTGTCGTGGACATGCTGGACACAGGGCTGGAAAAAGCTGCTACCTTCAGTGACCTTCAGAGGTCAAGTCATTTCAGGCGGGCACACTTTCCCAGAAAGTGGAAGATGATCTTCTAGCATAAAAACAAAATCCCATCTGTTTTGACAATGGAACAATTTTGGAAGGAACTATTTTGGAACTATATGTAGCACGGTGAAAATTTATAATCACTGCAGGTCAATGCCACAGAAACGTACCCTTAATAACTCTTCTAATAAGAGCCTCATCCCTCCCCTGAGGCCATTTTTCATTAGTAAAAAGGAATGAAACCAACCAGTTCGTGTTATCCCATCTCAGCAGGCTCGACTCTGCCTCTTGGTTGTAGTCATCCTATTTTGGGCAGATGCTTAGAATTTCTCACCTCATCACCTTCTTCTAGCCAGGAAGCCTTGAAAGAAGGGAAGCTGTGTCCCCAGGGCATGCGATGTGGAGGGTAGCTAGTTCATCCCTACTAGCGTGCAGGTCTCCACTGGCTTCCACGAGCTGTCCCTGGACCTGGCTGATGTGATGTCCTGCTGAATCTACTAATGAGGTCTGTGGCTGGGAAAACCCACAGTTTTGTCTTTCAGCTGAATCAGAGTGGATGCTGTGGCTGAAGTGGCTGATGTGGCTCTGATGTGCCTCTTGCTGACTCCACAGGTCCTCTGTGTTTTGGCCGTGTACTCATTTCTACTCTGGCTTTGGTTGGCTACCTGTGCAGGTGACATCAAAATATTTATTGACCAGCAGGGCATGAGCACCAACCAGTCAGCATGGTTGCTGCAATATCTGTTGCCGGACCATGGGGATCTTGGGGGAGCATCAGGAAAGCCAAGGTCAAGAGGGTGGAGGGCTCGGGCCTTTAGTAAGTGGTTATTCACCAGCTGGTAAGGACATGTTTCCACAGTTGGCCACACTGACCCTTAGGAGCCGAGTATCCTGCAGTCTCAGCTCTAGGTCACCTTGCCCTTCATCATGGCCGCCCCACATTGCCCCAGATATCAGTTTACCTCTCATTCTCCACTGGCAGCACAGGGGGTCATGTGGCTCTTTCCCCCACTGGCGAAGAAGTGAGGTGAGCAGGAAACCATCACTAGTTCCCTCTATTGAAGAACAAGAGCCTGGAGGCCACTCTCAAAACAGAATTCACAGACCTTCTACGATCTACCATCTCTACCTAAACATACCATGCCATTGTTTCCATCCATTCCTACCATGTCCTCTGGATCAGTGCTCCTTATTTTTTACTGCACTGGGATTCTTGGAAAGACCCACTTTGAAAGCAGAGCAAAAATGCCTCTGCTGTCAGCTTCCCCCTCTCTTCTATCTTTCATCTCTTGGCACTGAGTTTTTGAACCCAGAAGAGGGAGCAGAATCTGCCTGCTTTTGTCTGCAGCTGTCCTCCCTTCACCCTGGAGCCCCCAAAGCCTGTTCTTCTACTTCCCTTTCCCCTCTGGTAGGAACTTCCCCAATGTAGTATCCACTTCTTTTCCTCCTTTCTGAGGATACCTTTGCTCTCCTCCTTTCCTGGGGCCACGATGGCAGAAGCATCAGAGATAGCAAGAAGGGAAACACATGGGAAGATAATTATAATATTATCTTCCTCACATATGCTATGCGCTATCCTCTTCTGGGGAAAGAGGGCTCTCAACAAAATTTAAACTGTTCTTCGTGGTTCAGGGGACTCATAAACATCAACTGTTTCCTGCTGTGATACCCTGATATCTTCAGTAGGCCATGGTGAGGTGGAGGGGACCATTTGTGACTGCTCTGAAGGCCCCAATTGCTATAGTTTTTGGTTCTTGCATCTGTTTTAGTAGTTTCTCTGTCTCCCCTGTTACTAGGTGATCAGCCACCACCTCTTTCTCTGTGCGTTGTCTTCCACCAGCCCTCCCTCTTTCTAATTTGCTACCTCAAATCTGCTTTGGATCGAGCATTTCTAGTCACCCACTGTTGCCTAACAAACTTCCCCAGAAGTTAGTGGCTTAAAACAAACATTTTATTCTAACTCACATATTCTGTAGCTCATGAATGTGAGAGGGGCTCAGCTGCGTGATTCTTCTGCTCCATGGGGTTCAATTGAATTCAAACATTGGTTCATAGCTGGCAAGTCTAAGATGGCTTTACTCACATGGCTGGTGACTTTGAGGGGATTCCTGTGAGGATGTGCACAGCTGAGAATATCAACCTGCTCCCTTACACGTGACCTCCTTGGCAAGGTGGTCTCAGGGCAGTTGGACCACTTACATGGTGGCTGGCTTCTCCCCAATCAAGCCTCCCATGGAAACCAGGCAGAAGCTGCATGACACTTTCTGACTTAGCCTTAAAGTTCACTCAGCATCATTCTGTTGTTGGACTCGAGTCACAGGCTGGCCTACATTCAAGGGAGGTGAGCTGGACTCTATCTTTTGATGATGGAGTGTCGCGGTCACACAATCGAGAACCATGTGGGATGAAAGATGTTGTTGTGGCATCTTTAGAAGAATCTTGAGCTCTGGCTCTGCCATTTGCTGGCTAGGGCACTTAAGCAAGCGAGTGGACCCAATTCAGTGGTTATCTGATTAAGCCTCTGGCTTGGTGCTTTAGAAATAGAAGCCGTGCCCAGGACTGCAGCCTAAGTCCAAATCCATACTGATTTAGAACTCTAAGGCTATACACCTGGGAGGTGTAATGGAGCCCTCAGCAGCCCAACCCTTGTGTTTCAGAGATGAAGAAACTGTAACCTAGATTACGCAAATGGCTTAGTGGCTTGCCCAAGATCACATAGCTAGTTAAGAGAGTGAAGTGGGCTTTGGATATGTGTGTGTGCGCGCACATGTGTGTATGTATGTGTGCGCATGCACATGTGTGCATTTATGATTGTGTGTGTTTATATGTTAACATCCTTCCATAACATGGACGTGCACACAGCCTTATTTGTTTCTGTTAGATAAAGTTGCACACCTTTCTGGTATGGTAACTGGTGTTAGCTAAATTGTTGACTGATCCCAGAGAGTTCTTGTGCTGTGTGCTGGACCTTTAATAGGAGTTAGTCAAATGCGGACAGGGAAGTTCTGACTTCTCACTCAGGTCTGCCAGCTGTGTGTTCCTGAGAGAGTTAGTTACCTCCCTAATTTTTTGAGTCTGCTTCTGTAAACTGCTGACGAGAGTGACCACTGTTGAGCACTTTCCCTTTGCCAACGACTCTCTGTTAACTTCTTTTTATATTGCATTCCATCTGACCCTCCTGTGATGCATGCCAGGCCACAGCCATTTTATTGATCAGCAGACTGAGCCTCACAGAGGCCATGTAACCTGTGTGCTGTCACCGAACCATCCAGCTGGCACGGACTCTGCAGCCCACATGTTTTCCACGGTACTCCCCTGTGTGGGCTCCCTAGGTCTGAGGACTGTTGGGAGGTGCAGATAGATTTCTTCTCAGCCGCCTCCTGGAGTGGAATCTGACCAATGAGTGGAGCTTGTGGGGGAACACATTTGCATTGCAAAATGACAGAAAAGTTTCTGATCATGAGTGCTTCTCAAGACTGGAAGTGTCTATCTTATGAGGGGTAGTTTGGCCAGCTATGGAGAATGCTGGGTCTGTTTAAATGGGCTAGCAAGCTTAATGATTTCTGGAGCCCTCTCCAGCTCCAGGTCTGGTGATTCCACAGAGCAGAGAATCAATATCAAGACTGAGGATAGTGTAGACGTAGGTTTATGCCCTACTTTGTTATTCCAATGGCTCTGCGGCCTTGGGGTAAATTGCTTAATCTGTCTGAGTCTATTTCTATTGTTTCATGTTTATAATAGGGATGAGTTTTGCACTTTGGAGTTGTTCAGAGCAGTGTGAGTCGTCTTCCATGAATGTCAGGTTGGGAGATTGAAGTTTAGTGGATTAGTACTCTGGGTGTCCAAGGCCTCTTGGGTACTGCTCCTATGTCAGTCACTTTGGAGAAAGACTGCAACCGTTCTGAGCTAGCAGAATGGTCTCATGGGGTGGGGGGAGGGGAGGTGGTTAGCCTTGGAGGGCCTGATGCAGGAGGAAGGTGAAGGAAGTGTCTTTGGTTGATGGTCCAGCCTGCTGAATGACTCAGGCTTACTGGGAATGCAGTATAAACAGAAGGTTTGAGTAAGTGGGAAGATGAGTTGGGTTAATTTCCTGAAACTATAAGTCAATGGTTTTTGGGGAAGAAGGTCAAGTTCAAAAGGTTTGATAGGGCAGGAATGTTTTTAGAGGGATGAGACATGTGTTGGCAGAAAGTAAAATTATAAAGAAAGTGTGTAGCCCTTGCTGGAGCCAACTCTTTGCCTCTGTTGTTCTTCTCCTTTGACAGTCAGCCCAATGTGGCCCAATCCCCAATTCTGCCAAAGATGAGTCTTCCTACACCACGGCTTCTAGTAAGCGATCTTTCTCCTCAGGCTGCACCACAGTCAAGGACATCGAGGTGCTGTCATTCTGACATGACCATTGGCCATGCAGACCAGAAACAGTCCCATCATGCTGCTCTGAACTCCTTTAATTCTGGAGAGGGGGTGGTGAACTAGCTTCTCTTTTTTCTAAAGAAGAGAAATAATTTGTGGACAACCCATCAAGGGTTCTGCTTTGACCCAGGACAATTTTCAATAAAAGCTGCCTCAAATCTGGTCAGATATTTTACTAGAGGGTCTACTTGCCAAACTCTTACCCTTCTGTGCTTTCCATACATTGAGTTCAAGTTATTTTTAATTTTGCTGCAACTTTGAATTTAAAAAAATTCCCAAGTTTAATTTCAATGTAAATACATGGCTTTCACAAGGTTTTGTACCATGTACCCAAAGCATGTTTGGGTTTTTAGGAATTTATTTCACAAGCTAGAGGTGACTAAGTAATATGCTTATGGCCCAACAGATGTTTGACTTTGTTAATATTCAAGATCTGTCACCTTGCTTTTGTTTGTGGATGGCTGTACCACATGACTCAGAGTTTAGAGACTCAGTTGCCTGAAGACTTCCAGAAATGAGGTGAGGACAGAAATAAAGAAAAGTTTCTGGGTAAATTAAGACACCCACACCCACACCCACCCACCCACCCACCCACATACACACACACACACACGGGAGCGGGGGGAGAGAATTTTTCAAAACTAAATTAAAAGGTTAGGCAATTTGTATTGTCCATGAGCAGGAGGCAGACACCTGGGCATCAAAGGCAGGTAAGCGGTTACCTGGGCCTTAGTGAGGCTGACAGGGAGGATGGGGCCCACTCCCTGTCTGGCTCAGTGCTGTGTCATCAACTCTTTCTACCTTACTATGTTCTTCTCCTTCCTTTAACTCTTCACACATTTTTTTTGTACCCCCTCTCTTTTTTTGGTTAAATTTCTGGCCCTGCTTTTTCATCTTGTTCCTCTGTTCTCACATCAAGTGTGGTGAAACATTATTATTTGAAAAAAACAAAGAATGATAGACTTGTAACTCAAATACTTGAAATCAACTGCCCTTAAAATTTCTTTCTTCCAGCAGAAATGCAAATTATCTGTAATTCAAAGAAAATAGGGCAGGAGAAGAATATTTTGCTGCAAACTTCTGCAAGACCAATTCTTTTTCCTCTGGGCCTGCTAAAAGAAGACTTACCGTTTCCCGCATGCTGGCAATTTCAATTCCAACCTTTGATTATTGTTTTGATTATTGAAAATGGTCACTGCTGTGTGTTTGTGCTTGAATTGTCTGAAGCCACTTCCTGGAAAGGTCACAGCAAAGAAGATATTTTGCCAAAGTCCACGGGAAGAAGCCAGGACAATTTTCTTGGCTGGGGAGGCTGAGTGCATGCAGGGGTGGTTGGGGAGTGGCTGTTACTTGACGGGGGCAACATTTTAGAATTTTGTTTACTGGAACAGGGTCCTTGTTGAAACATCTTTACTTCTCACCCTGAGCAGATGTATGATTTTGAGAAGAGCATAAACGTCCAACTCACTTTGATCACTTGAAAAAGAAAGCTATAGGACTAGATTTCTCTCAGATTCTTCCAGCTCTGTAGCTCAGTGAAGCTTCAGCTAGTAACCGCCCCTGAATGGATGTAGCCTCACTTTCTGCTTTAAAAAGAATTTCAAACGTGATTAAAACCTTCACATAATCTGAGGCTAAGCCTGAACCTGAGGCTTGGGGGGAGGGGATGGGGAGGGGGAGGGGGATTCCTTTCATTCAAGGGGAGGCTGCACAGCTCCTCCTGCCTTTCAAATGACCTTTTAGAGTTAATCAGCAGAAATGATTGAGTACCAGAAAGAGGACTAGTGAGAACACAATACCCGATAGTACCTGGCAAGAGTCCTTTCCCACCTGGGGTCCTTTTCATAGACTCTGGAAAGCTAACATATTGGGGTTAGGTTAGGCATGATGGGAAGCCTGGACATGTAAAAGAAGGTAGTCTGGGGTTGGGGCAGCTCCACAAAATCACCAAGAACTCATGCTCCTATCCTGTGTCCCCACCACTTTCAACAAGTGTTCTGTACTCTGTGGCCCAAGATGGTGGCTGCAGTCCACAGCCATCAGACCCACATGGAGCCAGCAGAAAGGAAGACTAGTGGAGACTTTTAAGTAGCCTTCCCAGGAAGATCAAACATTTCCATTTACATTTCATTGGCCCAAATTTTGTCATGTTGCCAATCCTAGTTGCAAGAGAGGATGGGAAATATAGTCTTTGTGTGAGGTGCCGATTCACTTAATCAAGAGTCAGGGGTTCTATTATTGGATAAGTGGAAAGAACAGATATTGGAGGTGGAAACTAGCAGCATCTGTCACAGAAACTATATTTTTAAAGACTAAGGGCTATGGAATCACCAGTCCTGGGGTTTCATCCCCTGCTTACTAGCTGTAAGATATTAACCTCTTTAATCTATTATATTATCTGTGAAACTGGCATGATAGTTACATCATGGGAGTAAAATGAAAGAACAAATGTTCAGTGTTTAGCAAAGTAGCTGTCACTATTACATTAGTTCCTATATCAGCATCTTTGACTTCATTCATTTGTGGTATTGATTATACCTGGTGTATCTAACTCCTACTTCTTTTGTAAACTTACTGTGGAAGTACAGTTGGGCACATGATAAGATAAGTGTGTGTCCAAAGGGGATAAAGCAACTTGGTCAATGTTGATTTGACTTGTATGCTAACAAGTGGCCTGGTGACCCTGAGGGTGGGAATAGAGATAAAGTTACAGGAAATATTTGCGTTCAGAAACATGTGAAAGGCAGGACCAAGTAAATTCAGGACAAACTTAGGGGAGGCAGCCCTGAGGCAGACACCCAGGTCCAGGGAGAGTCTCAGGTCCTTCACTGCTCGACCACTACAGGGGGAGTTCAGACTGCAGCTCGGAGCCCATGCTCCCGACTGATGAGGGAAGGTTCCTGGAGTGCAAGGATCGCTTCCTCAGTTTGCCAACCCTGGTTTGGCCAGTTAAGAGCCACCTGGCTTTACTGTGAGCCGTTTAGAATGATATGTGTTCCAGGAACAAGGAACAAGCCAAACTCCTTCAAGGAAGTAGGAGAGGAATAGTGGTAGAGATTTTTTTTTCTGGATTTACTCATCACTCCCAAATTTTAATCATAAATACTTTTTAAAATCATAAATACTTTAAATCATAAATATTACCTGGTACCTTCTGGGACTGGGCACTGTGTAGACCATGAGGGCTGTGAATAAGACTGGTCCTCTGTCCTCAAGGCTGTCCCCATCCATGAGGAGCCAGACAAAAATAGGTGTGGTAGATAGCACGATTGCTCCCATTTCTTTCCCCTCCTTGTGTAACTTCACAGCTCCTCCTACCAGAGGTGGGGGCACTTCCCCACCCCATTGATGGTAGGTTTGGCCACATGACTTGCTTTGGCCAATGGAATGTAGGCTGACAAGAATGAGCTAGTTCTGAGCAAGGCCTTAAATAATTTTGCTCACATTGCTTACATTTTGCCATCACATGAAAAGATCATCTCCCAAGAAGTCACTGGTCCAAAGAGGGTGAGAGACACGTGGAGCTGACTTCATCCCAGCTGAAGCTTAGAGCCAAGCCTAACCTAGCCTAAGCCAGGTCAGCCAACTTCCATCTGACCCACATATTTTGTGAGCAAGAATAAAAGATTGTTGTTTTATGCCATTTGGATTGGGGGTGGTTTCTTTGCAGTATTATTGTGACAATGACTAGCCCATATAACATGCAATTTTGATATAGTATGAGAGGGACTGGTGGGAGATACAGAGGTGTTTGACCAGCTTGGGGAGGTTCGTGGGGAGGAATGCTTCATAAACTTGTGTATGTTATTCACTTTTTGGACCTCATTTTGCTTTTTCCCTGGGATGCTCTAGACCAGAGAGTTAGCAGTCTGTAGAATCCCTCAGCATATGTCGGAATTGTATGTAAAGTAAGAGTTAATCCATAGGGACTATAGGAACAGATATCTGACAGAGAAAATATGAAGATCTTTTGACTTCTAGTGCTTTATTTACTCATTCATTCATTTATTCCACAAATAGGAGATAGGGATGTAACTGTGAATAAAATAAAGTAGGATGTTAGTGCACATGAAGCTTACATTCTAGAGAGGAGACATGATCGATGGTGAATGCCACAGAGATCAAAGAAGCAAGAGAGGAAAATATGGAGTATTGGAGCAGGGGGGTGGTGCAATTTTGCACAGGAAGGTCAGGGAAGACCTCACCAAGAGTGATGTTTGAGGAAATATCTGAAGGAAGAGAGGATAGAGCAGTGGCCTTAGCTGGGAAAAGAACATCTCAGGCCAAGGGGCAGGGAGCACCGGTGTACACTTCAGGAGGGAGAGACACTTAGGATATGGAACTCCTATTCCAAGGCAGTAAGTGCTGTTACTAATGATGTTAGGCATATTCAGTGAATATAACTGTAGAAGAGCAAATCCAACAATTTTGAGTTTTTTTACTAAACAAAAAGGCTTCCATCATCAGGTGAAGTCTGCAGAACCAGCCCCTGGGACAATATTCAAGAGATCCTCTCTTGGGGTGTCTGTGGTTCCTGGTGACCCCTCTGTGTCCCCTTCTAGGTTACAGGGTGCTAGGCCTGAGATCTCCACTTCCTCAGTCCTCTGGAAGTTGTCGGGAACAATGTTCTTCTTGTACCTGTTGATATTGGGTGTCTCTGCCTTCACCATTCAGCCCGAGGAACACACAGGTGAGAAGTGACTCTTTCATACAGAAGGGGCTTACTTGCAGCTTCTCTGAGGAAAGCGGGTGTTTACCTAGGGAGGTTTTGTTTTTCTTAAAAACAAGGTATGGTTACCAGAGAAGAAGAGGGTGTGGGAGAGGGCAAATAGGTAAAGGGGGTCAAATATCTGGTGACGAAAGGAAACTAGACTTTTGAGTAGTGAGCATTCAATATAGTATGAAGGTGTTGAATGGTAATGCAGCACACCTGAAATTTACATAATACTGACTCGTAACATTACCTCAATAAAATAATTAAAAAGATGAGATGCAAATATGAAATCAAAGAATTTTAAAAAAGCAAAGTATGACTATTCATGCCTTGTTGAGTGACAACTGCTTCCGCTGGCCCATGTCCTCTGTTGCCTGGTTCCTGCTCTGGTATCCGCCATTCCTGCCAAAGGAGTGAACCAAAGAAGAGGTGATTTTGCCCTTGATAAAAGGTGTCTTTGGATTTTAACTACATGTCCCATCCACTAAGCTTTTTTTCTTTTTACTTTTTTGTATCTGAACTTAGTCAGATATACTTTAATGATAAAGAAGTGAAAAATAGAGCCAAAATTTTTAATTATTTTTTTCATTACCATGTGAACCTGATTTAACTTTTCCAACAAAACATAAATTGTAATTGATAGCAGCCCTAAGCTTGTTATTTGAAAGTTTTGAAACCATTATAACAGGAGGGGATAATAGGGTCCCTAGGGTACAGGATACTTTGTTAGGGGCCACACTGTGTTCTCAGATGTGCCCATCAAAGGGAGGTTTTGGACCCAAAGCCTGACTGTTCTCTCTGTCCTTCAGTGGCTTCAGGAAACTGCCAATTTCGTGGCAAGCATTTCAAAACCATCTTTGGGGTGGAAGGGGAGCCAGTGGTCCTGAGGTGCCCCCAGGTGCGGTATTGGTTGGGGGCCTCGGCTAGCCCCGACGTCAACCTGACATGGAGGAAAAATGATTCTGCTTGGATCGCCCCAGGAGGAGAAGAGACACAAGTATGGGTTGAGGATGGTGCTCTCTGGATTGTGCCAGCCTTGCAGGGGAACTCTGACACCTACATTTGCACTGTCAGGTAAGCCCTTCTGGGATGAGGGTGGGGCGTAGGGCTCCTTGAAGAGTTCTCTCACAGTTCTTTGGTGATAACCTGGATTTCAAAATCCATTGTACAGGTGAGAATCTATCTTCTTCTCTTCACTGCTCCTGAAATACCTCCCACCGACAGCCTTTCCCCAAATGTCCTCAGGGCTCCCTCTTCCTTCATTCAAGCCTTTGCTCCAATGTCAACTCTTTCATAGCTTTCTCTAAAACAGCACTCCTGTCACCTGATCTCTTTGCCCTGCTGTTATTTTTCTTCATCTGATTTTACAGTAGCTATAAATGCATAGTTTTTCTATCCTTTCTAGTGCAAAAACGTCCTATTTTTTCCTTAAGGATTATTACTAGGGAAATTAATAGTGTGGTAGAAAAAGAATGGAATTTGGAGTCAGGAGTACGCGGATGTGAATCTGAACCCTCTCATTTTTCACTTGACAGTTATAGGCCTCCATTTTCTCCTCTGTAAAAAGGTTTGTGCGGAGAGTTCTGTGAAACCATAGCATGAGAAACATCCAGTGTGGGGAGCACCATAGCAAGTGGTCAATATATGCAAAGAAATCTCTTTCTTTCCCAAAGGCAATATTTATTGACTACTGAAAATCAGGGGGATGAGGGCTGAGTCACACTGGTCTTAAAGTTTGTTTTTATACTTGAATTAAAAGAAAGGTACCTAATAGCCTTATTTTATTTTCTATTCTTATAGAACAGATCTGGAATTGAGGGGCTGTGGAAATCCAAATGTGGGCCAAGCCTTTGGAGAATATGGGACAGTTTACTGTCTTCCAGTCTAAGACTGGAGTTCGGATCCCATGAGAATCACCAGCAGTTGCCACCATACCCTTTGGTATTTGCAGTTGTAGGACATGAAACTGCTGTGTTCCTGTGATTTTCATAATCTCATGATCTAGAACCCACATGGCTCTTCTGTCAGTCTGGGTGGAAAAGGTTATGAGCCTGAATCGAACATCCTCCAGACCTCAGTGGCTCCAGACAACAAAGGCTTATTTATCACACATGCAACAAGTCCAAGATGGCTGGGCAGATGCTCAGGGATCCCAGGCTGAAGGATCAGTCGTTATCGCAAATGTTGGTCACTGCGCCAAAAAAAGACACATCTAGGGGTGGGAGGTGGGGCTTTTCTGGCTATTAAAACTTTGGTGTAGCGGTGACACACAGGCAACTCACTGACTAGTGTCATGTAACTCCACCTACCCACAGTGGGGCCACTGCGTGCTCAGGACGGGAGAACTGGGCTGACTTGGTTAATGGCACTAACAACTGTGCCTTTTTGTGGTGGGGAAAATGAGTGATCTTCAAATTACTCCTCAACCCTCTTTCTTTTGGGTTATTTTCGTGGAGTACCTTGCTCATGGGGAAGACCAGCTCAATAATGTGAACAGGTCTGTAACTCTTGGTATGTCTAGTAAGCTTGGTTTCTGGGTTCTGGGGATTTAAGGGTTTTCCTGGAACCTTAAAGGGCTTCCAACCTTGGTTTGATCTCTTCGTAGCTACATAGCCTTAGGAAATCACTTAATTTCTGTATACCTAATTTTCGTCATGTAAAAATGATATACTAATAATTTTGAACTCATAGTAATGGAGAGTAAATGAAATAATGTGTGCTAAGCACCCAGAACATGCCTGGCAGGCACCTCCTCAGTATGAGGACCTCCCAGGAAGACTACTGTCATGTGTGTACTGTTCTTTCGATTTGTCCTCATTCACTTCTCTGCGACTTGCAGCGAGATTATGCGTTTTTCAGGGTTATAGTTAACTTTTTGCATTTCTTTGTGCATAAAATGTTTGTTCATCTCCTTTTTCTGTCTGTCAACCAGATATAGAATATAATGTAGATATTGACTTATATATTTGAATTAATTCTTTTAACACTCAGGTAAAAAGCTTTTTTCTCTTCTTTTATATATATTTTTCACATTTCGTTTCTTCTTTGGATATAGACTGTTTTCCATTTTGCTATGCAAGTTCTTGCCCCCCTGTGCCCTCTTGTATAACACACATTCTCATTGTCTTTGTCGATGTCCTGTGTTCCTTAGGTAGCCAGGAACTGAGTGAGATACTTATATTTTCGTCTTTCTACTTGAAAGAGTTTTAAATAATATACTCTGTCCTTTTCTTTATATGGAGAGAGTAGCTTTTAGAAAACAACTCCTTTATTTGGATACAGTTTCCTGGACCAGGAAGTTGGAACATTTGCTCAAGGAGCCCCAGAATCTGGAAGGGGTTAGGCCCTTTCAAAGAGAATGTGGGGATTTTCTAGTGGCTCTCGATGGGGTTGAAATTTGGCTCATGAAGGGTTCTTTGGGAAAAACACAAAGTATATCACCCTTTCTTTATAATAATTATGCTATCATGCTTTTTTTTTTTCTTCCAAGTATTTAAGAGGATCAGTAACAGAATATTGCAATAGTAATAAAAAAAAAAAATGCAGAATGCAGAATTTAATAGGATTGGAGAATTGTTCTTAATTTCATTTACTTTACTCTTATTTTGCCTTGCCATTTATTATCTTTTTTTCCCCCCTTTTAAATCAGAAATGCCTCTTACTGTGACGAAATGTCCATTGAGCTCAGGGTTTTTAAGAAGACAGAAGCTTCCCTGACTTTCATCTCATACCCACAAATTCTTACCTTGTCAACCTCTGGGTCATTAGTTTGCCCTGAACTGAGTGAATTCACCCGTAACAAAACTGACATGAAGATTCACTGGTACAAGGTACATCTTTAAAAATTGCCATTTAATTAAAATGTGTTTTACTAGTCATAGGAAAGATATAAAATACCTATTCTGAAAATAACACATTCACTTATATAAATATATTTATATATTAAACCAGTTAATTAAAAAAGGGCCGGGATAAATATGTTCTATAAATAGACATTAATTCTTATATTCTTTTTTCATATTTGATCACTCACAATATAAGATGAATCTAGTAAGTAACAACTGAAGAAATTCGCTTTTTGCTCTGTCATTTGTTCATTAAAATTTAGAAAAAAATGTTGGTTTACTTGATAACTTTACACACATCGTAACAGAGTTTTTAAAAAGCACATGATAACTAACCTTTAGGTTATATGGAAGGGGTACATGGAAACACCATTTGTTCTCTTGCCTGGTTTAATCATCAGGTCATATATGCAGACCAGGATGGGGCAGACCACAGCCCGTGGCCAAATCCACCATCCATCTTTGTACAGCTCGTAAACTAAGGATAGCTTTTACTTTTTTAAATGGTTAAAAAAATTAAAGGAAGAATAACATTTTATGATATGTGAAATGTTGGAAAACTTCAATTTCTGGGTCCATAAATAAAGTTTTACTGGGACATGGCCACACTCATTTATTTTCATGCTTTCACATTGTAGTGGCAGAGTTGGGTAGCTGGACAGAAACCATGTGGACTGTAAGCCTACAATACTTACCATCTGGCCCTTTACGGAAACAGCTGATATAGACCATAGATTGATACTGGAAAGTACAGTCATTTGTTTAATCATTAATAAAAATTAACCCCTTGATCAAGAATTAGGTGCATTTAAAAAACTTACAGGGAAATAATGAGACATATGTAACACTATGTACTCACATATTTACTGCAGCATTGTTTATAAACAGATAGTAGAAACAAGAAAATGTTCACATTAGCGATTGGATAAACTAATTTTCTCTCATGGGCACAGTAGGAAGATGAGATAATTTTATATGTAGTTACACAGAAAGAAAAATACAATATTGTTATTGTTTTTAAAAGGCTTTAAATGGTATATGTTGTATTTTCCATTTATGTAAATATGGTAACATGTATTTAAAAATCTGTATTAATGTACATTGAAATGCTAAAAACATGTTTGGGGACAAAGAAGAACTCATGTTCTACTTTTTATAAGTCAGTATTATACATTATATGTATTTTTGACTTTATACTACTTTGCTGATTAGCAAAAGCAATAAAGATATTTCCACTGTGTAAAAGAAAAAAATGAGGAACTTCCTTTCATTTAAGAAATATATGTTATTCCTCAATCTATACAAACCTAATTTTTCAATATAATCTCAATGGACATTATCTATGATTTTGTCATAATTATTAAAATGTATCTCTTCAGAAAAAAAAAAAAAGAATAGGTTAACCAGTTGACTCGTATTGTAACTTCAAGATATAGATAGGATATCAATTTAAGGTTGAAAAATTTTAAATGATTTTATGAAAGTAGAGCAAAGTAACCAGCTCCTGCGAATCAGCCAGTTCAATTATGGAATGCTTGCTTTAGGAAGTGTGTAAAGGGCACACATGAGAGGTTGAACCCTTTGAGAAAAGAGCATGGGATCTGGAGTTGGCCAATGTTGGTTTAAAATCCTGTTGCCTTATTGACCTGCTGTGTGGCCTTGGCCAGGTTATTTCATCTCTTGGACCTGTTTCCTCCACAGAGTAATAAGTAGCCGTTTCTACCGGCTCAGATTGTTTGGAACATTAACTGGAGTACTGTGTATGAAGCACCTAGTGCAGGGCCTGACACATAAATGGGACTCAATAAATATGAGTGGACAGGGATACTGTGGTGGTACTTTAATAAGGTCTGTTCCCTTCCTAAGAATGCCAATGATTATCGAGCGCATACTACATACAAATCTGTTCTAAACTGGCTGACATGTAGCCCAATGAAACAGGGGCTGTTACTATCTCTACAGATTAGGAAATTGAGATACACAAATGTAAGGAACTCACCTAAGGCCATGCAGCTGGTTGGTGGTGAAGCCAAAACCCTAACCCAGGAGGGCCCACACCATGGCCAAGCGGGGCAACCCTTGTGGCTCACGGGCCTTGGGAGAACTGTGTGGTGCTGAGTCCTATTTGGCTTTTTTTCATATTTGATCACTCACGTTAGGAACAACAAAATCTCTCCTTTTAATGAAATATATTGTAAAGTAATACTTTATGAGCCATACGGCAAGCAAACTCTTCCTGTTATGTCTGTGTTCCCATCTGGAGTAAGAATCTGAGATGACTCAAGGTTATATTTGACTATTGCAAGCTTTCAGTCATCGTGGTTTTGAAAGAGATGCCCCTGAGAACATTTTGTGCTCATTAGGGTGTTTTCTTAAATCCCATTCAGCTTTTTCTGTGTTGTGGGAGGCCTTGATCTTGAGGGTTCTATTCTGCAGAACCCACAGTATCTTTCTTTTGTCCATATGAAAGTGTGGCCTCATTTCTTACATTCAGTTTTTTTCTTACAATTTTTTCTCTGTCTCTACTGAGTCCTAAATTTGAAATAATTTTTAAGATAATTAGAGCGTTGTGTTCTAAGTCACCATGACTATATAATAGTACTCTTCCTGGCGGGTCTTCTAAAATCTATAGGAAGCTATTAGGCCATAAATATATCTGTATTTTAAATAGCTTGCTTTGTCAAAGAAGAGAGTTTCCCCCCTGCCCCCCCGCCCACTGGGCTTAAGCAGATATGTTTTAAACACTATGGTTAAACAAATCTAGCAATTTTGTTTCATAGGTTAACAAACTCCCTCTCCTAAAAAAAGAGTTAAAAGTTTATCCAAAGTATAACATTCTCAAAGTGAGCAACAGGGAAAATTCAACATTGATAAAACCGATGCCATTCATAGCTTTTGAGATATAAATTAGTATATTTCGTGTAACTTCGAGCAACGTTTTCCCTTAAGGATTCTGTCCTTTTGGATCAAGCCAACGAGAAGTTTCTAAGTGTGCAGGGGACTACGCGCTTACTCATACACAATGTGTCTGTGGAGGACGAGGGCTATTACAGCTGTGTTGTGGCATTTGCCCACAATGGCACGCCATACAACGTCACTAGGAACATCAAACTCCGCATCAACAGTAAGTGTTCCTGACTAAGGTACCCCTCCACCTTGCTGTCAATAACGAGCACTCAAAGGACAAACTAGGGTCCGCATAGAATTTCTTGAATGTCTTTGGTAGGAGAGGAAAACAGATATGTCAACTCTCCTAAAACAGCAGACTAATAAGACATGCGTGTGACACCTTGGAATGTAGAAAGAAAGGTGTTACTTTGCGGAAAGGTGGACCAACCCCTGGGTGGTTGATTGGGTTCCAAGTCTGAGGCTAAAAGCGCCACTAGAGGGAGCCAAATACCGTCACACTTGGAGACCTGAACCTTCAGGGCCAGCCACCCCACACGGTTGCTGTAACATGACGTGTAATTCTAGGATACTAGGATTTTATTGGGTTTTTCAGTTAGAAGGCTATGCATTGGCATATCCAGGGAAACTGCCCTATTTTGGTCCTCTCCAAGGCATGTCTAGTGGCCTCGAAACCGGGATTTTAAGTAGTGAGTGCCCTTTTAGGTTTAAATGATTCCTACTTGAAAATAATGTTGTGAACAGTAGTGATCATTGTTTAATATTTGTTCAACACCTACTCCGTATCTCCTACATGCTGGACGTCAAGCTTGGTGCAAGGGTCATTAAAGTGTTTAAGCCCTGGACTCTGCCCTGGGGAGTAGGCCACTTTTCTGTATTTAAATACTGAATAACTATATAATTGGAATCTTTTAAGGGCATTCCAGAGAGCTTTGGAAATATATTAAGGTTAAATAATTGATCCATGAATAATTTTTAAATAATTTTTTCTTAGAGAACCCAGAGATGCAATTTTACTACGGGAAACATCGTGTCTCCCATAAACTGAAATCTATACATTGCATTTCTTTTACTGTCTTGTGGCGATTTGTTTATCTCAACTCCCTGGTTCCCCTTAGCGGGTCACTGTGACTTCCTGTGACTTCACAGGGGCCGATAATTATCCTGTTTATGTGATACTGCACAGGACTACCGGGGGCGGCCGACATATTACTCTACAGTGTGTTGTGATCACACTGTGTCTCACGGGTCCTTGCACCAGCAGTAGCTATATCACCCAGGTGCTGGTTAGAAAGGCAAAATCTCAGGCCCCATCCCAGACCTACTCAATTAGAAACTGGGCCCCGGGCAGCGAAGCATTCCGTGTTTGACAGACTCCTCAGGTGATGCCGAGTCCTCAAGTTTGAGACTCATTGACGAGTCAAGTCCTTGAGGCGTCCGTCTCCTCTCTCCGTTGCCCCCACCTCTGAAATGCAGCCGTGTGAAGGAGAGGATCCCGGTCACAGTCTAGAAGCCACTTGCACTTTGGGCTCTACTGTGAGGCTGCCTAATGCTTATTTGTGTCAGAGTTTCAAATGCTCTTAGTGGAGGAAGTGAGGACAGAGCAAGCAGTTATGGAGCAAGCAACGCTTTGCCTATCCCCAACCTGTCTTTTTTGTTGTAATTCAGGTACCCTATTTCTTCAAGTTAATTGGGGTGCCGAGTTCTGATTCCTGGGACGTCCACCGCTGCCTCCCCCAAAGAGTTAGCTCCTCAGTTAACAAGGCATTGGCCAACCTGGTCATGCTGTCGCTCAGTGTAGGATGAGCAGTACGAACAGGTGGTTCTCAAGCCCCCGTGATTCTTTTTTTTTCTTTTTTCTTTTGAGGTGACTCGTCAGTATTCTGTGGCAAGCACTTGGGGAGGTGAGGATGGAGTAGAGGGAAATATTTTAGGGCATGCAGACTGTGGGGTAAAACCTATTAAGAATTCACTGGGGAAGCCAGGGAGGGGAATGGTTAATTGTTAATCACAGAGCAAAGAACATCTATGAGTGGAATGTGTGTTAACTGTGGCTTCTTCCAGTAATCTCTCTTCTGGGAAAGGAATTGGCCCAGGATACTCAGTTTTGTGGAGAGCCTGTTTCCTTTGCCAGAAAAAGGTCAAATCCCACAATGGCTGGCCATATTGTCAAGGATAACTCAGTTAATTAGCCAAACAATGGCCTTTGGACCTCGGCTTGAAATGCAGGCTTTCGTAATTGAATCTCTTTCCCACATCTTTCTCAGAAAAAGAAGAGGAGACGGTTCCTGTGATCATCTCCCCCCACCAGACCATTTTAGCTTCTCTGGGTAAGGCCTGCGAGGATGTGTAACCCACAGTGGGGCCTGAGATGCCAAAGCCACGGGGCTCCAGGATGCCTTTGTCTGTGACTGCGCCTGTGACTTTGGGTGCCGTGTTCCTGGGTGGGGAGCCTAGAACCCCAGCGTGAGAGGCTGAAATAACAAATGCCGGGGAAAACTTCCCTGCGTCAAATGTTGTTAGAAATGGCATCGTTTGAAGCAGGTTTATCTTGTTTCATGAAAACTCTACCTACAAAAATTTAATGTAAGAATCTGAACATTTTGAGAGCCATTACTTACTGTGGGAAAGGCGTAACGACATGAGTCCCATACAGAGCCAGCACCTGGGGTATGTTTAGAAGAATTCACTTTATCAAGACGTGGCTGACGCTCAGCATTTCCCTGAGATTCCATGTGAAAAGGAGGCCAACCCGGCCACTGCTAGCCCCTCAGAGACCATCTCTTGTTGCTAAAATAGCTGGTCAGCTGGTGGGATGATTGAAATGATTGACAAGGCTTTCCATTTTTCTCCCTATTGTGGCACAGGCCATCAGGGCTAGCATGCGCTTCTTGGCTGAACATTACTTTGTCTTGTGGGATGCCATCGAGCCCGCCAGCAACCCTGTAGGAAGGTCTTCTTTCTCCCATTTTCCAGAAGGAAAAGATGCCTGGGGCATCCTGGTGGCTCACAGAAAAGCTGCCTGGGTCAGACCAGGCTTCAGACTCAGGCCCATGTATCTGCGAAGCCTGTACCATTTTGGGGTTTATTTTTGTATAATGGTTTTTAGGTCTTATGCTCATTATTAAACTATGGCTGCAGAGTCCTATCTATCTTCCCACCTACCTATCTCTTAATTTCTTCTGTTTATGTTGGACTTATTATTTTAAATTTTAATTGGTGGTCATAGAGAAGTTCTTGGCGATTCCCAGCTGAGTACAGCTGAGTTTCCCACCCTGTTGCTTTGAAGGCACTGCTGTGAGCGGCAGAGTCACATGAGGCAGGATTCAGTGGGCTACGTTTGGCTGAGAAATCTTTCAGGTCCTCAGGGGTGATGAAGGAAGGAGAAGAGCTGGCATTCTGAGCCAGGGCGGGGCTAGGTGTGTTAAAAGACACACCACAGGGAGGCATAAGCACCTATGAGGAAGAAACATATGGAAAGAATGTGTTCATTCCCGCCACCCCCCCACCCCGCCCCAGCTTCTTTGGTGACTTAATAAACATGCTCACAGTGACTGAGGCAGGGACACCGGCTATATCACCGTACATAACTACAGAGGGAACCATTTATATACAATACAGTGGCTTTTTAAAGGGTTAATTCTAAACCAACATGATCTGGGAATGGAGAGTCTCCAGGGGAAACAGAGAGGTGAGACCAGCTTTAGGCTAAGAGCAAGAATCTATGTGTTAATCTGGTTTTTTTGGGCTTGAGTAGGATCAATTGTGGAAGAAGGCAGCCGCTGAATTCTGAATGCCCTATAGGAGCCGAGGGGCCTTGGGAAAGCCATTTGGGTTTTCATCTACCATGAAGACCAGTTGAAGGAACTGGAGACACTGGATAAATACTGATGCTATATGTGAAGGGACTCGTTGGAGGGAACAAGTTTCCTTCTAAGAAAAGAAATGGCTGGTGAGGAGTGTTTGAGGAGATGGCTAAGGACCCCCCTACAAAATTCAGATTTTGACACAAGGGGCTGGGGTGACCCCTGTTCCCCAGCTGGTTCTGACATTCAGTGCGCTGTATCTTGCCATTCACAGGGTCAAGACTGACAATCCCGTGCAAGGTGTTTCTGGGAGCTGGCACATGCTCGACCACCTTGCTGTGGTGGATGGCCAATAACACCAACATAGAGAGCGCCTACCAGGAAGGCCGTGTGACTGAGGGGCAGCGCCTGTAAGTGGATGAAGGTGTTTGTCAGCTTAGAATTGTCTTCCGGGTGGAGCTATTGTGAGACCTCCATAGGCATTTGTTTTTTAGAGACCACGTCATATCCAATCTGGGGATGTGAAACACATACCACTTTAAAATAATTTTTCTATTCTAAACTATTGGATTTTTAGAGTTAAAAAAAAATTTTGAAATTTGCTAAGGATTAGCAGTTGTTCTTGAGAGTCAGACTTTCCATGTAAGAGTTGAGTTGCAGTCAGCTACTTGGCAATGAGGTTGCATTTCCGAGTGTTTGATCAAACATTTATTTCTTGATTGTTGCAGTTAAGAAAAATACTTTGGAGTTAATTTATTTCCATTTCGCACTCTACAATCTGAGTGTCAAACATTTTCACAAACACTTAAACGTAAACTTAGCCACAGTATCTGAGAGTCCCTTCTGTTTCTCAGGGAAGTCTGGGCTGCCACAGGCTCTAAGGAAGGTTACTATAAAAACAGAAAGAATTCTGTTCTCATAAACATTCATCTCTGAAGAACGTTTTCTCAATCTGAATGTAGAACAATCGTACCTTGTAAATGGGAACCATTTGTGTATGAGGAAGGGAGACCATTCAATGTTCTAAATTATAAAGTGCAGATTTTAAAAAGTATAGTTTCAATACTCAGAATTAGCCTAAAATTTGACTTGCCAAAGTTTGTCTTATTTGAAAGACCTATCAAAAAGATCTTTCTGGACGCAATTGGGTGGATAAAAATTATGTACGATTAGCACAATTGTTTGCTTACAAGTCCTCATTGCAAAACTAACGTGCCCATGTTAGCTTATTCATACTATCCACTTACTTAAAGGAGCCTATTTGCCCTTTAAAAAAATATAGTCCTAGTGGATCCATATCAATGACATTTTTATTCATGCTAATACATAGTAGTAAAGCATCTTCAGATTGCTATAGCATTACAAATGGCAGTTAGTCTGCCTAGAGTTATTCTCCCTGGCCCGTCTGCAGCCCTCTGCTCTGAACTTTCTTCCAGAGTGAGAGTTGGCACTGGAGATGATAGGAGGACACTGTTGGAAGCTGGATTCCTGGAAACTCCCTAGCCTTCAATATGCAAGTTTCCCCAAAGCATACATTTCTATTCCCACTATGGTTCTTTGTTTATCAAAGGCCTTAAGAAATGAAATTTTCTGTGGTCCAAAGTAGGTTCTCCTTGTAACACATGTCTTATTACGGTGACTAACAGGTTTAGAAATTCTCTCAAATAAGTAACAAATACAGTGGCAAGCGGTCGTAGCTTTCTGAATCTTGAAATCAGTGTAAGTACAATGGATCCTTCTAATTGAGAATTTTTGGATGTCTGCGATGGAAAGACAAGCTTGAGTTTGATGCATCATGTTTAAGTAAATATTTCCTTACTCAGGGAATACTCAGAAAATAATGAGAACTACATTGAAGTGCCACTGATTTTCAATCCAGTCATAAGAGAGGATCTGAACACGGATTTTAAATGTGTTGTTCATAATACACTGAGTTTTCAGATGCTGCATACCACAGTCAAAGAAGGTATGTATTTTGGGGACATTAAAGGGGAACACAACATGTTGACTGTCCTGTGGATGCTGAACAAGGCTACTAGTTCTCCAGATGATTATTTAGCAAGTCCCTTGCATTTCCTATCAGTGGAGCACTGAGAGTATATTTTATGATTGTTTTGGTTGGGTGGTGGCTGGCCTTGGGAGATTATATTCACACAGAAGTTTAAATAGCAAGTTGAGTTTTGGAAAAGAGAAAATAATTCTAAAGTAGACTCTAAGAAGTCCTGTGACCCCGGGTGGTTCTATGTGGATTGGCAGGACCAGCTGTCTTTTATGACCCTCCAGGAGGGTGGGATGTTCTTCACCCCCAAATTGAGAAACCTATCTTCCTAGAACTAGAGACCGAGAGATACCCAGGGCTCAGGGCAGCTTTAGGCTTCAAGTTATCAGTTAACAGGAAATACAGTGCAAGACAAATCAACCCAGTGTTTACATAAGGACATTTAAAAAAAGAAGGAAAGACAAATTCACGTTATCTTTTTGACCAAATCAATGCCTTAATGTTTAAGCACTGAGCAGAAGAGCGAGAGGCAGATAATGTGATTCGCTGGTAGCCCAAGAGCCAAGCCAAAGTCATCCCCAGCTGGAATCCCATTGTGCCTCCTGGGCAGTGTGCAGCAATCAAATAAAAACAAATTGCTCCACGTTCTTCATGTTTGCTGGGGAGGCAGCTGCAGACATCTTTCTAATTGGAAAGCTGAGGATTTTGTGAGGCCTCAGGGCAGAGAATGACAACACTACACAACTTTTCTGCAAAAAGAAGTCTGTGCACTACCAGCATTACTCATTTGAGCCACTTGTTGAAAATACAAATCCCTGGGCACACTCCAGATTTACCCAGTCACATTCTTCTGGGGTGAGGCCAGGGATTGATTGCAACTGAGCAGCCTCTTTTCATACCTTGTCCTAGGACACATATGCAAAGGCTGATGGCTCAGGTAGGTGGTGGTGGTTCAGTCTTGGAAATGGAGGAGTCCACAGAGGACAGAATGCACTGCTGGGTTTCAGATTAGTGACCAAAAGGAACCTGCTGTTTGTGTAGGCCTGATGCTGGGAACCTTTAAACATTTCTATAACATGAGCTGTGTCTCTGAGTGTCTTTGTTGGATTGGCCATGACAGTGTAGAAAGCACAGCTGAAAGGCTTTCACCAGGACCGACAGGTGCATTCAAGTGGCTGCTCAGAAAATTAAAGCTTCACTCATTTTAAGCCTCATGGGGTTGTGAGGTATAAGAATCACTTGGAGAAAATAGTCTGAGGTTGTGTTGATTCCTGGTTCCTAGACAGACTATGATGAGCTTAAACATGTGGCTTCATTATCAAGTTGTCTATTAACACACATATTCTTATGTTTGCTTGTTAACCTTTTATTTGTAGTCTCTTCCTATATTTTTATAACACAGAGAATCCAAGGAGTAAAATATAAAGTAGTTGGGCCCATACGATAATCTTGACACCTAAAGCTCCCTTTTTCAAAGTTTGTTTTCTTTTCCTTTGTTGCTTTATTGAAATTTGCTGACATATCTCCTTGTTGGAAAAGGGCAAATCGTACCCTGGCTACGTCACAATTGGTTTGTTGAGACCTAAGCAGACGACCTTGTACTGCACACTATTTCCTGGGTGGGACGAAGTTAGACCCTTGACACCTGCTGCCTCCTCAACTCTGTGTTGTTTGTTGCTGATGGATTTTTGGTCAATTTTGCTTGTTTCCCTAATGCCACAGACATCATTCTCAAATGTCCTTGATCTTGGTGTCAGGGACACACTTTCTAAAAACCAATGCACATGTTTTAGGAAAAACAAACTCCAATGGCTTTCTTTCCCTTAAACCTGCACTGCACTGTCCTATTGGGTGGCGAGAGTACATTTGATCCCTGATGTGACTTTGTTCTTCTTACAGCCTCCACGTTCTCCTGGGAAATTGCACTGGCCCCTCTTTCACTGGTCCTCTTGGTTTTTGGGGGAATATGGATGCACAGATGGTATAAACACAGAACTGGAAAAGTGTATGGTTTGACAGCGTTAAAGACTGGCCATCAAGACTTTCAATTCTATCCAAGTAACGTAAAGGAAATAAAATAGTTCAAATACAAACGCTATTCTTACTTATGGAAGTGGGTGAGGGACCCTGTTCTTTTCCTCAGTTGTTTAGCATAGCAGCTGCATTTATCATGGGTTTGTAGGAAAAAACTGAAGAAGTTTATTTTGAAACTGAATGACAGAAGCAAATATGGGTTGGGGAAGTAGCTGTCTGACACTTGTGACCTATTTAAAAGAGTGAGGTACCCTTAGATCTGAATAAGAGGTAAAAGCTTCTAAACACTTATTCATCATTTAACAAAAAATATATTAGAAGTCTGTTTGGTTACTATACTCTATGGCAGGTGTTATAGATACAAAGATAGTTAAGAGATAATTTGCCTTTCTAAGAAGATGCAATGTTATTTTGAGACTGGTAAGAATGGTTTGGGAATGCAAAAGAAAAAGAATCAGCAAGAATTGGTGAATTTTTTTCAAAAGGATGATCCCCGCAAATAGCAATGAAAATAGAATAGACTTTCAGGAAAATACACGTTAGAACATATTAGTGAACTGAGAAATAGCCTCAACTTTATAAACAAAGCTTCTGAAAATAAAGAGAAAGGAAGGTCATTGAGATAATTGCATATGCACTGGGAAAAAAATAACCAGAGCCTCTTATATCACACACCAAGAATACAATCCAATTAAATTATTTTAAAAAATCAAATTACAGGAAAACTAGCATGGCTCACTCCTTCTCCCACTCAAGTCTTTGCTCCAATGTAACCTTCCCAGAGGCCCTTCTGAATAGCACCTCTTTCCGTTTCTCCTACCCCTGTACTCTGCTTTGTGTCATTTCAGCACTTATCACCACCACACCTTCCATTATATATTTTCTTGTTTATTTTCTGTCTGCTTTCTCCACTGGAGTGGGGGCTGCATGAGGACAGAGATGTTATTTTGGTCACAGCTGTTATCTCTACTACTTTAAATCATGACTGCCCTACACTGAGCATTTAGTAAATATTTGTACAATAGATGAAAATGGGATGAATTCTCTTGTGTTCACTACCAACAAAAAAGTCACCAGAATAAGAGACTGACAGGCTTCATGATGTTACAATTTCTGCATGACAAAATAATAAAAGCAAAATGTAAAGGAAATTGTGTCAGCCAAGTTCGAAGAATTAATAACTATGACATGATAACCCCAATAAATGAAAGAATGTGAGCAGGAAATTTGCAGAAGAAACACACATGAAAGAAAATGATCTGTTTCAGTAATAATCAGAGATATAATAAATTAAAGTAACACCGAGACACTGAAGCACTCGCACACTATCAAGTTTTAAAAGGTGATATTTGAAGTCATTTCCAAACAGTCACTCTCACACTGTGTAATTTCATTTATAATTTTGTACTGGGAAATAAAAAGGCAATTTGTATCAAGCCAGTGGGGTGCTGGGTCTAGCTCGCACCTTCATGCATGAGCCAAGTGTGGCATCTCATTCCAGGTCAGTTTTGAGATTTCATGTCGGTAGCTTAAAATCAGCCATTGTGGGAGCATTTACACCATAGAAATAGGCAAATGCCACAGGTCAGCCTTTCTCTCCCCAGCACACCACTAATGAGGGTCATAGAAATGCCCAGTAATGCTACTTTTGGGAATTAACCTCAGAAAATAATTCAATAAAGGAAATGATTAGACATATGAAATGGTTCAATGAAACTTTATGAATGCGATGATGAAAAATTAAACATCAATGATGAATTATAATTATCAAGAATGTGAGACCAAAATATTTGTAACGTTCAGAAAACATTCTGTATTGTTTTATGTAATTCGTGTGGTGACAACAATAGTAAAATTTGTTTGCAGCTAGAAAAGGAGAAAAAAAGCAAGGATTTTGAAGACAGATTTCTTGGGTTCAATTCAAGCTCTATCATGTGGTGCCTCAGTGATCCTGGGCAAGTTTTTCAACCTCATAATACATCAATCTTCTCATCTGAAAAATGAGGATAATACCAGGAAATATCCCAGAGTGCTAGCATTTAATAATCAAAGACAGAGGAGAAATCCACAGGAGTATTGTTTTGACCTAAGGTAAACAAACTACAGCTTTCTGCCCAAATCCAGCCTGCGCTGTTTCTGTGAATTCAGTTTTATTAGAGCCCAGCCAGGTCTGTTTGTTTATGTATCATCCACACTGTTTTTGCTCTTTGAAGGCAGAGCTGAGTATCTGAGACAGGAAATCTGAAATCCTTACTATCTGGCTCTTTACAGAAAATGTTCTCTGACTGATGGTTTAGACCAAGGAAATTATGGGCAGTTTTTGACTCCTTTATAATTTCCCATTTAGTATCTTCTCTTCCTTTTCTCATCTGTTTTCTAAGCATATAAAAATGCAGAGAGAAGTAAAAATGGGCAGGCAGAGGACTTTTAGCATCAAATCAGGAACTTAAACTGTGAAGGAGGTAGAAACAAGGTTTGAGGAAAAACGAGAGGTGAGGACTTTGCAAACAGTGGCTCTGGGTACTTGTGCCCTTTCCGGATCTCCTGGCTTGGGTGCCGTATAGCTTTCATCTCTCTTCCTTCCTGAGGTTCTTTCTGCAGTGCCCCACCTGCAGATTTTGGCAGCTTCAGCAATGACCTAGAAAAGAAGCTGACTGTCGCCAATGACTCTCTAGATGCCCCGGTGACTACACTCCTTATGCATTTCCTCCCCTGAGCAATTCAGAAGTGTAGGGTCATCCTGTTAGGAAAAGTAGGAGATGCTCAGAAACTTTGGACACTGGGTTTATGATAATATCAATGTGATATTGGGATTGTTACATTTTGAAAGAAGAGTTGTTATCTTTCTAGGAGGCATATGGAAATATTTATGAATAATAGTTGAGATTTGCTCAAAGTAACCCCAGGCTGGGTGGGAGTATAGATGAAATAAGATTGGCCAGGTGTTGACACTGGTGATAGGTGATGGCGGTTCCTTATACCATTCTCTCTCTGTTTGTGTATGTTTAAAATTTCCATAATACAGAGGAAAAATACAACATGGAAACAACCCAACTACCACTAAGCAAGAGAATGAGTACATAAACTGAGGTGCAATAACACAGTGGGATCGTATGCAGTGTTGAGAATGAATAAACTACAGCTACACGCAATTCTGTGGATGAATCTCAGAGATATATTCCTGAGTAAATAATATATCTCACAAATGCATGATACCCTTTTATATAAAGTGGAAAAAAACAAACTAAACCCTATCTACCTATCTATCTACATACATACATACATTTATATATATGTATATTTATATTTAAGAGCACATATAAGATAAAACTATATTTTAACTATATATAGATGCATGTATGTATATTTAAAAGGCACACATGTGATTGTAGGGGTTTAAAATTGTCTATATTTTAAGAAAGCAAGAGAAACCCAAGATTCAAGATTGTGAATACATCAGGTGACAGGTAGGGGACCAGGATGAGTTAGGAATATGTAAGTTTCATTGAGTTCTAGATCTCATGTTGGCTAGTGGATTGTTATTGTTTATTATTAAAGATATTAAGAAGTGGCACTCATGGACAAATGAAGAGTGTGTGTCTTGAACCAAGGATTCTGACTAATCTGATTCTGTGCACCTGAGTCCAAAGTAAATAAATCAAAAGCAAAAAGGTGGTTTCTTTCCTTAATGCGGCCGATCTCATCCATTCTATGTTAGTCCTATTGATTTAACTTTCTAAAGGTGATTTTTTTATGACCCTCCCAATTCAGGGAGGGTGGGGCAATGAATGGTATTTGACAGCTTCACGCTATATGCACTGCCTATAGGAAAAACAAGCCCTGTGTTATCAAATACCACCTCCCCAAGAACTAATTGGGGATGACAGGGGACACGAGTGACAGGCACCAACAGTAACTTATGCACTAAAAAATAAACTTGATGTCTCAAGTATTTTGTATGCTATGGGAATATACAGGAGCTCTTCAGAGAGGGCAGGATTGTACCGCAATGGTAGGACCCTCCAGAGCAGAAGTATTCTTGCTTGTCATTGTATCCGCAGCACCTAGCATGATGCCCTGCCACCTAGGAGGGACTTAGGAAGCATTCGCTCCACTGAGCGGATAGATAAACTGTGTGTTCCTTGAGTTTTCCCAGGACTCACTAGCCTGTGTGGACAAATGGAAGCCCAACGGCGGCACTCCTCTAAGTTTCCTTGCTGCTCCCAAACTCGCACTGGCTATTTTCATGACTCCTGCCAATAGTTCGTTTGGACGCATACATGGTCCTTGTGTTTTGATTTTCTTGTTCTTGTCATCCCCACCCACTGGCATCTGCCACCCATGTCATCTCTTCAGTGCTCCTCATTGCTGTCATTGGCCTCTTGGAGAGCACTGTCACCCCATAGAGGGCACTGTTATGCGGTGTCCGCTTGCCACCCTGGGCTGCAGCCTCGGTCACCCGTGGAGCCAGGAGCCGCCCTGTACACTCACCGAGCTCCCCTTTCCGTGGCTCCCGTGGTCACCCAGATGCCACAGTGGTGGTGGTGGGCCTACAGTCCCTTTCCCACAGGTCTCAGCCACAAAGTGTGTCTCTGTCTTGACGTGCCTGCTGAAACCACTTCCTCATTCTTCTTCAGGCAAAGCAAACTAAAGCAAAGCAAAACAAAGCCTCCTGCAGAGAAATTCCCCACTGGTTCTTAAGAAACGGCCCAGCCCACAGTTACCAGGCCAAGGCCTTCGGCTACGTGGGGTCAGAAGCTACCCAGCCAGCTGCAAGGACAGGGGAGAGGAAGCTTTCCGTGTGGGAAGAGCAAGAAAGAAGAGGAAATCAACATTTAAACATCTGTGATGTGCAAAAAGTTCATATGTTTTACTCAATTTCACCCTCAAAAAAAAAAAAAATAAGGTGAATATTGTAACCCACATTTTAGAGATGAAGAAATGGAGACTTGCTTACTTGGGGTATTACATTCTAGAGAGTGTGGCTTAGATGTGCAGCGGCATAGGGCTTCGTGACACCATGTCCCAGAACTCAGCACAGCTGGAGAATAGCTGGCCCTACTGGAGTGAGGCCCTGGTGAGAGCACAGGACAGGGCAGAGCATGTGTCTGCTTTCCCGGGGGCAGCCTGGCTGCCGAGGAGGCCAGCTGCATACGTCCAGTTCCTCTCCAGACTCACCAAAGTTGCTGCTGGAATCTGCGAGGAGACAAGAAGGACTCTAATGAGGGTCCATCCACAGGGAAGGAAGCACTGAGGAGGGGACCCAAGTGTCCCTCTCCCTTACAGTATCTCCCAAGTTCTCGTTCTCTCAGCTTGCAGAACATCAACCACCTGGTGGCCAGCCCAGGGTGGGTATGCGCAGCCAATCAACACGGTCCTTCTCACCTTTCTGAGGCTGCTAGCCCAAAAAACTCAGGAACACCTTCCAGAATATTTTTGAATCTGCTGGTGGGCAACAAAGACTTAGCTCCAGAAGGCTCAGAAATGATTCAGAACAGTATGCAAATTAAATTCGCTACAAAACCGTGCTATACTCAAGACTGAAAATTCGCTTTATTGAATTTCTTGTCCCAGACGACTGTTTTAAAATGCGCATTTTATTATTATTCAGGTATAGTGAGGTCAACAGATCAGGAAATGACTGTTGCTGAAAAGATGGTTTGTTACTTGTGGATAACGAGAGAAGGGGCACGCCACGCCACGCCACGCCACGCAGGGCCGCATGGGGAAGCACCAGAGCAGGTTGAGAGGCAGAGGGACTGAGGGGAAAGCATGGGCCTTTATTGTGCTTTATGTGGAAGAAATGGGCGAGGCAGCGAAACAGGCTCGGGGTTGGGAATTTGAATGATTTCGGTGGGCTGTGGGGCTCGGAGGCTGGTCCTCTTTATCTGGTGTTTGGCTTAGGGCAGGTGGATAGTGGCTCAGAGGAGGTGGTTGAGGCATGGGCTCTGGATTAGTTGGTTTGTATCTGACAAGTGTGCTCTAGGAAATGGCTAGCTCTGGGGGAAGAGAGCGTGACAGTCACTTTAGGGTCAGCAAGGCCTGGAGGTCCAAGTGTCAGAAACATCTGGTTAATACAATTATTGTCTAGCCTTGTCTGACACAGCTCATCAGAAATTCTGCAAGAAAATTAAATGAAGAATCAACAAAAGAGATATGCTCTCAATTTTATTTTATTTTATTATTTTTCAAGGATAATCTTGAATATCCTTTAGCAAGCATAGTCATGATGGTCAGGCAGTCACCACAAATCTGGCAAATGTTAGCAGGAGAAGGTGGGTGTTGCATAGAAACGTGGTCTTGTATTTGTAGCCTTGACAATATCAAAAAGGGATGTAAAAAGATATTCTGTAGTCTAAATTTGATTTTAAGCCCTTTCCCATTATCAAGTTCCTAAGGCAGACATTGAAGTTCAAGGATTAAATTACTTTCCCCTTATAAATCACAGTAAAAAAAAAAAAAAAAGACCAAACTTCAAAATGTTGAAATTAAAGCCCGAGTTTCCTCCTTCACAATTCCTTCTTGCTCAGTCCCAGCGAGACGGCTTCTCTGTCTAGAAGAGGGAACTACAGTGTCCTACTTGGAAGGGCATGGCTCCTTAGGACTTAGACACAGAATCAACCTCTCACGTGTCCCCTTTAAACAAGTCCCAGGTGTTGAGACAAGATTATCACAGCGCTCACCCCACGCACACTGAATTTTACATGTAAGCCTTTTCTTGGCCTCTGGAGTGGATTTCAAAGGCAAATGTTGCTCCTGGCACTCAGTACTGAGGGTTGGCAGTGACAACAGTAGAGTCTTGGTGAAAAAGTGTAAAAGTGTAAAAGTACATATCAGTAACATCTTCCTTGTTCACATCCCCCCCTCCTTTTTCTTCGGCTGTGACTACTTTGGAAAATATGTTGTTATGGGTTAATGGTTGTTATGGGTTAATAATATCAATTCCTCAGTAACCTAGTCCCAAGGACAGGACAGAGAATGATATCTTCAGGCGCCAGCTGCCTGGGAGAAAATAGGTTCCAAGGCTCCCAAGAAGAGAAACAAAAACAATGTTGCCGCCGCAGTACAGATAACCAAACTGTCCAATTAGATGCTAACAGCCAACCTCTGCTTCTGTAATCTGCTTGCTTGCGCAATCAAAGCCCACCAAGGCATAGTTTGAGGCTATATAAGCTGACCTCTATGGAAGCTCGGGGCTGATTCTCTAGTGTGGAGAGTCAGTCGCCGGCCAGGTAATAAAGGCTCATAATTAATCTTAATTGGCTCCGTGGGTCTTAGATTTGATCGTGCCACAACATTGGGGGTACCTGGGGGAGGAAGGGGAGATGGGCATTGGTGGAGGTCACTGGTTGAGTGCAGACCCCACATCAGCAGCATCAGCACTGCCAGGAGCTCACTGGAAATGACAGAGCTGCTGATGAGACAGGGAGAACAGTGCCCGTGGCAAGCCCTCCATGGGATTCTGGTGTGTGCTCAGAGTTTGAGTCCCACCATGTCTGTGTAGAATCCACCATCAGAGATTGTAAACTCTACTGGCCAATTATTCCAACAGCTATTTGTGACAACACCACATTGACTGTATCTGTGACATCCCGCATGTGCATCTCATCTGAGCGCTAGGATCCCCGATGCCTCCTTGAGTAATGTGTGCATCCCCAGGGAGAGCCCCTCAGTCTCCCAGGCGCTGGGTTTTTTTTTTTTTTGGTGCCTTTCTTCTCACTCAGCATATTTGGAATTTCTTATTGAGTCTTTTTCTGGGCGTCCTGGGCTTTGGGCCTTGTCAGGTGACAGAGCTTCCTCAAAGCGTGGTCAGAAGGCATGTGGAGTCCTGGGCCAGAGAGCCAGGAACTGTGGCCTCCTGTATTGAAAATTTCTAGGCCTCTGCCTCCTTCTCAAAGGAAGAGCACACTCCAAACCCTACTTCAGCTACTGAATCACCCTCAGCAGACACCAGACCCTGGGGGCCGTGAGCCTGGCCCTGTCCACCATGTGCCCCTAGGCACAGGGTCCTCCCTCAGCTTTGGAGCGATCAAGCCCTGTGTGGTGCTTCTCCCACATAAATACATTTCTGAAGTGAAGGGAGATGCGTCGAGTGTGTGTGGACCAGGTAGGTGGGAGCCTCCCGGCCTGGGCTGCGTGCTGGGATCATCTGGGGACACTGAAGCAGTCGTGACTGGCTGATGCCAGCCCCAACTGCACGGATTCCACTGCAGGTGGTCTGGGCGCTGCTGCCTGGGCCCTGCAGGTGATACCAGTGGCAGGCCGGGCTTTAACCTCTTCATTTTCTGGTGCCTGTGGGTCTGAAAGCCTTCCTTCATTTAACATTGTTTCTCTTTCCAGACCAGGCACTCATTCACTCATTTGTTCACCTAACATACCCCTCTGGATTTTCATCTCATTTGAATCTTCCATGTGAGAGCTACAAAATCAGTGAGTTTGGACTTGCCAGAGTAGCCCACTGGCCTTCTCTCCCAGACTGGATAATCCCCCTACATGCTGTCAGGCCAACATCTACCCCAGGCTGGCCTCAGTACCACCATCTAGCGACCCCTCTTTACTATGCCTCGTCTGTGTGTTCCTCCCTTTATTACTGTTTTAACTGCATACAGTTTTCAGCCACGTTCCTTAGACAAACAGTTCTGGCACCCCCGTCTAACGAGAACTGTGTCACATTGAAACACCTAGCAATTCTTTGACCATTTCATGGCTTAAGATTACAGACAAGCCACATGAATTTTAGATGTATCTCTCCCTAGCATTCTCTTTGGCCCAGACTAAAACGGAAATTGGGGCAGGTGATCTGGCTCTGCCTACTCGGGCCTGGGGTGACAGTGCAAACTGGAAACACTTGGTGCCATGGGAACTCAGCAGCCTTGCATCTTAATCTCAGCACCTAAAAAGGCTTAATCCGGTTTCATTCAGCTTTGCTTGGAATCAAACCACATCTATGTGTAGCTAAGGCAGTTCAAGGTCAGGCTGCAGCAGTCTGTTTCCAAAAGTCCCTCCTTGTCTTTACTTTGGTCACTCCACAGCCTGCTCAATCCCTATCCTACTTCAAACATCCTCAGTAGAAAACTACATGCTAAAGAATAAACAAAGAAACAAACAAACAAACAATTAAGCAAACCAATCACCGATGAGCTGCAGTGGTCCCCACGGGAAGATTCCATGTGACAGAGCACAAAACAGACTATTATGTCTGCATTATGGAAGTGGACCGCCACCCAGTGTAAAACAACCTAGACAGCCACAGGGCCCCACGTGGGCAGCTACAAGCCACCAAGGGAAGGGCCAGCTGGGCCACCACACCCAAAAGCCATCCCATTAGCCACATCAAATGTTTCCATCATTCTGTGTGTATTTTACCCACAAATTTCACTCCTTGTCACTCCTGTTTTCCCCAGCTGCTCTGCAGCAATTCAGAGAAAGGACAGAAGAGTAGGCAGAAGGGCTGCCCAAACATCTGTATCACTGACAGAGCTGGTGTTGGAAGGTATGTCATAGGTGAATGGAAAGGAGCTTCCTGATTGTGAATGTCTGAGCTGTCCAGGCTCCAGCACCCAGTCTGAGGAAGTGTGGGGCCCTGCAGGCCTCCCCTGTGTGGGGTCTGGCCCTGGAGAATTTAGGACATGGAGGGGCCCCGTAGAAGCTTGCTACCTGTCCATAGCCTGGCCCCTAAGAGGCAGAACGGGAGTCCGTGATTGAGAAATGCACACTTGGCCCCTCTCTGAAACTCATGGTAAGGCCGCTTGCACTACCCCCCAGGGATGGACCAGTGAGGGGATGAGGGTCCAGGAGTGTCCAAATGGAAGGAAACAGGGAGTGACGACTAAATCTTACCTCCTAAAAGTAAGCAATTCTTGGTGATTTCTAGAAACCATACTGCAACTTTTGTTGTCTTGTTCAATTATTTGTTTCCAAGAATTTCTTCCCTGGAAAGAGGATAGGTGGAGTAGTTTGGGTCCCGGTCAGCGTTTGAGTCCCACTGGGCTATCTCCATGGAGGTCAGACCCAGAAAGCAGGACATCATCCAAGCCCTTATTTCTGGTGCGATGTGGTCTCACCTTATGTCTGCCAAAGACGTTTATACATAGTCCAGCTACATAGTCCAGCAGCTGTTTATAGAGATTCAGAAAAGAAGAGGACCTGACAGCCTGGTAGCCAGTCAGTGATCGGTTAGTGCTTGTTGAATGAATAAATGAATGAGTGACTAGCTCATGCACTAAGAGGAAGGGGCAAGAGGAGGGGCTTCTCAGCTACTGTTGGCTTTCCTGCAGCTGGCTTTCCTCATGCTTCACCTTCCTCTCCAAACCCTAATCCTACTTTAAGGCTCTACTTAAATGCCATCTCCACTACAAAGCCTTTTCCAAACTGGCATAATCTCTCCCAGTCCTGATTTCTATTTGGTCCTTTATTATAGCACTTAGTGCTTTTGATTTTCTATGCCATTAATCACATTTTTCTTCCCTATGAGGCTGTGATTTGAGAGGAGTTTCAAGGTTTGACTTTATCTTTCCAAAGCATCCCGCAAAGTATCCCAGAGCAGTATCCCATGTGGAAGACACGGGCAAAGGCTCTGAAGAAGAAAGCTTACTCCTGAGTGGGCCCAGAAATGTTACAAGATAGGGGCAGAGACCAGCTCAACCAATCAGGTTCTCTCCTGAAGTCTGAATGGGCTTCACAGAGAGAGTCAGCCACTAGGGGGCATCAAAGTGGAGCGTTCAGAAACCAGACAGCAAGAGCAAGTCTTAGGTGTGCCAGTCTCACCGCTTCCTTAGGCCAGATTTATCCCAGGTTTATGTCTTTCCCCACTTCGCGGTTTCCTAGTCTAGGACTGGATTGCACCCCTTGCCTTGAGGCTGCCCTGCCCTCTGTGCCGGCCCTGGCCCACCTCCCACAGGGCAGCCAGAACAATCTTTCTGAAGCCCAAACCTGATCAAGTCACTCCTCTGCCTCATACTTTTCAATGGCTGCCGATTGCCCCCATGCTAGAGTCCAAACTAAGAGGCCTTTTCCAATCTGCTTATTTATCTCATTTATTTTGTCTGCTGCTGTCTCCTTTATACTAAAATGTATGCTCCATGAAGCCAGGGGTTTGTATCTGTTTTGTTTACTGCTGTGTTTACAGCGTCTGGAAGAGTGCATGTGCTCAGCAAATACTCACTGAGTGGATGCTTTGCTCTCCAGCTTCATTTCCTGCCAACACCTCACCCAGGGCTAACCATGCTGAACCAGGTGCCTTTCTATTCAGGTCACCATTCCCTCTTGTGTCAGGGTTTTGGCATGTGCTGTTTCCTAGGTCTGGAAACTCCTTTCCGTCTTGTTCAGTTGGCTGACTCCTACTTCCTGTTTATGTATTCCCTGGGAAGCCTTTACTGACCGCCCCAAGACCAGGCAAAGGCACCTCTCATATGTGCCCCACAGTGCCAGGTAGCCACCAGAGCTGAAATAGTTGTCACTTATTGAGACGACAGGCCAGGCTCTTTCTAATTTTTCAGACACTATCCATTTTCATTCATTCTCCCACACCTGTGAGACAGCTACTAATAAAACCCCTAATTTACATATGGGAAACTGAGGCTTGAATAGCTTGAGTAACTTGTCTTGGTTACAAAGGCAGTAAGGGATAGAGGCAGGATTTTAACCCTATTATCTAGTTCCATACTTAGCCCTGACCTTGTTCTTCTGAGGGCACCAAAGTTGTCTGTGTCCTTCTCTGTCTTTTCTAATGGATTATAAGCTCCCTAGGGTAGAATCTTTACCTTATACACCTTGGCTTTGTCCTGTGGACTCATGCTTAGTACGCATTAACTGACTTAATGCACATTAAGCATCCAGTAGATGCTTGGTCAATGAATGAGTGAATGAATAAATGAGCCACAGACAGTGTTAGGTTCTGGGCATACATAGACAAGGAAAGCCAAATCCCTGTCTTCCACCTCCACATCCATCCAGGAAGCTTGCCACTTAGTCCCGGAGTGTCCCTATTAATCTATCCATGTGTGTACCTGGACCCCTCAAATGAATTATGGAAGTGGACCGCCACCCAGTGTAAAACAACCTAGGGCTCATTAATCTATCCATGTGTGTACCTGGACCCCTCAAATGAATCCGTCCTTATAAATATTATTTGGAAAGCAGAGGTCTACAGAGTTCTCAAGGTCAAGGGCATCAAGTGAATGAATGAGCGAACTGTGCTGACTGCTTGGTATTCATGGGAGCTGGGTTGTTCTGAGAGCCAACAAGGATGTTTTTCTCTGTAATCGACGCAGAAGGTTGGAGTCCTGTTCCAGGATCACTCCCTTTGACTCTCAGCGATCAGAGTGTCCTCTTTCTCGAAGATCAAATGCTGCCAGTCTCTGCCAGCTCCATCTTCAGCCTTGACCTCCTTTGTTCATTGTGAAAAGAATCCTCAATTTCCCCCTTTACTTGTAGGTTTCACATCTCATGCTTGCTTTGGCAGCACATACGCTAAACTTAGATTTTACATCTTTTCCAATAAAGTAGGGAACACTGGGAGCTCGGTGTGAGTAGGGAGTAACCTTCTAATTATTGGCATGGTTCTGAATGTTTTCTGTTCTGCAGACTTAGAGTTTCCTGTTTAAAAGTTTTAGAGAATATGACTGTTGGAACAGGGTACTTGCAGGGTTCTGACTAATAAAACCTCTGATTAAATTATTTCAGACATTAAGAAAAATGTTTTTAGAGTAAAGTCTTTTGGGAATTATGTCAAGTGCTGAGTACACTTTTCTTGGTAAACATTCTATTCTGCCACGTCTTTTTGAGTCAGTTTTTACTCAGCAGTGCCCATCTTGAGGAAGTTCAAGAGATTTATCTTCAAAGTCAAAGGCCTGGGTTGACTTCAGAAACCTGAAGATAAAGTGTCTTGATGAGATACCGCATAGGTGGAGCTTTTAGTTTTAGCACGTTTTTCTCTAAATAAAAATTTCCTGGGACACGCTTGAAATTACAGTCTTTCAGGAGAGAAAATGTGTAAAGAGGTTGCCATCAGTCTCCCTTTCTCTGTGTCCCCATCTCTTAAATCTTGAGCATCTGGTGACAGAGTAGGGGTGAGGAGGGTCTTGGGGGGACCACGAGTCTCTTAACCTCCCCATGCTCACTGAAAACAGACTCCAGTGTTTCTTAAATTACTATTTTTTCCCAATAGCCCAAAGCAGAGTTTCTATTTCTTTCTGCTTAGAAACAAACTATTTTTTTAAAAAATTATAAACACCTCCCACGAGCAAGGTGCTGCTCTTGGTGAGGGTTTGGGAAGGGCCCCATTGGTGGATGGTACGGCGTCTCCTTGCTCCCCTGGAATTTGTGGAACAAGAATAGAAACGCCATTTTCATAGCTTGTACGTGCCTCCCCAGCCACACTGCTGTGGGTACTGCTGATGTTGTGGGGCACAGGAATGGCAACTGAATGTCATCTTAGCTCTAGATCTGGATCCATTAGGGGTGCATTTGGCTGCAAGGAACAGAAAACAAACAGAGAGTGATTTAAACAAAAATCGTTCCCCCCCCGCCACATTACCAGAAGTATAGAGATTTGGCAGTTCAACGGTGTCAGGATCAGTGACTCTTGAGTGTTTGGCCTTTTCTCAGGGTTACAAAGTGACTGTTGGGGTCCCAGGTGCAGTGCAGGGAGGTGGGGGAAGAAGGCCTCAGTCTTATCTATGCCTTTATCTGGAAACCCTTCCAGGGTTCCCTGCAGACTTCTGCAACGTGGCTTTCCTGGGAGTGTGGGCCTAAACGTGATGCTGAATCCCTGTGGTACAGAACCTACACATGACATGGGTCCAGCCTTGCTGGGTGGTAGTGAGGGATGGCACTATGAAATCTACAGAGCAAACTAGCTGGCCTGTGAGAATGTAACTCAAGCACATAACAGTGAAAGGGGTCACAACAGGCTCTGTGGTAGATTCATGCTGGTCGCAAATTCTTTGCTCCTTCTCTGAGGCGGTATTTAAATCTCCTCCCTGTAAACCCGGTCTGGTCTTAATGACTTGCTTGGCCAATGCAACAAGGCAGAAGACTTTCTGGACCTCCCAGGTTTTGCTTCAGTATAGCTTGATTAGATTATTCATACTTAGAACTCCAAGCTGCCACAGAAGATGTCCAGCTGCTCCGCGGCTGCCATGATGGAGAGGCCCCAGGTAAGCGCTCCAGGTGAGAGCAGCCGCTGAGCCCAGCCTTTCAACTGTCCCTGACCAGGTGCCAGATGCATCAGATCAGGCCATCTTCCAGCCGAATGCCACCAAATAACCTCTGTTGATACCATACAGAACAGATGAATCACTTAGCTGCCAGTATTCCTGACCTACAAAATTGTGCAATAAAGTAAGCATAAGTTATTTTAAGTTTCTAAGTTTTGGAGTAACTTGTTGCTCAGCAATAGACAACTGAACCATGGCCACCACTTTCTGTTTCCTGTAGTCACTGACACCTTACCATCTTAGAAGAATACAAACCATCTTTAAATTTAGGCCAAAATGTTGGGTTAAAATTCAGCTGTTTGGACTCAGCTCTAATATTTACACATTTGGAAACCACCTGACCTTTAGACATCTCTTTCTCTCTCTGTGACCCATGTGTGGAATTTTGGATCAAGCATCTGAAGAACCCCAGGAAACGAAAGCACACTCCATTCTCAGTGTTAAATTTTCAGTGGTGGGCATGAGTCTTAAGAGTCAACCTATATACACACAAGCGTACAAAGCAGTAGAAATTATACATATTGCGAGGAGGTTTCCATAAGGCATTGGTAAATAAAGTGATGATTATGGATGGGCTTTTGGAGAGAAATCGCAGTAGAAAGTCGAACAAAAACTTCAGGAATGCCTGCAGTTAGAGGCCAGGAGTCCAAGGAGAATTCACTGGGTGCTTGGAAGCTGAGGAGATGGTTTTCAGAGTTCATGTCAAGGGTAGGGGAGGGATTCCAGCAGGAAGCATTGGTGTCCCATACCACAAAGAGATTGCAGTTCAGATGAGGCTACCAGCTCGTGGCTGCCCTCATCACAGTTCCTTCTGAGCTCAGTCGCATATGTATTTTTGGGAAAAAGACACCTTCTTACACTAGCTGTGTAACTAATTCAGTGAGGTGTCTCCCTTTTCGGGGCAGAGGCATGGCATAGTTTCATTTATTTTTTTGATAACCACAGCCAGCTCTGTCTTGATGAACCGACCCCCTTTTCACTGAGCAGGGAGCCCCTGATGACTCTTCATTGCGTTTCCACAGTTTTTCATTAACATTGGGTTATTAGAATAGCTTAGTTCTGATTTTTCAGACTTAATCTTATTCATTAAACAATTTTGACCTCATGTTTATCCACTGGTGTAAGTGTGTGTGTGTGTGTGTGTGTGTGTGTGTGTGTGTGTGTGTGTGTGTTGTATGCTTGTGTATATGGTGGGCCAGTCATCTCACACCCTCTCTGTTTCCCCTGAACACACATCTCTGGGTCAGCTGGGGCTGGCAGCAGGGAAAGGGGATGCTCTCGGGGGCCCCATGGGTAGCTGCCTCTGTCTGGCCTGTGTTCTTTTGCTACTGGCCTTCACTGCTCTCTATCTCACCCTGAACTGGCCTGGGGTCCTTTAGTGCTTTCCATCAAATGCTGGCTATCTGGAGGTGGGACAGTGTACTGGTTGGTTTCTCAAGGGTCCTGGGGAGAGCAGTCTCCTCCTACACACTTGCCTGCTTTTTAGGAGAATGTTAATAATCTCAGCATTTTACTCTTTTCTGGTTGAAGATCTTCAACATGTGAACTGCCTTCCCAGAACGTGCCTCCCATTAGAAGGGTAATAAGGCTTTTCCTGAGGCCTTCATAAGTCCTAGTCATTTTGAAAAGCTCTTTCACGAATGTTACCTGATCAAATTCTCTCAGCTCTGGAGGGAACAGAGGCTGGAAGGGAAAAGGCCACCCAGACATACCCATGGTCAGTGTCCCCAAGAGGATTTTCACCCTAGTCTTGTGCCTTTTAGTCTAGTGTTTATTCTCCACCCCATGTATACATTTCCACAATCAATGATTTCTGCTTCTGAAAACTTCTTTGAGCCTCAACCTGTGTTTTTAAAGACGTAGTAACCAAAGTCCACTCCATTTCCCAAATATGGCTGAACTTCAGTTTCGTGTAAACACAGGATGATGGTTTGTTTATGACAGTGGTGGCTTGGTTGCCCTTTGACTCAGTGGGACAGTGGGTGAATGTTGCCAAGAAATGGTCACTGTAAATGGTTGCACTTCTCAGGTTGTAATGGGTAGGTTGGATATCTTTATCTTATAAAAATAGTGTAGGTGACTCCTCTGGAAGTCATTTTAAGGAAAAGTATAATCATAAAATACTCCTAGAGTAGTACAGCTATAATTTCCTGCCCACTACTCATTGCTTAGCCAGACCTCCTTAGAGCTCATCAGCTTGACATTTGATTAGCTGGAAAAATTGAGAGTCATCCACAAAGTTAGAGCTTTCTCTGTGTACTCCCACATTTTAGATCATAGAGAAGTATTCGTTTATCTTGAAAGTATTCATTTATCCCCAGATTTCCTGTCTAGACTTGTGAAATGTTTGCTCTTCGACTGGCTGTATTTTGAAATCATCAGAATAGAGCTGGAGCAGATCTGAAGCAGGACCAGAATCCAGGGGAGATGATGAATTCCAGGAGAGGTAGTTTATCAAAACTTGGGATTTCTACTCAGGGAAGTGGAAAATGGGCGTGATAAGCATATACAATCATAAGGTATTTAAATCGGATTTACTCAACCTACTAGAACATACTAGAGGGTGCCACCTGATGTTTGACAGAGACAAAGACAATGAAATGATTGTTTAAATAACATAAAGGAAATGTATGGAGGTCATTCATGAAGAGGCGGCACATACAAAATACCAAAAGGTTCAAATAGAGTCTGAGTGATTCTTTCCTCATCAATAAATACATGTCTACAAGATAATTTTTGATGGTACAAATGATATTCCTTTGTGCTGATGTACTAAAAATCATTTAACTAGTCACTACCATAGTGCATCAAATTGTTTCTAGTTTTCAATTATATAAACCATACCACAATAAATATCTTTGCCTCTTCTGACACCTGTCTCATTCCAGCAGGTCATCAAATGGTTTCGTTATAACATCGATGAGATGCCGTAGGAAGTTAACTCTTGTTTGTTTGTATCAGTTAGCCAGTGGTAGAACTGGTTTTATATTATGTCTTTTCACTTGAAGTTGCAGAACCTACTAATGATATTAAGTGAGGAACTACTGTATTTCCTTATGCTCAATTCCCAGAAATGGAGCTGCTGTGCCTTTCAGGGGCTTCGGGTAAAGTATCCTCAGAAAAGTACCACCTATTTACACTCTTACCAGCAGTGATGCAGGTGTCCAGTTCTCCATACTCTTGCCATTGCTAGGAAGACATGTTTCTTCTGAAGAAACTCAAGGTCAACGAGCCGCTAACCCTGGGAAGTGCAAATCACTCAGAAAGTGCCTTTTCAGAGTGCAGACCGGGAGTAGAGAAGTAGATAGTATCTTCATTTCCCCCCAATTTCTGGTGTTTGCTTTCTCACATTAAACTTGCAGATGAAATATGTTCAGTGTTTGGAATCAGCTATTTAATGGCTGCCATTAAAGGATGCCATTGATACTGTCAAGCTTTGGAATCCTCAGCTGATGAGTTTAGAATTGGGTGCCACTCGACTGAGGGGGGCCTTGGAACATGGCACTGAGGGGATACTACCCCAGGGCACTGTGAGCATTGTTAGTTTTGGGGCAGATAAGTCATTCCCAAGTCAACTTTTCAGCTTCTTAGCAACAAAGAGGTGACTAAGTGACACATTCTTTTTTAAAAAAATTAATTTATTTTAATTAGTTTCAAGTATATGGTACATTGGTTAGGCATCTATATAGTTCATAAAATGATCCCCCCAATTGCTCCCTCCCTCCCCTGGCCCTCCACTTAGCCAACATATTAAAAAGTGATACATTCTTACCTGTCCAGGGACTTCCCTCAAATCCTGGAAGAACCTGAGTGCAAAATAGTGATTTTAATAGAAATTTTAATAAAAAAATTACTGTCAGAAGCAATTTCTGTACCATTGAGTGAGAGAATGGTTGACCAGAGTGTCTGGGAAAAGGTATGTGCGAAATACTGAGGATGAAAGGTTTTATTTACCTCTCTACCACACCGTGTGCTCTGAGATCTTCTCTACGCCTACAACCTCTTCCTTCTACCTCAATTCATTTGACATTTTTAAAAAACCTGGCAACAATCTTAGCCTCAAAATTGTCCTTCACCTCCCACTGTTCCATCTACTTCCCGGATCTCTCCAGAATGCGCCAGACCAAGGAGATGATGTAGTATGCAGTGGCTAATTAAGTACCAGGGTTCAAATCCTAGCTTGGCCACTCAGGCACTGTGACAATGGACAGGCTCTTAAAATCTCTGCCAACTAGGAGGATGATGCTTCTCATAACATGGCTTTGGGGATGAAATTAAATGAGGTGATAAATGGTGAGTGTCTGTCACAGAATAAATGCTCCTTAAATTGTAGTTATTATTAGATGACATCAGTGATGATTTCCAACCCTAGGTCACCACTAGCCTAGGTTCTGGGAGGGCCCAGTGCCCCTCACAGCTGGTGCTGATGTGCACTACCCAGATGCAAGCCTTGCTTGCTGCAATAACCTCAGTTACTCGTTGCAAACCAATGGTAACTTTTATGTGCTGAACAGATTAAGGAGGGCATGTGAGGATAGCCCCAGTGGTTAGTACTCTACAGCCTGGAAAATACAGTTCTGCAAAGCTATTAAAAAAAGATATTTTTAGAGTAAAATTGGACTTTGCTCCCTGTTTCTGAAGGAGGAGAAGCAGGGCATGCCTTGGAATGCATGGAAAATTTAAAAATATTACATGATCCCACAGAGCAGGGAGTGACTTCACAGAACGTGTCCCCAGGGGTGGCACAAACTGAAGAAGGGGCTTGGCCAAGGATGTAGAAGAAGTCGGGGAGAGAGCATTGTGGCAATGTGTGCTCAGAAATCACTGGGAACATCCTGGACTTTTGAGGTCACCCTCAGGGAAAACAATCCCCACACTGTCTCACAGCCTTGACCTGGAGCCACCACACACAAGCCCACTCCAGGCTATTTCACCTTATCTCTGAGCATCCACTTACTATTGGAATCTTGGTCTAACGGTGAGTCTCCTATTTCCAAATCTTTCCTTTTCTTCTTTCCTATAGTCTGGCTAGGGGCAAGAAAGTAATGAGCTCATGCTTTTATGCTTCAGTAGTTTATACTGAACTCAATTCATCCATTCAACAACTTGTGTGAAAGGCAGGGCATCTCTTACTACATCCACTTAATTGAGGTTTAAATAGTTCAGAGAACTAAGATCCCAAGCTCCTGCTCACTTTTTGCTTGTTTTACCACGAGTTTCATCCCGAGGAGTGCTGAGATTTTGCCAGCTCGTAAAGTTCACGTATTGCCATTGTAGAAAGCATTTGCCTTTCGACAGCTGTCTTCAATGAATGCTGCTGTTAGAATTTTAAAGCGAGATTTGGTGGGAATTTTCCTAGCCCCTCAGATCATGAGACTGTTTATTTACCTCTGTAGGTGACTTGGGTGGTGAACTGCAATGGCAGGTCAAGGAACTGGTCAAGTGAAAGTAGATGTTGCCACAGAATGGCTCCACCTCCCCACATATATTATTAATTTTTTTTTTTCAGCACTGAATGGCAGTAAAACTTTTGAGACAGCTGACCTAAATTTTGAATGTGATCCCAACATTCTTGAAGTGATGAGAACTGATATGCTTATGCTTCAGGGAGATATAATGGAAAAGAAGAGAAGATGACTTTAGCCCAGAAGTCGCTGGACTTAAAAGAAACCTCAGTATGTAGAACCTGGCAGAAGAGTCCTCACAAAGAAACATCAATCAAGTTGCTTTTAAATTGGATTTGATTTAAATAAGAGTAAAGGCACAGATGTTCTTTTCATTTATTTATTAGTTTTGGAGTTTCCAAGAGCAGAACTCACATCACAGAGGACCATGGGAAAAGGGGTTTGACTTAAGATGGCGCAATTTGGTATCATTGTCCAGGAGCCAATTAGATGGCAAGGTGGAGGTCAGTGGCAGTGCTTGTCAGTGGTAACTGAGGAAGGTGTTTTGTCCAGTTCTGGAGGGCTCTGGCTGTGCTTCGTTAATGATGCAAGAAGGTTGTCTGGAGGTGGTTGCAGACTCTGTGTTCTCTGCCTTGTCTGGGCCCCCATGTCTGCTTTTGTGTGCTGGCTGCCATCTATGGAGAGGTGTTTTCAACTCCTCTTGGACAAAGAAATAACTTCTGGAATAATGTCCAAGCTGAAAGGGATTCTACCTAATGTGGTGGAATAACAGGTGCCATACTCACTCTTACGGGTAACATCATTAGACATCGTTCCTGACAGCCAGGGTTCAGGGCTTTTGTGTTTAAGCCCGTTTAGCCCCATTTTAGGTAGATGACACATGTATTGCTCGTGGGGCTGTGTTCTGCAGGCAAGAATGAACATGTGGCATGTCAGCACCTAACGAGGGACTGGTAGATGAGTGAATACGTGCAGTGGGTGTGGGCCCTGGTGGAGTCTGGCCAACACGAGTTTGCGTCAGCATTTACAAGTGGAGATTGTTTGGGGCTAGAACCAGAGTGATCACCTAGACTTACTGACTTGTGGAAGAGAAGCCTACCTACACATATACTGATGGCGCGTCAGCCTTGAACATTTCTGAAAGGATGCATAGGAGAATGATAGGTGTGGCTATCTTTGGGAAGGAGGACAAGTGTCCTGGAATGGGAATGGTACTGCTTTTCAAAGCATCGTTTTACTGAATGCATGTATTCCTCTTCCATTTAGTTAACCAGACTGACTTTCTCTGGCTGTATGAGGGATAATGGTATGATCTTAGCCACATATCACTAGATGTTGCTAAATTTTATGTTTCTTATATGCAAAGCAAAACATTTGAGTTAGAGACCTTTTAATTTCTTTTCTGGCTCTTTCTAAGGATTTATTTAAAGACTAAAGTACTTTAAGAAGTTGGTTGTGCCTCAAAACAATTTCCCATCTCAGATGTTTAAGTTGGCCATGAGGCCTGCACAGTGTTTTTAACCCAGCAGTACTGTTCCACCAAACAATGGAGATGTCTAAAGGTCAATCACACATACTTCCCAGTCTCCAAACATGACCAGAACGGGAGACTGGGTATCACTTCCAGTAGACCCAATAGATGCAACAGATCTTCCTGTTTGTGTGGATGGGTGGGACTATTTAAATCCTTTTAAGTAAAACCAAAAACTGGAACTCAGGCCAACAGCTGAAAGAAGCCAGTAGCGTGAAGTCTTCTGTGATCTCCCATCAAATGGCCTTGTTTTCAGAAGTGCGCCTTGTGCTGGCCATGGATACTAAAACAGTGCTTTGAAAGCCACTGTTGAGTCAGAGCTGGCTGACATTCTTCAAAAAAAAAAAAAAAAAAAAAAAAAAAAAAAAAAGGAAAGAAAGAAAAGAAAAGAAAACACTTCTGGAATGGAAATATTCATGTTTTACCAAAGCTGAGAAGCTTAAGTAAATATTAAATAATTAGATTGTCATTTCTTCCCTCAGCGGAGGACTTTAACTGGTGGGAGTTTATTGTTAAAGTCCATTTGAGGCAAACTAATAAAATGAGGTCAATTATGGGTACATAATTATATTGTTTAGGTTTTTTGTTTTGTTTTCCAAAAAATTGTCTCCTGTATTTTTTAAGTATGGGCCATTTATTTGCCACTCTCAACTATTCAGAATAGAGGTAAGGGTCTGAAATAGGGTGAAAAATACGTTCTGGATGGCTAAAATAGGTGTTGTCCTACTTGTCTATTGATCTTTAACAAATTTCTGAAAATTCAGTTTGAAAATTCAGAGCTAATATCTGATAATCATGTATTAAGTCACAGCCAGCAGGGCAGGAGTACTTGGCTGTGCTGGCTCAGGTCTTTTAAAAAAATTTTTATTTTATTATTAGTTTCAAGTATACAGTATATTGTTTAGACATTTATATAGTTTATAAAATAATCCTCCTAATTGCTCTTTCTCTCCTCTGGCTCTCCAACTAGCCATTACATTAATGCTGACTGCAGTCCCTATGCTGTGTTCCCCATCTCTGTGAAAATTTATCAACTACTAATTTGTACTTCTTTAATCCTTCACACCTTTCTCCCAGCCCCCTAAGCTCATCCCCTCTGGCAGTCATTAGATTGTCCTCTATATTTGCAAGTCTGTTTTTGATTAGTTTGTTCTTTTTGTCCCTTAGATTTTGCATAAAAGTGAAATTGTTGAGCCAGCCTACCATATGATTTCAATTACATGCTGGCTCAGGTCTTTCATGGGGTTGCAGCCAGGGCTGCTGTCATCTCAGGGCTTGACTGGGGCTGGAGGATTGGCTCCCATGATGACTTGTGGCTGGAAAGTTGATGCTGGTTGTCAGCAGGGGACCTCAGTTCATCCCCATGTATACTTCCCACAAGACGGCTTGAGTGTATTCCTGACTTGGCCGCTGGCTTCCTTCAAAGTGTCTGATCCCAAAGGAATCAGAAAGTCGCAACACTTTTTATAATTTAGCCTTGGAATCATCTACCTACTGTCATCTCCTCAGGTCAACCCTGATTTAATTGTTTAGAGACAAGGACATAAATACTAGAAGGTGAGGCTTGTTTGGTGTTGGAGAGTCATCTTGGAGGCTGGCTACTGCCGGTGTTATAACATACCTGTGTAAGATGCAGGACCTGCAGATGTGAATTGGCCCCGTTCAGGATCCATTTTTGAGGCCACTGCTCTCTTGGACTGCTCTCTGCATGGCCTGGGTGGGCCTACAGACATTGCCACCACACTGTTCAGCTACGCCTCCTCACGAGTACCTGAAGAAGTCCTTGGGCTTGGGACTTTATAATAACTACAAAGAGATTTGAGATTCAAGTTCAGATGGTCACAAGTCCACACTCTATGTGTACATCCGATTGGAAACATGCACACGTGTAGACTTATCTTGACATTCACTACCAGTGTGTCCTCTGACATTTGCTGCCCTAGGGAGCTGTGGCAGTGTGCCTGTCCTAGCCGGTCCTCTTCTTTGGTTTGACCTTGATGGCTTCTGCATCTCACATGATCTCTCTGTATCACACTTTCAATTTAGCTGTTACAGTAGTTACTGCGTATTGCTCAAAGATCATCTTACATGGACTGAGTCCTACACACAAAATCCCATAAACTCCATTAACTGGGTCTCTAGTGGTCTCATTACCTGTGTCCTCACTCTTTAATTCACTTCCCTGTGACTGTGTGCTCACTCTGTGTGGGGGGTGGCGTCTGCTGACAGCCAGGCTCACTCTGCTGTTGGCTAGTGTGCGATGTGCAGGATACTGCAGGGCTTGCGCTAGGTGGCTGCTCCATCAGACTAGGCTCTTCTAATGGCTTCCGCAAAACACCCTTCTACAAAGTTCTGCCTGCAGCAAGGGGGCACGAGACTGAGAGGCGGTGCTCCCATAGGAGAACAACGGTCTCTGGACTAACCCATGGAAAGGTCCGCCTTATTGTCCAGTGGCTCCTCCTCTGTGGTTTCCCATGTTCCCACATTCCCTCAGCTGCAGACACTCAAAGGTTGGCGGCCTCTGAAGAACTTTGCTCCTTCCCTGACTTTTTGGTCTTTCCACAAAGGATGCCTTTGGTCCTCTCCAGGAGCCTATGTGTCTTCTGACACTTGTGTATATGGCTTCCCCAAACAGAGAGGTTCCAATTAGCCCCTTTAAAAGGGGGCCTCGCTACTTGAAGCAGGTAGCATTATGGTAATGCGAAGAGTCCATAAAAAGAGGCTGAAGAAATAGAACTGCACAAAGCAGAAGTAAATTCTCAGAGTGTCCTCCTAGGGACCTTCAGAGCAGGGCTGGTTGCCCCACATGGCTTGTTAAGAGAAGCAATAGAGCCCACACAATCCCTGGTCTACTGGGCAAGGGCCCCACCTTGTAAAGATCTGCAAAGGGCCTCGGGATAGGGACCATGCGACTGTGTGAAAAGGGGTGCTTTCTGTTCAGTAAAGTGACCAAGATGGAGAGGGGAGAGCTCAGTGGTGATGGCAGCTTGTTCTTCTGTTGAACTAACTCAGCCGTCGGTTAAGCTACTAGACTGGGAAGAAATGAGCCTCCAGGATACCCAGAGTCTTCACCTGGCAACATTGTCGACAACTGGGGGGTCGTTAGAACCTGTTTTGATGTGGGCTCTAGGAAGTCACCAGGAATTGACTGGTCAATTGTGTAGTCTCCTTGGAGGGAATGGTTTGATGAGTGTGTGTGTTTGTGTGTGTGCACGAATCAGGGCGGTCATGACCTGTATATCTGGAAGTGTTATCTTTCTCCCCAATTCAAATTTTACAGAGACATAAGAACACCTGAGTGCTGGCCTTATTCCTTCTCCTGCTAGTGGCGGAAGAATTTTCTAGGCTTTTCTCCACCCAGCCCCCAGGCCATCTTTAAGCCAAGCACCAGAACACTTGTTTAAATACTCCAGTTACCTGAAGGGGAGGATGAATTAACAATTTGGTTAATACATAATTCTATGTTTGCATTAGGTCCATGGGGAGAGGAAGTACAAGCCGCAGGGTTTCACTGCGTGGTAATCGAGGTGCAGATGTGTTGGGTCTCTGACAGCGCAGCGGTCCCCGGATCCTCCCATTCAGTCTTTCTGGCTTTCAAATCAGAGAGCCTGGTATGAACCCAAGAGTCACTTGGTTACCCAGCCACTCATGCGTGGACTTTTTGATGCGGACGAGAGAATCTAACATTTTTGGCTGCCAACTCTGACCCAGGCACCTGTGCAAACACTATTCCTGGTAACGAGTTTTCTGAAATACCCCCCACACAGCTGGCACTGACTCCTGTTTTAAGAGACAAGCAGCCAGGGACACGGTGAGGCGGACAGTGAGTCTTCCACAACTCTTTCTTCCTTCCTTCCTTCCTTCCTTCCTTCCTTCCTTCCTTCCTTCCTTCCTTCCTTCCTTCCTTCCTTCCTTTCTTTCTTTCTTTCTTTCTTTCTTTCTTTCTTTCTTTCTTTCTTTCTTTCTTTCTTTCTTTCTTTCTTTCTTTCTATTACTTATTATTATTTATGCCTACAGCACCTGGTCTTCCTAGGTGATCTCCCAATCAAGTACAGGCCCGACCCTACTTACTTCCAAGATCAGACATCGGGCTCATTCAGGGTGGCATGGCCGTAGACCATGCGCTGTGGCTCCACTGGGGTGCTAACCTAGGACCTTCTGTGTGTAAAGCAGACATGCTAACTGCTGCACTATGGAATCACATCCTACTGCAAACCTTTAGAGTGCTAGGTGAGACAAGATTCCTGTACCGCACGTGCAAGATGGACCACATGTTTCCCATCCACTTCAGGACTATCCCTCCCTCTTCATCCTGCCCCAAGTGCTCCTGACCCCATAGAGACTGAAGGCCCATTAGTTCTTTCTCCTGAGTATTCCATAAGGAGAGCCATTTTGCATAGCTTTTCTTCTATTGGAAGTGGTGAATTTTTTTTTTTCTGTTGGATCCTTCAATTCTAACCTTTCCGATTTTGCACCCAAAGCCATGACACAATCCTGCTTTTCCTTTTCATTTGCCCCTCTTGATTATTATAAGCTTGTAGTCATTTGAAAGAGTTCAGCTAAGGGGCCTGGAAGGAATTCCAGCAGTCCAGCTACTATGGGCTTACCTGCCAAGAGCTAACACGGCTCCCTACTTCTGCAGGTGCTGTTAGCAGTCACATCAAGCAAAGGGTACCACATCTTCAGTGTGAATCACAGAGAGGGGTTGAGTGAGGTATAAAAAGTTGTCCAGAGCTGGGGTAGGGTGGGGCTGGACAGAGGGACAGAATTTAATTGCTATTTTATAGGGCATGGTCTATTGCCTTTTCCCTTTCTTTCTCTCTCTTTATCTATTTATGTGTACATATGTATGCATATGTATATATATGTCTATATTATCTACATCTACATCTATATCTATGCCTATATCTATATATCTATCATTTATACACACATACCAATGAATCAAAGTGAAGCAATTCAAACTCTGCTTTCAAAATGTTTACTATTGTTTATAAAAACACTAAAACCAATTCTTAAAACAGAAGGAAAATGAAAAAAAAAAAAGAATCCCTGTTTTACGAGTGCAAAATGTCTCCAGAGCTTTGGGGGATCGGGATGAGGCAAAGCCCCAGCCTTTCGACCCCCATCGAGTCTGCACCCCTGTCGCCCTGCAGGATAACTGTGTGCCATGGCCCTGTCGTTGCTGGGCACTGGGCTGCAGGCAAGCGTGTAGAAGATAGAGAAGTTCAAGAGGCAAAGGCTCTGGCAGGTGAGTGGGCTCTGGGTTCAGGTCTGAGCTGTTACCAGGAAGTGTGTGTGTAACCTTGGCCTCATAACTTCCTCTCTCTGGGCCTCAGTTTTCCCCTCCTGTAAAGTAAGAATGTCCCTAAGTGGTCCATGAGTTCCTTGCAGAGCCAAATTCCATGATTTATAATCATGGGCAATAGAATTCGAGAGCTGTCATCACAGGCACTTGTCATCCTAATGGCCCATCTGTTACTTCACAGTAGAGGATGATCATGTAGTCTTGACTCTATTCTGATGTGAGGAGGTGAGAATGATGATTTGCCGCTAACACACTCACCAGATGAATTTCTGTCACCACGTCCGACTGAGACCCACAGTAAACTGGGTTGAAGGCACACAGTAAGGTCTCTAATTGCAGTGTATTCCTTGCCTAGCTCTATGATCTCAGGCACAGAACTGTGACTTCCACCCTCTTGGGGTTTCTCTGTCAGACTGCGTGCCTTGCACTGCCACAGTCAGGACTGTGAGGACAGCGTTGGCCGCATGGTATTATTCAGTCTGTGGTTATGATAACGCCTAACGTATTACAAGCAAACTGAGGATGGCACGAGAGTCCCGGCCCGGTGGCAACAGCAGGCCTGAGACGAAGGCTGTGGTTGAGTGAGCTTGTCCCTAATGAACAGCTTAGTGAGGGTGTGCGAAGCAGCAATTACATTTTCCGGAAACTATTTGACTTTAGTTTCTTGGAAATGTTTTTATAGCTTCACGGCAATAAATATTTTCCCCTTTTTGGATTAAAAGTTTGAGTGGGTCCATCGACATTCTGTCTTTTGAAATATTTCCTTTGGATAGTGTTCAAAATAGCAAAATCTGATTATACATTTCATTATGGAAAGCCCCTGTTTTGACTCTATTTGACCCAGGATTAACTTTTAATTTAGGTTGAATAAACAGGCAACTTTTGTTATCAACATATTTTTAAAGGTAATATTTCAAAATTTCTCATTTATGTGTTTTTCATTGAGGTTACTTTGGGTTTTTTTTTGGATCATGGCCAAAATATCCAGATGAACAAAAATGTAAAACTCTTTACACATAATTCTCCTTTTTGTAACTAAGCACTTCTATCAGTAAATTTTTTTTAAAACTTGCAAATGACAACCCACTTCTAAGTAGTATATGAAAGAAGAGGGGGGAAGAGAAAGAGAGGAAGAGAGAGAGAGAGAGAGAGAGACATGAGAGAGAGAGAGAGAGAGAGAGAGAGAGAGAGAGAGAGAGAGATGAGAGAGAGAGAGAGAGAGAGAGAGAGAGAGAGAGAGAGAGAGAGAGAGAGATTGCCTATTGGTTCATAAAACAGTAAAGTAAAACCTGGGAACAGAAGAGCTTCAGGCATGGTTAAATCTAGTATTCATCAAGGTGCCTTATCTTTGTGTCTCTTCATGTGGTAGGCATATTGGCTACAGGAAGCTCATGGTGTACCTTATATTTGCACAGCAACGTATGTGAGGAGAGAGTATCTCCCCTGATATTTCTGGCTGAAAAGCCCAGGTAAGAGTGTGACTTGTCCAGCTGGTGGTGACCTGTGCTCTTCTCTGGACCAGTCACTGGCCATGTTCATGGTGTAACCTGACTGATCAGGCTGGGGTGGCATGTCCTTGTCCATTTTACGACTCAAAAAGTGTCTTTGTAGCACTGTTTCCTCATTTCTAAAAATAGTGAGAAGAATATTCTTGTTTATTTCTTAAGGCTGTCATGCAGGTAAATTGTTGGGCGGTTGCTTTCCCTCAAGTGCTTGACTTTCTGGGAGTGCAGCATTGCGTGACAATCAAAGGTGGGTACAGACACAGGCAGTGTCAGTGAGATGTTGGCTGGTCATAACTCAGGCACGTCATTTCTCTGCAGGATTACCAGAGAAGGGAAAACTGAGTCCTCTTCTCTTTGGAGATTTTGCCTTCTCTAAGTTTTTGAGTCCCCACTATTGCACTCAGACCCAAAAGTAGAAAAGTAGGTTGAAATAAAAGGCTTGGAATTTATTTTTGAAAAAAACCCCAAGCCCTTCATCAGTCAAAATTAAGTACATTCAACTGAAATGTGGTGATCATTTGCATTAGTTGACTTATACTCAACGTCATGCTGTTTCGACAAATGGCTTGTTAGATACAGAAGCTGTGGTGGTAAGTGACTCTCTTATCTGTTCAGAAATGAGGGGGTAGACTCACCAGAGATGTCTCCCGAGTTAGGAAAACCCCTTGAGAACCAAAATGAGTCATGACTTTCTCAGGCTATGCCGAGAGCTCAGTAATTTGGTGTCAATTGAAATTCCCCTTTTTGTGAGATTGTCCTTAAAGACTGGGAAAAAAAGTGATTGGGGAAAATGAATAATGTGATAACTTGATTCCTCAGAGGTGTGAAATGATTCTATCTGTGTCATCTCACTTAGAGAGGCAGACAGCCCTGTGTTCTGTTTGTAGGTAGAGAAGCTGGGGTGTCACTTAAGCCACTTGGCCAATGTCACATGCTAGTTGGGGTCCAACTAGAAGCCAGACTCCTTCTCTGGGCTCACAGCCTCAGACACATTTGCACACAGCTTCAATTGTAAATTTGGTGTAATTTATTTCCACAGCTTCTTTAGGAAACAGAACTTTACATCACACACCCTAAAATTTAAAAACTCACCTAACCAATAAGATCTTACTCTTTTACTCTCTTCAACAGTCTTCATGATCTCTCTACAGATCTTCTGTGTTCTATTCCCCTGTGTACTTCTGAACAAATAGTCACTCTCCCTGCTGTCCCATGACCTCTTCAAATGTACAAGATCAGTGTTCTCTTGTAAACAGCCCTTTGAAGTTTGTTTACTTGTGAGTGCAAGGCCTTCCCTCCCCTGTGGGTCACAGAACATTTACTGGAAGGTTGGTGGAAGGTGATTCTTGGCTTTGAGTCCACATGAATGTGTGGGCTAACACCTGTGCTGTGGTGTCCCTGGCTTCTCAGTGGAGGGAGTTTCTTAATTTCTTCCTGCATGAAGATCCCCAGGACATAGCCAAAGCCATATTTCAAAATTCAGAGTCTGTGATGTTTTCAGAAAATGAACTGAGCCTTTTCTCTCTTGGCCCCCTTTTTTCCCAGTGGTTTCTCTCCTCAGAGTTTAATGTAGCTGAGTGCTGGGCTCCGAACCCTCAGCACACTTCACTGGCACCAGGATCCTGCTGAGATGACAATGACATGGGCACCTCTCACTCTCAGGGGTCTTCTGTCTATAATTTCAAGATCTGGATCTTTCCCTGCTAGGGCAAGTCTGCCTGCCCCACATTTAACTGACTTCACTAAACTTCTTGTTTTTCACCTGTAAAATGGGGACAGTGTGTCGTACTCAGTGTGAGGATTAAATGAGGGAAAACCCATAGAATTTTAGAGAGACTACCGTCCTCTCCTCTAGCCTTTCTGTCAGGCAAAGGGAATGCCCACCCCCTTTAATTGGCCAACAGGTTGCCTGCAGGCAGAAAACTAACTACAGTCCAGGGACTTATAAGATCTGGACACATCACTTCATCTGACTCTCATGGTGATCCTGTATGGGTGTTATGGCGGTCATCCCATTTTTGTCATCGAAGAATCAAAGATTAAGAGGCAAAGGGACTTCTCATTTCCAAACCTGTCCTCCCCACTATGGCAGAACCACTTACAAATAATTTATTATAAAATGTTATAGTTCTTCAGGAAACAATTCAAAGTTGTAAAGAGTCTCTGAAAATGTATAATGGGCTATTAGTATCTCTAAGCTAATTGGGGCAAAGAAGGATTGAATAATAGTTCTGTCTTCATTGTTTCCTTACAGGGATACTGGACTTGTCAAGATTTGGGCACATCTGATGACAAGACTCTGGAAATCAGAGGCATGCTGGATGGTCACTTTCTTGCCAAAGGCAATGACGTTCTAGCTGAGCTTGAACATCTGCTTTTCTCAGGCCCATTTTTACTTTCAGTGGTGAAGGTGACCACTTTCCCCTCTGGCCTGTCTCTGTATACCTTTGAGTGGTGAATATTCTGGGCACATCTAAACCTTAGCACTGAGACATAGGGAGAGAGTGGGAAGGTCAAAGATTTTGAAATCAGAACAACCATGTTCGAAAACCAGACCTGACATTTAATAGCTGTGTGAGCAGAGTCATTTTTTTAACCTCTCTGGGCCTCACTTTTCTGTTTTGTAAAATGGGTTTATTATGTCTGCATTGCATAGGTATCGAGGGGATTAAATGAGATTAAGTCACAGAAGACAGTTAAGAAGTGATAACTGATGTCTTCAAGCCTCAAACTTCAAGCTATCTCCCTCCGTTCCCTCCCTTCTCCCTTTCCCCCTTCCCTTCCTCCCAACTCTTTCTGATTCCCTTTCTCCCCAACCTAACTCTATACCCCTTGGACAATTATGTGGCATCTCTGGGTCTCCTCAACTATATGAGAGAACTAGTAGAGTTGTTTCAACAATCAAGATGACTAAGTGAATGCTCTCCATCCCAAATGCCATTCCCCTGTTCTCTGCAGGGATGAGCTGAGTTAGGAGCAGAGGTGCCCAAGTGACCCTCTCCAACTTGATGGTTTCTCCGAGAAGCTTGTCCTGCCATTGAGACTGGCAGTAGATGACAATTGTCACCACTCCTCAAGGGTACGTCATGGTGGTTAAATAATTGTCACCTGGGGGATTCGGCTTGACACCCCCTCCTTTCTCTCCAGTGAAGACTCAGAACAGAGAGTAAAGAGGACTTAAGGAAACAAAGTCCAGAGAAGTGAAGTGACTTGTCCAAGACCCCAAAGCTAGTCTGTGCTTGAACCATGATAAAGAATTCTAGGGGACAAATGGAGGCAATCTCTCGATGAATATTTGGAATGATGCATGTTCTCTTCTGGTTTTCCTTTGCTATGAGCTTAATGTCCTGATGGTGTCCGATTGGATTGACCATCAGAGTCACACTCAGAGCAGGATTGGACTCTGCTCAGGCTGTGTGTTGCTGAGCTAGAAGGACCTCTGGATGCATGGGAGCAGAGAGCTGAAGACCAGTCTTGCTTCACGCTGCCATCTTTTCTTGGGGACTTCAGGTTTTCCTAGGTATAACCTGAAATGGTTTTCATGCCTCTGGAATTGGAATCGTTTGGTTGGAAGAAATTTATATTGTCACCAAAATACAGAAAAGAAAATGCAAAGCTCCTCTGGTTGAAGTTGGGGAGGGAAGGTGGGAGCTTCTCCTTCTGGGCACCTCGGGGCACGTGAAGGAGCCCTGGAGTTTCTCAAAGCAGAGTCTGAAAACCGCTGGATTGGGGGCTCTGTTGGACCTTCTGGTTGTGTACATGTATGAGACGTGAGGGGGCGTGCTAGCAGAGACCTGCCCCTCCCCAGCGTCTTCCCAGGAATGCACATCTGTCCCATGGGTCAGCAGACTCTTTCTTCCTTTATTTCTTATCCACGTGCTAAGATGGTGTGTTTCAGGGTAAACAGGTTATGCCTTGGCCCTTTTCATCAGAAAACTTATCCTTAAACTTACAGAATGAGTCCTCCATAAATTCTTGATGAATAGATGAGAAAATGTCTTTTGAGCTTTACAGAAGCCAGGTGTGCCTAGAGTCCAGTCCTCAGTAAGAAAGACTTGACGTTGTGCCCAGAGCATACGTCTGTATGCATATGGATGCAACTGAAATAGAAATATTCTATTCTCTCTGTTTCATTTTTTCAAAAATGCTGGTAGTGACCCACTGAAGTGTTTTCATAACCCATTAATGGGTTACGATGCAGATAATGCTGGTGAGGGTACGTTCAGCTCACACCGGGCTTACAATTAGATCTCTCTTGCTACATCAGGTATTAGCAAATGAGGCCCTCAGGCCAACTATGGTCTGTCTCCTGTTTTTGTATGGCTTGGGGCCACCGGGCGAGCACTGTGAGTCTGACTGGGGTGTCCCCTGCACCCCTGTTCCCCACTCTGCTCCTAGCACCTGCTGAGTTCCTGGTCTGGGAGTTGGAGACTTCACTTCCAGTCAGCTACCCAAAGGGAGACAGCTGGGTTCTCCAGGAGGAAAGGGTCTGGGTGTCACCAGGCAAAGAGGAATTGATGATGGGGGCTGGGTCCCCTTTGCCTCCTCCTCCCTGCTGGTATGGCCCAGGCTCTCCCCACTGCAGCTTGCTCTTCTCCCTGAGACTGTCTCCAGCAGGTGCCTCTGGACTCAAATTGTGCCCAGCACCCAGAGTAAATATATATATTTGATTCTTGTCTGAAATATTTACTAACTAGTATTTTAGAGGAAAGGGTTTCCCACCACAGTGCTATATGATGATGAGCTACTCATTACATAATCCTATGAAGACTCAGCCACTTCAAATAACAATAAACAATAGTATTAGCTACTATTTATTGAGGCTCAGAAAGGGTTAGTAACTTGCCTAAGTTCACACAGCTTGTAAGTGGCAGAGTGGTATTTTGCAGCAACATTTTGGCAGGAGGAGGGAATAAACAATGGACTGGATTCCCTGTCATGCTGAGAGCATGTGACCCTCTCCCCCTAACTCAGCTTCTCCAGGAGCCACCCTCATTTCTGGGCAGCTCTGTGTCCTGCCCTCCCGGTGAGCTCGTTCTGGGGCGGATGCCAACATTTCTTTTTAATTATCAGGGTTCTGCATCAGCAGTGTGGCCAGAAGTTTCTATCTTTCAGGCATTTTCTTTCCTGTGTGGCCTCCCAGATTTAGTGGTTCCTTTGTGACTTGGCTAATTCCCTTCCGGAAACTTAGGTTTCCTCTTAAACTTCACTTCGTGGTTGAGGGAGGAGACCACTGTTTTTTAAGTGCTGCTGAGTTCAGTTTCTGGTGCGCCGGCATTAACAAGACCCCTGCCTCTTGACCGCCCCTGACTCATCTCAACAGAGCAGACACATCGTACTAGCTGGGCGTGGCTCAGGAACGTGCTGTTCAGGAGGCTTTTCAGGAACCCGAGCTCACTGTTCTAAATGCTTTGGAACACTGTGGCCTTTTTGCACATTAATCTTTATAAAATAAATTACACTGTGCCCTGGATTCTTAAGCACAGCTCATCATACACGTGTAATCTTTTCCCGATAACTTGGTTGACCTACTAGAAACATGAGTTATTGTCCAGGTCGTGCAGAAAAGCAGAATAAGGTGGTGGTAAACTGCGTGGCTTTGTGAGAGTCACATAAAACCCTGAAGCTTTCATTTCCTGAACTGTGAAATAGGGATGATAGTATTCCTGTAGCATCTGGGGTGGGGGAAGTAAGATGACTATTGAGAAGCCTTTGGCACAGCGACTGGTACATGGTATGCTCCAACTAGGTGACTGATGCTATGATTCAAACATCATCCCACCGCTGGGCTAGCAGTTGTCAACCTGGACTATGCACCAGAATCCCCTGGGGGAGCTTTTAAAATGTGATGCTGGGGGCCACCCAAGGTCAACTGAATTAAAACCTCTGGGGCTGATCCTGCTGCAGCATCAATGCTTTTGTTCTGATTTGTTATAATCTATGCCTGCCCCCACCCTGCCCCCCACAATCTCCAGTCTTTCTCAGCTAGAGCTGGGACCATTGTTTCCAGGTGTGTCCCGCAATTTGCTCCAACAGTAAATGGCCCCTACCTGTTGAAACTTTGAGAATTTATTTATATCTTAGAGTTTTCTTTTCTGCCTCTTCATGCTACTGCTGTTAAGAGCAGCTAATATTTATTTAGGACTTTACCACATACTTCCTGTGCCTTGGTCAGCCCTGCCACTGGCACTACCACCTGGTCCCAGGTGCCCAGGGAGCACAATTTAGTGAGGCCCTCACTCTCAGGACCCTGCAAGTGCCTGTAGTCTGCATGCTGCCTTCACTTTTGGGCCCCGGGCACCTGTTTGCCTCTTCCTAGCCCTGGCCCGCCCCACCGACTTTCCCCACTCTGTTTCCTCCCTCCATTCTCTTCTCTGACTGGAATCTGCATCTGTTTTGTTGGTTGCACATAGTAGGTGCTCATGAATGCATCAGCCATGGTCCCCAAGAGAACCTTGTGCCTTAAATTACCACTATGCATCGTTCCTCTTTTACAGATGAGGAAACTGAGACACCGAAAGTCTGAATAATTGGCCCAAGTTCCCCAGGAAGAGTCTGAGGTCTTGTCACTTGTAGATTGCCTCCTGATTTCATCAGCCCCACTGCCTGTAGGGGCTCTGGCTCCTAATGGGCTGTTCCATCCCGGAAACTAGGAATCACACTTAAAAAAAGAAGAGTGTGATAAGTAAATAAGCCCTGAGTGCCTCAGAAATGTGATTTCCTCTCTTCTTCCTGCCTGTTGAGCCCAGCTATTATTTCTCAGCAGATAAAGCTGTTAACTCAGAAAGTCTGAAGTTTCTATTCCTTCTCTCCGCTCCACTGCTGTCACGACCCCCACAGCATAGAAGTCTGTCCCTGGGGGTGCTGAGGAGACCATATTGGTTGCTTCTAGTGGCCTTTTATTTGGCAACAAAACAAAACAAAGGGCGCGCGCGTGCACACACACACACACACACACACACACACACACACACACACATCCCAGATCGAGAGCTGAGCTTCTAGAAAGGGGCAGCTGCCCCTTCCTCACAGAACTGCGGCCAGGGTGGTGACATGTTCAGAGGGCAGTGGGGCCTCCCCGCCAGCTTGGCGGGGCCTGAGGTGAGGTTGAAAAGGGTGTCTCAGCACAGTGGGGAGAAGAACAGTCGGTTTGACAGCTTACTCCAGTGGCTGAGGGCTGAAGGGAATGCTGAGTCAAGGGGGCGAAACGCCAGTTCTTTCTGAGAAGCCCGAGTAAAGCCTGAGTCATGGCACTGTCCTGTCTGATGTGCGCACCACCAGCTTTAGGTTTCAGGGCTCAGGCTGACAGCCCCTACTCCCTAACCCACCTCTTCTTCAAGAATTATTACCCAGATCCACTCCCCAAATAAAAACAATATGTTCGCCTTATGCTCGCCTTAAACCCCTCTAGACTGTGATCGTGAACTGCGTCTTTCTCTCAGGAAGTGCTGCTGAGTTCTAGCTCTCTTTCATTCTGAGGAAACAAACTTTATTTTATTGTAAACACACCACTAACATCATATGTGATTGAGGTCTCAGAATTTTGTATCCGTATCTGTTCTGCATAGGCAGTCTGGCTAATAATAGTGTAGAAACTGCAATTGAACTGTTTGGACACCGAGCTTGCTTCCAGAACCTGATTCTATTTTTATTCAACACACACATTGAAGCAAGAACCACAGGGCTCAGGATGCTCCAGGGCTGCTTGTTCCTAATTGTTAGGACCCAGGGCTGGGCATCAAGGGAGGATCTTTTTACTGGATGTCTTAAAAGGCTGTAGGCTAGGTCTATGCAGCACAGAATGATTCGGGTACTTCAGGGCCAACAATGGGTGTGGAGAGAGTAGATGATGTGGTCTAGGAAGTAAGAGGAGCTCTTGCCCATGGGGACCTCTCTCCCTGGTCTAACACTCTCATTTCTGGACTAGAGTGGATAATGGGGGAGGAAGCGGGTATACTTTGGCAGGGGTGGCTATGTTTCTAGGGAGCCCGTTATAGCGCAGATGTGCCCCGCAGAGAGCCTCAAGCAAAGTTTTGTTTTGACTTTGGTAAAGGGCAGAGATAAAGAACATGGGATACTGTTGGTTGTGTCCCTGGACACAAGACGACCTGTTCCCCCACTGTGGTCCTCTTCTCCATCGTGTCCTGAGCGATGGTCTGGCCACTGACCAAGTCGACACTTCATGGTTTATCCAACTTCCCAGTGCTCTCAGTCTTCCAAAGTGTGGTCACATCTGCTCCTAAAACATGGGTTAAATTTGTGTTTCCCTGTGTCCCCACGGCCTTAACCCGGACCCCATCATGCTTTGAGGGACCATGGTTCTAGCCTACTAACTGATCTCCCTGCTTCCAGTTTCACCCCACCCCACTCCTCCCCCGACTCTGTAGCCGGACTGTCCTTCCGAAGCACTGGCCTCTCTCCAGCCACTGATGACAGCAGTGGTCCATGATCATCTGTTACCCTGCGGCACAGGGAGGGTCCTGCTCAGAGGGAGCACCCCCCTGGGTGCTCCTGGCCCCTCAACCCCTCTTCCTCCACCCTCCCTTAAGAAAACACAACGGCCTGCTTGTGAGGGACAGGGACATTGCGCGGGCCACCTTGATAGAGTCCTATTGAGTAACACATTACTAGCACCACACTACCTACTAATCTCTCGATGAATCAAGACATTACAATTGAGTAACATCATCCCAGTCCAACGTCCTTTGCAGGGAACACAAGGCCTTTCCCAAACTCTCCCAGACCTGCTTTTCAGTTCTCATTTTTCTTGCAGTGGCCTCCGCCCACTCCTCTTCTCGTGCCATTCCTGCAGCTCACTATTCGCTTTCTTCCTCGAACACCTGGTACACAGAGGTGGTCTCTGCAGAGAGGGGCTGTCTCCTGTTCTCTGCCCAGCACAGCTGCACCTGCCTTTTCACCCCCAGGCCAGCAGCCCCTCGGCTTCTTGTGTGCATGTTTGTTACAGATGCTCATTGCATCTTCGCATCATAGTATCTTGTTCTGGTTTTTAAAAATCAACTGCTTTAGGTACAATTTACAAACAAGAAAACACCCATTTCAACTGTGCAGACTGATGAGTTTTGACAAATGTGTAAATAAGCACCGCAGGCCAGATGTAGGATGCTCTCAGCATCTCAACGGGCTGCCGTGTGGCCCTGCCTAGTCAACGCCCCTCATTCCGCCTTATGAAACCACAGAGCTGATGTCCATCATTATAGGCTAGCTTTGACTTTTCTAGAGTTGGGGCTCTTTTGTGTTTTGCTTCTTTCACTCAGCATGAGGTGTTGGGGGATTCATCCATGTGTGTGTAACAGTAGTCATTTCTTATTTTAATGTGCACTATTTCATTTTGCAAATGTGTCACAATTTTCCTGTATCTGGGCTTTTCCCAACTTTTGGCTGTTATAACTAAGTCTGCTACTAAGTATAGGTTTTTATGTGGACATATGTTTTTATTTCTCTTGAGAAAATAGGATTGGAATTACTAAGTCAAAGGGTAGGTTTATATTTAGTGTTACAAAAAAGTGTCATTTGTCCCACCAGCCGTGTGTGACATCTCTGTCAGACATCTCTGTTGGTATTATCGACCTTTTAAATTTTAGTCATTCTGGTGGGTGCTATGCTATGCTGTGCGATGCTATCTTATTGCATTAATTTACATTTTTCTTTATTGCTCTGTATTTTAATTATTCATCAAAGAGTACTTCACCCCCATCAGACTTCAATGAAGTGACAGCTGTATTCATCTTTGCTGGTTGAATGAATATCAACACAGTCTGATAGCAACACAGTCCTTGCCCTCACTCACTTAAAATCGAGTTGGGACATCCTGGGGAGATACTATATTAGCACCAGGTAGGGTGGCCGACTGTACCAGTTTGCCCGGACTGAAGAAGTTCTTGGGCCAAATCACTTTTAGTGTTAAACTCAGGACAGTCCTGGGCAAACTGAAATGGTTGGTCACTCAGGCCATATGGGTAGCTGGTGGACAGCAGGTGGAGATTTAGCCACAATTAACACCAAAATGGAACTTTATTTTTCTATAACTGATCTTAACACAGCTCACGAGTCCTTACTTCCTCTGATGGTAGAAAAACATCAGTCTTTCCAGTTCAAGTTAACCAGGTCCTGGAAGTCTTATTCATGCTCACTCAAGGATGTAAATTCGTTCAAAATTCTCCACTGTCATCTTCTTTTCTCCTCTGTCAGAGGTGCCCACGTGGAGTGCTGCCCTGTGACGCCTGCCAACCTGGTCATTGTCTGTTGATTTGCAAGTGTCCCGCCTCATCCCTGGTCTCATGAGGCACATGTTTTATGGGGGTGGCCACGAAACTTTTCGGAGCCCTTCTGTAGCTCATTGGGGCCACTGGAACTCTGAGGTTCCCCTCACACCATTTTCCAGGCATTCGTCCTCCTTTACCCCAGATCCCTTGCTGCTCACCCCCAGGTTCCACGTTGGAGGTGGGTCTTCGATACGGTTTTGATACGAGGTTTGCCTAGAGATCGAGACACAGATGCCTCCGTGGCTTGGGTCCCTCCCACCCCCACTTCCACTGCAGCCCCAAACCCAGTCACATTCCCTCAGTACTTCTTGTGTTATGTGCTGGTTCAAATGGATACTTCCCTTGAGCAAAATTTCCAGGTTTACGGCATAAACCCTATACCTCGGCCTTCTAGGCTTTTGGCTCTTTTCTTGCTCAAGGCCCAGACTTAAAAGTTAAAAGGCAAGGATTTAAAGATGAGTGTTTTGAAAATCCACCTGTAGCTACATAGGCTTCTGATTCAATTTGGTGCCTCCCTCTGTGTTAGGGTGGTGCCCAGTTAAAGATGCTGCCTTAGAGGGAAGGTGGAGGGCAAGGGGAACAGGGGAGAGAGGCGGCTAGGAGGATGCTTTGGAGGCTTCTTGGAGAGATGAGACTGGAGACTGGACTTTAAAAGGGTCTATAAACTCATTCCAGAGGAGAAGGTGGCGTGAACCAAAACACAAAGTTAGCCGAGCCTGTGTGGGAACACCGAAGGCAGCCTGACTTGGGGGGGGAGTGTGGAGGACTTGTGTTCCTGGCGAGATCAGAGCTGGGGAGAGAGGTTGTGCAATTTCTTGTAAAGTTTGCCTCAAGTCACTCTCTGGGTTCTGATAGGCACAGCTGGTTGCCAAAGTTGGCCACCCCCTGCATTCCTAGCAGCTTGTATTCACAGCATGCCTTTCCTTCACAAAGCTTTTCACCTGCTGCACCATCCCATAGCCCAGCTGTGAGTATTTCCTTAGAGGAAACCTGGGCCCAACAAAGGCAGGTCATTTGCATGAAGATCCCTGAGTAAAGTCATTCAGTCATCCCAAATATTTGCTGAATGTCCCTTGTGTTTCATGTGTGAGCACCACAAATCTTTGTTTCCTTTGTGTTTATAAAAATTTCAAATAACACAGCAGGACCTTGGCTCTTTAAGTGAAAAGTTCCAAGGAGTTTGACGTTTTTCCTAAATCTTCAAAGCACACTTATAATGTGCATAGGAATATTTCTCAAACTTCATACACATAACACAGATATGCAAACTTCTGGGTGGGGTTGCTTTGAAGCCCAGCCTCGTTCAACACTTGGTTTAGGGGAATTGCTGGCCTGATCACCAGTGAAAATTGACAACAATTAGATTTTATTGAAGGCCCACGAAAAGCATCAAAATGTGTGCGTGCGTGTGTGTGTGATATTCATCATCACAAAGAGAAACAGAGCTCTGAGCTGGGATGGAAGGGGGGCCCAAAACACAGCTCAGAGCCTCTGGCTGCTGGCTTCTGGGGACACTATAAGCCTGGCTGGCACCACTTCTCTCTTCACCCTCCCCTGGAGAAGGATTACATGCAACCAGTCCACTCATTGGTGCCTCTTCACTTTTATCCTTCATATCGAAAATGAGAGGTGACATCAATTTAAGAAAAACTTGTCTTGACTAATCATCTGGAAAATAAACAGATAACCAGATGATTTTGTAAAGGCTTCTTTTTAGCTGGTTGGGTCACTGATTCTCAGCTTCCCTTAAAGGGCCCTTCCTGGTTTCCCGAGGCTGTGTCTGTGCGCATGTCTTTTCCGGCGTCAGAAGGTCCAGCCCAGCCCCTGAGCTGCACTCAGGGAGTTATTGCTGCTTCTGGGGTGTTGGAACAAGTGTAACATCAGAGGACGACTCATTGATTGGTAAGCATAAATTTCTGGAAGGGCTCCCTTCATTCTGAGGAAAGTAAATAACAGCAACCATTGATTCACCATTTTGTGCCAGACCCTGTGAGGTAGTTTTTATTTATCTTTATAACTTTTAGAGGTTAAGACACACATTCTATTTCAAGACAGACAAAGAACTGGAGAAAGTGATCAAAAGCTAAATAAGTGTAAGGTTATACAAAACCTGATATGTAAAAAAAATGTAAAAACACTAAGCTATTTAGAGACTATGTCATTAATATCTCTTATGTCATAATTTTTTAAATGGTATTACCTAGAGCACTTCAAAGTTCAAAAACTGAAATGTACGTTTGTGCATTATACAAAAAGTAAAGCCTTAAAAAATCAGAAGTGTATAAATGTAGAAAGAAAAACTTTTAATTCCCCTGTGATTCTAATTTACATTTCTATTTATAGCTCAATATACTGTTTTAACTAAAGGAGGTGATACCAGGCATATGATTCCCTAGCCATTTCCTTGTTAATAACACCTATTGGAAATCTATGCGTGATGTCGCTTATACAGCTACCTATACTTCTTATCTCTGGCACCAGCGTTTTGTTATATGGCCATGTCATAATATACTGAGCCTACTGATGGCTTTATCATGAGGCTTTCAGCTTCAAGTATCAGAAAGATACTCAAACTAGCTTACACAATAAATGTCTTAGCCTGTGTGAGTGACAGTTCATAGAAAGGATGGCTTCTATAACTGAGCTCAGTCCAGTGGCCGTGGCCCCATTGCTTGCTAACACTGTTATCTTTCCCTCTCATGTGCGCTCCTCTGAGTGCTGGTTTCTTTAGAAAATTCTTTCCCTTCAAGGTGAAAAAATGGCTCTTGTAGCAGCTCCAGGCTTTACAACCTCACAGCAGGACCACAGAGGAAGAGAGATAAGCATTAGATGCCAAGCCAGAGGTGTGCTAGGCACCCTGGCTGGACCCTTTGTAGTCTTCTTTAACCTGCTGCAGCGTCCAGTCTGGAGTGCCCATTTTCTTATGGATACTCTGCTATGTGGAAAGGTTAGAACATTTTTCACAACAGCATTCAATAAAGTGAAACAATAAAAGGAGGAATTTTGTTGTTGTGTAAAACGTGGCCTGCTCCAGATGGTGGAAGTTTTTTATTTTCCTTACTGAACATTTCTGTGTTTCATGAATGTTTTTAACACATTATTTTTATAATCAAGAATATAATGCCATTTGCCATTATTATCTATATATGAATATATACACATTGTTTTATATAATATATATATATATTTATATATGTATATATCTTCTTCATACATTTTTCACCTTGTCCAAGTCTGTGGTCAACCGACATTCCCTTGGGCGTCTTTTAACCAGTCATGTGACCTTGCACAGGCCTCTAACTGCCTCAGGACTTGCAAGTAACACAGGTTGTTGTTGGTGGGAGTGGGATGTCTTCAAAAGGCCCTTCCAGCTGACTGTACCTTCAACTCTTTGACCTTGTCCAGTGCAGATGAAAACTTCTTTACTAAATTTCTCTGTTAATCAGTTTGTACAAGAAAATATATATTCATTCAAAAAATATGTCCAGTGGCTCTGTGCTAGAGCCATGAAAGGCACGAGGAGGGTCTTGGTACAGGGACCTTACCCTTAGGAACTTGTGAGCTGGTAAGGGCAATGAGATGATACATAATGATTACAACAAATGTTCAAAATCATACCTATAAAGGGAAATATAAGTTTACATGTTGCAAAAATGCAAAGATGAGCACCATCTATTTAAAAAGAAAAATAAATGCCACCTCTTTTTTAGATCTCCACTTTAGATCTCTTCATCTAATATACATAAAGTTTCTGAGTCCTTGGCTTCAGAACACTATTAAAACACACATGTGCACACACAAACACACACACACACACATATATTACATGCAACTGGTTTGCAGAAGCCACAGAACTCTAAGGTCAGAGCTGGCTGTAAAAAGAAAGATTTAATATATGCATTAAAAATGCTTACTCATAGTCAAACAGTTTAACTAGGATCTCTTTGTTCTTAGCAATCTTTTCAGGGAACACAGTGGCAGCATATTCCCTGGAAAGGTTGCTAAGAAGGAAAGTCAGTTTGTTGTTTTTAAACTTGGTTATCATTAGCTCTCCCTGTTCCCATCTCTGCATTAGTTTATTTCCCCTTGTCTGGAAGTTCTGGCACTACTCACTTCTGCAGGGCGAGTCAGCTCAGTGTCAGTTTGAGCACTGATCCAACACAGTTCCCAAACCTTGGCAGTCACCCAGCCTCTTCCTGGAAGGCTGATGGCTTGCAGTGTGATGGCGGCTCCAGGGTTCCCTGGGGGTGGCACCACCACCAACATTACCATTCTTAGTGTCTTCGCTCTAAATATCAGATTCATCTCATCCTCAGTTTCCCTTTTCAGCAGGATTTCCTTGCAGGTGGTGGAACCTCTTAGGTTTCTCTTCTGCTTTGGCTATTGCCTGTAGAAACAACTGAGGAACTAACTGTAGTTTAACTATTTGGGTTTGTGTCAGACTCCTTGGCACCAATGGATCGAGTGGACATTCTCTAGTGAATCATTCTTTCCGCATTAGAAACTAAGTATCCCAAGAAGGCCCAGATGCCAGAGGTTCATTTCTTCACAGGGTATGTAAAGGGTCGCTTGACAGATAAGAATGGAAAGACAGGTTAAAGACTTCAAATTTTATTGGGAGATATATCAATGGGCCACTTGAATTTTACTCGGCAAGGGGGTAGCACAACTGGTTTTAAGAAGATCAATCTATTGGCACTATTGGCAGTGTATGACAGAGGTTCTCAAACATGTCAACTGTGATCTGTGTTGCAATGCATTTCTTGTGCATGTGTTAAACTTATTACAGTCTAATTTCCAGTGATATTATATTACTTCACGTATAAGAACCTTATGTCACTTTTATATCTCTCTAGCTAACTTTTGTGCTATTAGTGTCACATATTTTTTTTTCTATATAAGCCCTGTGTTTTTATTTTAGCTTCAAACAATTATATTTTAAAGATACTTAAATAATAAATCTTATGTATGTACCCACAGAGTTGTCATTTATGTTGCTTTTCATTCTTCTATGTAAATCTAGGTTTCTGTTTGATATAATTTCTCTTTTGCCTGGAGGATTTCCTTTAACTTTTTCTGTACTGTAGGTATACTAATAATGAATTCTTTCAGCTTTTGTATATCTGAAAATAATGACATTATCCTGTTTATTTTTGAAAGGTATTTTTGTTGGAAAAAGAATTGCAGGTTGACAGTTGTTATTTCTTTTAGTGTTTTAAAAAGATATTGATCCAAAGTTTTCTACTTTGCATCATTTCTGATAAGAAATCTGCCATCATCCTTATCTTTGGTCTCTGTTCTCTGGCAGCTTTTAAAGTTTTTTTTTTTTTTTTTTTTTTTTTTATCACAGATTCTAAACAAGTTGACTATTATGTGCCTTGGTGTAATCTTTTTAATGTTTCTTATGCTAGGAATTGGTTGCATTTCTTGGATCCTACTGATGGCTAGAATCATATCTGGGAAATTTTTGGTCATTATTTATTCAAATATTTTTTTAACACTTCCCTTACCTCCTTTCTCCTCCACACACTTTGGAATATACAATTACACACATATTTGGGTGCTTTAAGTTGGTCCACAATGTATCAATGCTCTATTGATTTTTTTCCCTGTTTCATTTTGGATAGCCTATTTTTGTGCTTGAAGTTTATTAACATTTTCTTTTGCAATCTTGAATGTGCCATTTATCCCATCCATTTTTTTAAAAATCTAAAACACAGTAGTTTTTATCTTATTAAGTGTGATTTAAATCTTTTTAAAAATCTCTTTCGTGTCTCTGCTCAACATATTTGATCTTTATTTTAGCGTTTTGAACATATAGACTACAGTCATAATAACTGACTTAGTGTCCTTTAATGTTCTATAATCTGGATTATATCTGGGTCTGTTTTGGTTGATTTTTGTTCTCTTCTGGATTACATATTCCTGCTTCTTTGCATTCTTGGTAGTTCTTGATTGGGTGGTAGATATTGTGAATTTTACACTGGAGAGTTAGACCTAACAGACATATATAAAACACTCTACCTAATGACAGCAAAATACACATTCTTCTCAACTGTACATAGAACATCTTCCAGGGTAGACTATATGTTAGGTCATGAAACAATCCTCAATATATTTAAAGGAATTGAAATCATACAAAGTTTGTTCTCCAACCACAATGGGTGAAATTAAAAACCAGTAAGAAAGAAATTTAGGAAATTCACAAATGTGTGGAAATTAAACAACACACTCCCAAATAACAAATATATATAAAAAAAAGTTAAAAGAGAAATTAGAAAATACTTGAAGATGAAAGAAAAGGAAAACAAGTTTGACAATATGTCAAACTTATGTAATGCAACTAAAACCATACATAGAGAAGAATTTAGGGATGTAAATGACTATGTTTTAAAAGATTCCAAAAAATAACTTATTTGTCTTCCCTAAAAAACTAAAAAAAGAAGAGAGAAAGAAAAAAAAGAACTCAGTGAAACAATGGGGGCAGGATTTGAATAACCATTTCTCCAAAGAATACATACAAATGGCCAGTGAGCACATGGAAAGATGCTTAGCTTTAGTCATTAGGAATATAAGTAAAAATATAATGAGATACAACCTCATATTCACCGGGATGACTAAAATGAGAAACACAGGTAATAATAAATGCTAGTGGGACTGTGGAGAAATTGGAACACTCATTCATTGCTAGCAAGAACGTAAAATGGTGTAGGCACTTTGTAAAATAGTTTGGCTATTTTTCAAAATGTTTATAGAAACATTACTCATAAAACCTAAGAAGCTAGAACAACCCACATGTTCATTAACTGATAAATGGACAAACAAAATGTGGTAGAGCCACACAATGGAATATTATTTGGCTGTAAAAAAGAGTGAAGTATTGTCAATACATACTACATCATGGATGAAGTTTGATATCATAGTGCTAGATGAAAGAATCCAGGCACAAAAGGCCATATACTGTGTGGTTCCATTTATATGGAATGCTTAGAATAAGCAAATCCATAAAGCAGTTTAGTGGTTGCCAGGGGATGAGGGAAAAGGGAGTGAAAGTGACTGCTAATGCTCATGAGGTTTCTTTTTGGAGACAATAAAAACATTCTGAAATTAGTGGTGATGGATGTGTAACTATATGAATATAGTAAAACCCACTGAATTGCATGCTTTTAAAAGGGAGAATTTTATAATGTGCAAATTATACCCCAATAAAGCTTTATGAAAAATAAAAACATACGTACATGCTTACTTCTAAATACAGAGGTTTTAAAAATTGTGTAGAGATATGCTGAATTCGTTAAAACCGGCTGTAGTTGGAAGAGTTAGAACCACCCCCAATGGCTTCTCTGGCACTGTCCCCAAAACCACAGATAAAATCTTCTAACCTACAATATTCCAGAGCCTCAGTCTGGCTCCACCATGGTTTTAGCCAATGGCCTACCAACAATGGAGTTTTCAAACAGACTAAGAACAAGGACTGAGTAAGCCTCATTGTACCCAGAGACAGGATATAACAGCTCCTTCCCCATTCTTGGCTCTGGGAAGCACTTCAGCTACCAGTGAGTAATCCAGTTTCCTGCCAGAGATCTTGCCACCGCTGATTAGAAGGCTAGGGTTATTTGAGACATGAAGGGCACCTTGATTCTCCTGTGAAAATGACAATGAGCATGCTGGAGCACTTGTGTTGCGGGACGCTGCCCCTCTGGGGGTTGTAAGGGCTTTGGGTCACTGGTGAGTTTGCACTCCCTCACCAGGGGCAGTTCTAGGGGCTCCTCTCTTGGTTATCTCTGTGTCTAGTTGGTCACTCTTCCTTATTAAGACCCATTTGTCAGTGACACTGTGGGAGGGCACAAAACAGAAAATGTAGTCCTATCTTTAAAGTGGCTAAAATGTGGGTCACAGAATGTTACAGTTCAGTGTTTCTCCAACCTCAGCCTGTCTCAGTACCTTTGGAGGACACAGATTGCTTGGTCCCACCTCCAGAGTTTCCGAATCAGTGATGTGGGCCAGCCACCTCTCCACCTTGCCGTTCACTCACATTTTCTTCTTTTTTCCTTACTTTTTTCTTCTCTAAATTTTCTTTCATTTCTTTTCAGCTTTATAAATATCTTTGTTTCCTTTCTCCATCTTGTACATTGCTTTTGTGACATTTTCATCTAATCTTTTCATTTAAATGTTATTTCTGCAAGTTTTTTTTTCATCCATTTTGCTAGAAGACGCAAGAGAAGAAAGTATTCATTGCATCTTCTAAGAAATGATTGTCTCGTTTGTCCTGAAGCCACGGATGCGCATATATCTTGGAATGCTCTGGATCAAAGCACATTCTTTCCGTTTTCAGATGTCATTCATTAATTACTCACTATAACCACTCTGTAATCAGAGAAGAATAAAAGCAGTTTTTTGGAAACGGTGCCATGATTATGCTATACACTCGGCCCAAAGCAAGTGCTGCTTTTCCTGCTTTTTCCTACGTAGTTTGTTCCGACAGAAAGACAGAGTCCCATCCGTCCTTGTGAAGTCATATAATATTGTTTCTCTATCTCTCCTTAAATGCTTCAAGTGTGCATGCCATTGATGTGGCTGTCCCCAGAGATTTAGTGCTGGATGATGTTTAAGATAGTTGTTTGGTCAATGCAGGTGAAGGCTAATAGTCCAAGCTGTGAGATTTTTCAATGTTTTTTAATGTAATGTAATTTTTCAATGTTTCAATGTAATGTAATATAATTTTTCAATGTTTTCTAATAAATAACCCCGTGATGAAAGTGGAACTTTGCAAGTGAATGACTTCTTACCAGGACCTATAGTCAAGGTTGGAGTTTGGACCTGAGCCAGTGTTATGAGGGAACAGGAATGTCAGAAGCATCATAAGGCCTGGTAGGGGCCATTCCCATGAGATTATAAACTTGGTTGGACAGGCACATGACAGCACACTGTGACAGATGCTGACTGGCTTCCGAGGACGTCTAGTTCTGCTCTGGACTCCAAAATTTCTGCTACTGCATGAGAGGAGTGAGCTTCCTGGGATGACTCATTTCCACACTTCAGAGAACACTTTCATTGAGTAGGTGTTTGGAAAGAGAATGTGAATAGATGTAACTTTCCTATCCGTCAGCTGCTGACTTGGACTGACGGTGCCTGGAATGGAATATTTTTTTTCTTTTGGGTAGCCACCTTCTCCCCAGATGGATGATTGGTCCCTAAAGTGCTGGGGTGTACCTGGGTTGAGAGAGAAAGCCTAAAAATATAGTTACCATTATTTAAAAACAATTGCAATGTAGGCTAGTGCTTTGTGTAAATGGAAAAATCAATATATACTTTAGTTAAGTATTAATGTTTGTTTTGGCTTTGCTACTTAGCTCTGTGGCCTTGGCCAAAGCCTTCTTGGGACTGTTTTCTTGTCGGCAAAACTGAGATTTCACAGCCATACCATAAGGCGCAAATGAGAGAGCCCATGTAAGAACCCTGACCTGGAAAGACTGTTTTAATGAAGCCCAATTAAATTAAACACAGCCCATTGATGTTACAGAAAAGTGATATTTATAGAAATGCAAACTTATCATGGAGAGCTCAATGAATTTTCACAAAATCAAGTTTTGTAACTATGCTGTGATTTATTTATCGAGTATCCTACAGATGGACACTGGAGTTATTTCTAGTTTTGAGCTATTATGTATGGAGCTGCGTTGAGTGTTTTGTGTTTTGGCAAATATTTCTACCCTTTCCCGGTGGTCATAACCCAGGAGTGAAGTTCCTGGGTGTCGGGATATGCACTATTCCAGGGTAGCAGACATACCACACAGTTTCTCAAAGTGCTTTTGCTCACCTGTCCTCCCAGGAGGAACGTTGGAAAGGTCCTGTTGCTTGAAATCTGTACCAATATTCTCTTTTTTTTTTTTTTTTTTTACCATTCTGGTAGGTGTATCCTGGTATCTCATTCTGGCTTTGAATACATTTTCCTGATGACTAATGAATTTGAACACTTTATAAAAAATATTTACTGGCCATTTAAATGTTCTCTTTTGTTAAGTATCTGTTCAATCTTTTGTTCTATTAAGTCATTTGCATTTTTCTTATTGACTTGTGGGAGTTTTTAGTATATTCTAGATAAGAATACTTTGATAGATCTTTTACAAATAACTTTTTCACTCTGTGCATCACCTGTCACTCTCTTGATAGCATCTTCGGATAAACACATCTTGATTGATCAATATTGTTTCTTTTATGGTTAGAATATTTTCTGTTCCTTTTAATAAATCTTTGCCTACTTATTCCAAAGTCACAAAGACTTTTTTTCTATGTTTTTGTTAAAAGGTGTTATTGTTTTACCTTTCACATTTCAATCAGCAGTCTATCTACACTTGATTTTTGTCTATGGTATTAGGTGGTAGTTCAAGGCTCAATTTTAATTTTTCCATTTAACTATTAAAATGATTTATTTATAGAAATGAACATCCACTTCTGAACTCACTTCAGTATCATGTGTGGCGTAATTCAGATAACTGTGTATGCAGAAGTCTCTTTATGGACAATTCATTCTGTTGCATTGGTCAGTTTATTTATCTTTGCACTGATGCTATACTGTCCTAATTACTGTAGTATTAAAATAAGACTTGCTATCTGGTGGGTAAGTCCTCCAGCTTTCTTCTTTAAGATTGCCATGGCTGCCCTTTGTACTTTATATTTCCACATGAATTTTAGAATCATCTGTCAATTCCTACAAAAAAGACCCACTACAGTGATTATGACTGGAATTGCATCAAATTTATAAATCAGTTTGGTAAAAATTGACATATTTGCAACATTGAGTCTTTCAATTATAGAACATGGTATATATCTCCACTTATATATGTACTCTTTAATTTCTCTTGGCAAATTTTGTGATTTTTAGGTATAGAGAACTTGCATGTTTATTAGTCTTGCTTTTAGATGGTTTCTATTTTCAATGAGATTATGTATAATGTCTTTTAAGAATTTTTATTTATTACTTATTTATTGATAGAAATAAAATTGATTTTTATATTGATCTTTTATCTAGTAACATTGCTAAGTTTACTTACTAATTCTATTACTTTGCAGGTGCTTTTGAATATTTTAGGCATAAAATAATGTAATCTGCAAATAATGGTATTTATTTCTGAAGAGTGGTTTTCTGGGTGGGCCTAGAGTTTTTAGTGGACAACTTAGTTGTGCTTTGGAACTTTGAACATATTATTACAATGTCCTTTGGGTCTGTGTTTTCTGTTAAGAAGTCAGTTGTTAATTACATCATAAATCTCCATGTATGAAATGTGTCATATTTCTCTGGCTGACTTTAAGATTTTCTCTTTATCATTGATTTTTACTAGGGTGACTATGATGTGCCTAGGTATGGTTTTCTTTGTGTTTATTCTGTTGAGTTGTTGAATCAGAAATTAATATTTTTCACAAAGTTTGAGAATTCACTGGCTCTTATTTCTCCAAATATTTTCCTACCCTTTCCTCCTCTCCTATCCTGGGGCTTGAATTACATGTATATTGGCAGCTTGGTATTATCTGATAGGTCTCTGGAGCTCTGTTCATTTTTCTACAATCTTTTTTCTCCATGTTCTTCCAACTGTGTACTTTTCATTAGCTTATTTTAAATTTCACTGATTCTTTCTTTTCCCATCATTAATCTATTGTTCTTATCACTTGCTTTAAAACTTTTCACAGCCTATTCATTCCTGTCAAGAGTTCCTATCTATTCATTCACCAATAACTTAAAAAATATTTGAGAATAATTGTCTTTATTTTTTTGAATATGTTTATAATAGTTGCTTGGATTTCTTGTTATATTCAACATCTGGACCTACTTTTGAAGAATATATTTGTGGAGTATAGAATTCTAGCTTTGCAATGATTGTTCTTTAATAGTTTAAATATTTTGCTTCACTACTTTCTAGTTTTCACCTATCCCAAGACAGCTATACATTTTTCTTTGAAGGACATATGTCTTTTTTCTTTGGCTGCCTAAAAATTTTATTTTGTCTTTGATGGGTTTAGTTGTTGTTGTCTTTGGTTTATGCTTTGTAAAAAAAAAATTGATCATCTACTTTCTCCTCCTCTCCTTCACCACCACCACCACCATCTACTGTGAGGCATTTTGGCCATAGAAACTTAAATTCCTACAAAGGTTCTACTTTGAGGTAATTAATAACAAACTAGTCAATTAGATTATACATTTTATTTTCCCATCACTTTGGGGCTTGGTATGTGTTTCATCAATTTTAGAAACTTTGTTGTCATTATTTCTTCAAATATTACTTTTGACTTGCTCTTCTCCTTCTAAGGTTGATGATACATATGTTAGATTTTTAAGTCTGTCTTACATGTCTCTTATGCTCTTTTTCAATTCTTCTTCTTTCTGTCTATGCATTAGATTAGATATTTTCTGTTAAATTGTCTCCCAATTCACCAACCCTATGCTCTGTAGTGTTTAATCAGTTGTTAACTCATCAACTGAATTTTTATTTCAAATATTATAGCTTTTAGTTTTAGATTGTCTATTAGATGACTTCTATGGAGTTCCCATCTTGGCTGATATTCTTATACTTTTGGTTATTTAGCTTATATTTTTATCCATCTTCTTGAATGTATTAATTATAGTTATATTATAGTCCTCATCGGCTACCCATAATTTCTCGATCACACATGAGAGTTGATTCTATTTTCTTCTTTTTTTCTCTCGACTATTGTCCATTTTTTCTTGCCTCTTTAGTAAGTTTTTAATTTTTCCAGACAATGCATTTAAGAGGACCATAATGCTTCAGATAATGTTATTATTTATCAGAGAGAGTTCCTTTGTTTTCCATTAGACAAATGAATGAGATGTTAGTAAACTCAATACAATCAGGATGTGCAGTTTTAGGACACATTAAACCCTGACCTACCTCTGTAACTTGGCTGAGGCTTTTCTGGGCTTTTCATAGCGAGCTTTATGAGTCTCTGTTTCCTTAGTCCTGAAAAATAGTAAGACCCGAATGTGCTTTCCAGAGATCCACAGCCCTCCTCTCCAGTGTTCCGCCTTAAATAGATTAAAAATCTGGCTCATGTCTTGAGGGAAAAACAGTTATGTGCTTGATACAGGTCCTCCTCCGCTAGGGCTTTTTGATTTGCAATTATTTAAAGACTTCAGGAGATTTTACTCTGCATCTTAAAGGCTTTCAGCCTCCTTCCCCAGCTACCTGCCCTACCCAGGCCTCAGCAAATGCTCCATGTTGTTAACTAGTTATGTGTTTGAGATCCCTCAGGTTTCTAAGCTGTGAGTAGTCCCACACAACTACTTAAAGTTTTGCTTGTTTCTCTTTTTCCCAGCAGTGTTCTCTGCCTGGGCCAAGCTCAGTCAGCTCACAGCCAGAACTGGTAAATGTCTTCACAGAAAAAAATGATTGGCAATCATCAGCTTATAGTCTCATTGTTTTCTCTTCTTTGAAAATGTTTTTCCTACTCTTTGTTTTCACAGCTCTCTGATGCTTTTAAAATACAGTGTCTTAAATTTATCTATATTTGTCTAATTATTGTGGCAAGATCTACTGTATCTTTTATCTAGTTATATCCTTCCCAGAAGCAAAAGCTCTTGACAATCTTATCTTGATATTCATTTCCCAACTGATTATATAAAATACTTGTTTCTCAGTGTTCTTCAAACAATTTTTTTATTCTTCCTTATTTATTTCCTTATTAATGAGTTAAATAATATTTTGGCCCATGATAAAAATAACATTAAAAATTTCACACTATATATGAACTCAGCACAAAGAAGCATGTTTGCAATATTAGTTCCTCTAGAGGTGGAGCTCTTTTTTGTTAGATCTGGGGTTTATCCACATAAAAGGGTAAATGAGAGGGATGCAAGAAGAAGTTGAAGTCAAAGCTAATGCCCGAGGATGGGGATGAGATGGCATCCAAGGCAATATGTTTCTCCCCTCTCCAATTCCATGACTTTTTATTTTATTTTATTTTATTATTTTATTTTATTTTATTTTATTTTATTTTTGAAGGCAAAGAGTAGAGTATATTATCAATAGGAATTTATTCAGAATCAAGAGAAATTTTACTAAGATGCACTTAGAAAATTTGGAAGCCAAATAATTCTATACCTAAACCAATACTACATATAGATGTGTCTATATGATACATCTTAAAATGAAAATATTTTAGAATGAGAGGCTTATAATTCATTGGTTTCCACCTTTTGTTCACTAAGAGATTGATAAAAAAAATAATATTTGGTATTATGGACTTGTTTGCGATTCAAGTAACTCAATGTAGAAACTTTGTGAGGATTTAAGTTCCTGTGGCCCAAATTTCCCAGGGTGGTTAAAGGTAGTGAAGGAGGGTCAGAGCAAATAACAGATAAAATGAAAAAAAAAAAAAAAAAAGAGCAGTCATTTTAAGGGACATAAAAAAATACACCACCAATCTTCCTTATCTTATTGAGAAAGCTCACAAAATCCTGTAAAACCCTTGTGAAAAAAAAAAAAAAAACTGAATGAAACAAACACCCTTGTGGAAGAAGATGTGTGTTGTATGTCTAGAGTGAGTGATCAAGCAGGACTTCAGATTTGCTACACAGTTACTAGGAAAAACTATTAACTGATTCTTCCAACATTTTAGGAAGTGACTCGTTATTGGACAAGGAATCTAGGAAATAACTACATGTGTTACTATGTTCAGAGATAAGAATATATGACTTGGCCACATGAATACGGATCACCTTTATGTATGTCAGGGGATGCTTCATTTATACTTAACAAAATGATGAAGGTGGCACAAATTTTATATTTTGTCAATTTTCAAAGAGACAGCTATTAAGGCCTAGTAGTGCAGATATGTAGAAAGGTACTTCCTAGGCTAAATATTTTATTTAGCAAAGTGATAGTAGTTTTCTCCCCCCATTCCCCCTTCATACACATACACTTGGGAGAGCAACAAAAATCAGCCATTTCCCAAGAACTTAACCTATGGACTTCACCTCCTCTTCTTCCATCAGAGCCTTTTCTTACTGCCATATCATGATGCGACTTTTTAAAGATGTATCACAAAGCCACAGTAATCAAGACAGTGTGGTATCGGTAAAAGACAGATAAATAGATCAATGTTACAGAATAGAGCCCCAAAATAGAAGTACACACATGTAAACAACTAATTTCTGCAAAACTTCAAAAGGCAATGGAGACAGCGTGGTTTTTCCAACAAATGATGTCGAAACCATTGGCCATCCACATGCAAAATAACTTTGATCTATATTTCAAACCATCTACAAAAATCATCTTAAAATGAATTATAGAACTAAAAGTAAAACCTAAAATGATTAAACTTCTAGAACAAAATGTACAAGAAAACATAAGAGAAAATGCTGTAATCTTGGATAAAGATACATATCACGGGGAATGCTAGACAGTCTATGAAAGAAAAAAATGATAAATTAGCCTTTGTCAAAATTAAAAATTTTCCGTTCTTGTAAAGACACTCAAGACAATAAAAAGACAAGCCACAGAAAACATTTGTAAATCTTACACCTGATAAAGGGCTTGTGTCCAGAATATATAAAGAAGTCTTAAGGCACAATAATAAGAAAACAAACAATCCAATTTAATAATGGGTGAAAGACTTAAAAGAATATTTCATCAACAAAGATATGTGGATAGGAAATATCTGTTAGAATTGCTAAAATTAAAAAGACTAACTATTGGTGAGAAAGTGGAGGAAATGGAACTCTCAAATACTGCTGGTGAACATGTGAAATGGTACAATTTCTTTGGGAATCAATTTGGTATTTTCTCCCCAAAAGTTCAAAATATATCTACTGTCTGATTCAAATATTTCACTCCAAAGTATTTCCCCAAGAGAAATGAAAGCTTGTAAGGACTTGTACACAAATGTTCATAGCAATTTTACTTGTAATAACCCCAAACTGTAAAATACCCAAATGTCCATCAGCAATTGAATGGATAAAGAAACAATGGTATATCCATACAATGGATTACTACTAAACAATAAAAAGGAACCAACTATTGATACATGCTACAATATAGATGAATGTTAAAAAAATGCAGAGGGAAAAAAGACAGGGCAAAAAAACATCTACTATAGGATTTCGTTCATATAAAATTAAAAAAAAAAAAAGCAGGCTAATCAATAGTAACAGAAAAACAGAATAGTAATAGTAATCAGTGGTGGCCTGGGAAGGGGTTGGAGGAATGAATTACAAAGGGATATGAGAATATTTTCAGGATGATGGATATATTTATTATTTTGATTGTGGTAATTATTTCACAGGTTTACACATATGTAAAACTTAACGAATTTTTCACTTCACAGTGGTTTCCCAAGAGTTTAACCTTTAAACTTTGTTCACTCCTTCCACCACAATGTTTCTTTTTATTGCTATATCAAGAACCATAAATTTCCTCTGAGAGTCATGTATATTACGATTCTTGGGTGGCAAAGTGATAATGCCATTTTTTTTTTTTTTTGGAGTAATCATGGTGGAAAGAAAAATCCCAATCTAATTTTTGTTGTGGTAAAAGAGGTGTTTGCGGTGATGATAAAGAATACAGAGAAGGAATCCAATCTATTAGGGGAAAAAATTCCACTTGTTTATAAATTGTTTTATCTGATAAAGTTTCACTAAAAATGGTTTTTTATATTTTAAAATTATTTTTATTTTTCAATTATGGTTGACATTTGATATTATTTTATATTAGTTTCAGGTGTACAACATAGTGATTGGGCATTTATATATTTTATAAAGGGATCGTCCTGATTAGTCTAGTAGCCATCTGTCACCATACATAGTTATTACAATATTATTGACTATATTCTTTTTACATTCCATGATTGTTTTCTAACTACCAATTTGAACTTCTTACTCTCTTCTCCTTTTTCACCCAGCCCCGCAATCCCACTCCCATCTGGCAACCATCAATTTGTTCTCTGTATCTATGAGGCTTTTCTGTTTTGTTGGTTTATTTGTTTGTTTTGTTCTTTAGATTCCACATATAAATGAAATCATATGGTATTTGTCTTTCTCTGTCTGACCTATTTCACTTAGCAAAATACCCTCGAGGTCCATCCATGTTGTTGCAAATGGTGTTTTCTCTTTTTCTTTAAAAACAAGAAGATAAGAGAGAGGTATTGATTTTTTTTTTCAAATTTTTAAACTAAGAAATACTTGAGGTTTACAAAGGAATAAATGTGATGTGTAAGGTCTAAAATTAACAAGCCTGCACTCCTGAACCCACAAGGAACCTGGAAAATAGAAAATTATGAACATCTTTATATTTTTCTACATGTCCGCCTCCTTGCTTTCCCCCTGGGGATAATTGCTCTCCTAAATTTAGAATGTCTGTAGTTTTAGCATTTAAGTTTGCATATCCAAAACAACACATAGTATTCTCTAATTTCCATTATTATCATGAGTTAAACAGAAATATATGTTTACTTTTTCAAATGTATGTCTTTGTTATTCTTTCTAACTTAATTGTATAGTAATAATAAAAAAAAATGTTTGTACCTGATACTAATGATTTGAAATTTGTTCTAAACTTATGGACTGATACATGGTCAATGTTAATAAATAATACATTTTAAAAAATCTGAGCATTTTTTATGTTTATTTGCCCCTTATTATGTTTTGAGTCCCTTTCAAATTTTTAAACGTATGCATATTTGCTTTATCGTCTCTATTTGATCATTCAATATTAAATTTTTTTTACCAGCTTTGTTCTCTTAGATATTTTTCTGTATGTGCTTAATAATTTATGTCCTTGTGTGGTTTAAAATTTTTGATTGTGAAGTCATGTTTGTTTGAAATTTATCAGTGAAAGGTTTTTGATGCCTATTTTGAGTGTGCTTTCCTCTGAGGCCTAGTTACATTTCCCTCAGTCAGGGGCTTTAGGTCGACTTTAACTTGCTTTGTGTCTTTTCAGAGCACACCAAACTCATGGGAGGTGTGCCAGGAGCCACCTCTGTTTTATCACGCTTCATCACCCTGAACCTAGAGATAAAGTATGGATAACCAATTTTCTCTGCTATTTGCCTCTGGGTTCATTCTTCTAAAAAGTTTTAATCCCTTCTGAGTTCTACCTTTATGTGAGAGATACTTTTAATCTCATTCTTCATCCAGCCTATAGCTTAAAGCTTTGTCCTCAGTCTATTAGCAGAGGGGTTACTGAATCCACTTTGGTGGAAAGACCTGGACATTGGCTTTTTTATTAACAATTAAATACATCACTGTGTGTGTGTGTGTGTGTGTGTGTGTGTGTGTGTGTGTGTGTGTGAATATATATATTTCAACCTTCTATCATATAACATGTTAATGATGATGAAACAAATAACCTATTTTCTTCCCATCCTTCTAGAAGAAATGTTTTTAAGATAAAATTAAGCTCACTGGGGAAATAGTCATTGGCTATTTAAAGGATTGAATGTAAAGAAATAATGAAAGTTAAGGAGTTATGATGACTGTAGGGGTTGGGTGAAGGGGGACAGCACGTGGGGTTAAGGGAGAGGTAATAACTGTGCCTGGTGTTGAGAGTTAAAAGGGAAGTCTGGGTATGGAGTTAGTTTGTGGGGGAACTCAGTTAGCCAAGCTGATTTTGTGGTGGCACCCCTAAACCCTTGCCAACACTGTTCACACATCTCTCACAGTCACAGACATGACTCTGGGCTCATACTCTGCTGACTTTAACTACAGGGTTCCAAAAGCGGGGTTTTAAGAGCTGTCTTCTCGGGCCAGTGCAGCACTTGACACAAGTTTGCAATACAGTTGTCTTTCCTTATCTTCAAGAAACATGTTCCAAGATCCGAGTGGATGTTCAAGACCATAGATAGTATGGAACCCTATATGTACTATGCTTTTTCCTATACGTACATACCCTTTTATTTAAAGTACGCACTTTTTGGCTTCTCTTTGCCAGCATCACGATTCCTGTACTTTGGGGCCATTATTAAGTAAAATAAGGGTGACCTGAACACAAGCCCTGCGATATCACAACAGTTGATCTAGTCACCAAGATGGCTACAAAATGACTCATGGATGGGGAGCACATACAGGGTGGAGACGCTGTACAAAAGGTGGTTTACTTCCAGAAGAGAGTGAGATTTCATTGCGTTATTCAGAAAGGCACAGCATTTAAAACTTAACAATTGTTTATTTCTGGAATTTTCCATTTAATATTTTCAAATTGTGTTTGATCTTAGGTAACTGAAACCACGGAAAGCAAAACCACGGATGGGGTGTTGGGGATACAGTAGATAGATGAGTGTTGAAAAACCGCAAGGGGAAGTTGTGGGTGGATACTTGTCCTCCACTAAGGCAGAAGTCCAGTGTGGGCTGATGTGACAAGGCAGTGAAGATCCCAATCTGGCAGCTGTGATTCTTGGGGAGTCTTAGTAGCTAAAAGCTAGAAAGAGAAAGAGGACTCAAGATACACAAGAAGTGCTTGGAGACACAGAAGGAAAACCAAGGCAGACAGGGACTGTTCATTGAGTCAAATGCTCTCAGATGAATTTATTTTCATTCTGTTTATATTTCATATTTTTTTTCAAAAAGAACAGCTAGAGTTCTAAATAACAAATAATTTTAATTATATATGCCAAGCACTGTTCTACTTTATACATATTCTATAACTTCTCCATAACACAGTGAAGTAAATATAAATATTGTCATTTTACAGATGAAAAACCAAGGCACAGAGATGTTAAAAAATGCTCAGGGCCACACAGCTGGTAAGAGGTAGCACTGGGCTGATTGACAGTAGAGCCTGCCTTCAAAATGATGAGCTCAGGTCCTAACATAGGCCTGAGGAGTAAATGGCTCGTAGTCTGCGTTTGCTGCTATCGCCCAGCTTGAAGTCTGTAAAGTGCCGTTTCACCCCATGCCGTGCTTTGTGGAAGAAGGTAGTGAGGTGTGGGGAGAGGAGACGTGTTGAGCCTCATGACCATTGGGGCTGGACAGCAGAACTCATATTCCTTATGCAAGGATGAAGGTAAGGACTTTTCTCTCTTGGCAGTAGATAGGGTAGACTATTGTGAGAATATCTTGGTAAGAATCATCCCTTTAGACAAAAAGCACTCAGATTTCTCAGAGAGGCAGTTAGAAGGGAATTGGAAGGAATAATTTTAAAACAAGAATTACTCAGAATAACTTCAGGGATCATGATTAGTTGGAATTTCTCCACATTGAGGGAATAGAAGACAAAGCAAAGAAATTAGACATATTTTTAAGAACTCTTTGTCACAAGAGAATGACAGGGCTTGAAATTGAGTAAAGAATTGAGTGCAGTCCCACAAGCCTTTTGTTCACCATTGGGTATATTAAGGCTTTTTAAAATTTTCGTCATTTCTATAACAGAAAACATATTTGTAGTAAGCTGGAAAGCAAGTGTGGTTTTCACTCATGAAATCTTTATCTATGAAGATGTAGATATAAAAAACATTTAAAAATCACATTTTGCTGGCCACACACACACACCCTTCCCAAAACTCTTGATAATAATGGCTCTTGAAGTACGGTGACTCAAACTGTACACAATTTATTGCCTTCCTTATACTGGGTTCAGTGGTGTCTGTGACCTCTGAGTATCAGCTACAGAAAGGGGCAGAAACACACGAGTGTGTAATTTGTGGTGACAGACCTTTAATATCATACTCTATAGATTTTTAAATTTCTTTCAGAAGTAATGCATACTCTTGGTAAAATATCTACAACATATGGAAAAATATAAAGAAGAAAACAAGCCTGGATTGTCAACAATCTCTTTCCTCCCCTAATAACCCCTGTGACGCCATGGAGGTGTCTGTCTCTCCAAACTTTTACCATCAAGTGTGTGGATAAAATCTTTCTTTCCAGATGCAAAACAAAAACCATAAAGAGAGTGAAGACTGTGAAGAAAGGTACATGTGTCAGAATAGGAGATGATATGCACTGCATGGCACTAAAACTGATAATTATGAAAGCCACGTAATAGCATAAAAAACTTTTGAGACATAATGTTAAATTGAAGAGATTGAAAAAACATATGTGCATGGAAAAAGAGTAGATAGAAATATTGTAAAATATTAACAGTGATGGGAATTAGGCAGCAAGAGCATAAAGGACTTTAAACTCTTTCATTTTATTTATTTCTGTATTGTAGTTCTTTTATAACAAAGTATTTTCAAAATCTGTACTAATCTGGATCTTTTGAACTTTCCTACTGGTTTAGTGACACTAGTTAACTTGTATTGAAGAAGAACTAAAAACAATACAGTTTACCTTACGTTTAATGGCACAAATTGGACACACTTATTGGGCTGTGATTCGTATTTAGAACTTGACATATACTGAATACCAGTGATATATCACCTGACCTTATTAAAAACAGCAACTTCCTTATTGGAAGAAATGACAAGTGCACCCAGAGTTCACAGAAATGTACAGCTAGGTACTGAGCTAGAGTAAATGAGAAAAGGAGTTGAAGTTTGTAGATCTAAATTCTAGTCTTGGACTTGTCCCCACTCTCCTCAATTTTGTATTTCAAAATGTGAACAATGAGAAAATTTCCTCCCTAGTGCATTGACTTGCCACGAGGGCAAAACAAAACAAACAACAACAACAGCAACAACAACAAAACAGAATAAAACAAAAGAATGCACGGACCGAACGCAAAATCAGAGAGCCAAGAAGAGATGGTGGTAAGGTTTCCCATTAGATGCTTAATGCTCACCACAGGTGGCCCTCGTCTGGGTGCTTCAGGGATGGGGCAGACACATAGTGTTTGGATTTGGCCCATTTCTTTGTTGAGAGCTTCATCGTTATAAAGGTCTCCCTTAAATTGGCCTCTGAAACTTTCTACCTTGTTGGCCTAGTTTCATCTCAGGATTTGGGTACCTTGGCCCCTGACATGGCCTGGTGGCTTTCAGGTGTGCAGGGCTGGTGGAGAGCCTGGCTTGTCTTCTCTGGTCATGAGTAGTCCTTGCTATTATTTTCTTTGAGTGTCACGATGAGAGAATGTTTAGGAAACACTGCCCTGGGGGACGATCTCGAGGGTGACCTAGTATCAGAAGTTATGCTTGGGCAGCTGAGCATGCAGTGTCTGATCACTCTTAGAATTCACAGAGGATGTCTTGGTCACCTCCGACCCGATGCCTGTTTGCTTTTGTTTTCCAGCTGTGCTTTTGCTTTTTGTGTGCTCTGCCCTGTACCTACAAAAGTAGGTTTGGGAGTAAGAATAGAATTTTAGATATGTCTCTGTTAAATTTTGTATTCTCAGCTTTGGCCTCTGGTTCCATCCTAATGGGGTATTTGGGTTCCTGATTTGCTCACTTTGTGAATTCTCAGTCCATGTTAACTACAGGTCCCCCTCAGGTGGGAAGCTTGCTGGCCTTGCCCTCATGCGGCGGGAACCTGATGTGCACCTGCCAGCTCCTTCTCAACCTCTAGCTTGGCTTTATGACCCTTTCCTCTTCTTTATTTGTGGCCTCCAGGAATAGAACCAAGATCTACCCACCCCCACATTCTGGTTCTTTCTGCCCATGCTCATTTGATAAATTTTCAGCTTCAGATTCCAGTTTTGCTTTCTAATCTTGAATTTGCTATTTTGGGAGACATGTATTCCTTCCAACCTCCCCTCCCTCTTCTACTTCTGATTCACCACAACTGGAGGATGACCATGACCTTGTTGACATCCAGCCTGGCTGTTACTTTCCTGGGAGGGATCAAGCATGGTGCCCGAGGTTTTCCCCAGGAGATCACGCTTCAGATGGACCACACTTGTCATGGGGTATGAGTATCTGTGAAAGTATCCAACTCTACTCCATTCATAAGAAAGAAGTTTGAAAATGCTTTTGTGAACTGATTCATTAAGTCCACAGTATCCTGCCTAATCTCCTCATCTAAAGCCCATCAAATGAACGGAAGACTGAATGAGTTTCACTAGACTTGGCTCATGCTTTCTCTCAGTGAGCACGGTTTCACTCAGTGCTAAAAGACTATTGCTATAACCATTCATCTAGAACCTTCCCCATAGACTAATCTGTGTTGGCAAAATTCTGTTAAGCCCAGTAATGGATGTGGAGGCTCTCTGGAGGTATCAAGTATTAAGGGGTAGCATTCTCCTAGGTTTGATTGGAAGCTGGATGACACAATGTGGCTTAGAGGTCTGGAGAGTTATGAAGATGATCCGATTTGTGTCATTGCCTGAAACAGGAGTGGAATCAGCAGGCAAGTATTGAGCCAGATTTTCCCAGGGCCTGAACACAAAGGTTACGAGGTGGCCATTGTGCATGGTGTGTCAATTTTTCCAGTTGAAAGGAAGAAAGGGTAACTTAACAGAATGTGTCACTGGAAGGCATTTCTGAGATCATTCAGGCTAATGTTCTTCAAACTTTACCGTACACGTGAGTGACCTGGGAAATGGTAGTGAAACGCAGGTTCTGATTCAGCATTTCTGGGCTGGGGCCTGAGGTTCAGCATTTCTAACCAGCTCCCTGGTCATAATTGAGGACTGTGGACATGCTTTGTGTCACAAGGATTTAGATTATATGGTATTTATTTTTCAGATGTGGAGACTGCGGTCCAGACGGGTAAAGTGTTTCCCCTAAAGTCACATGAATGAAGTTAGAGCAGGCTTTCTCACCTGGTCTCCTGTGCCCAGGTCGCTGTTTCTTTAATTACAAAATTGCTGGACCTTGTAAAACAGAGGTTCACAATCCTTTCTTAGAATGTGCAGGGAGAGCCGAGGTTAGAGGACATGCTTGCACACCTGTACTCACACATTCATGCACACATGTGTTGTATATGCTTCTTCATGTTCTCTTTTCTTATCAGTTGCAGTACGTAGGAAACACATGGATTATAACCACATTAAAGATATTCTTACATGTAAGTCGATTCTGAATGTACAAACTTTTCTGTAAAAATATTCCAGGAAAATATATGAATTATTTCTGATCTCTTAAGTGTAATACAGACATTTTGAAGTTCTGCAAAGACCATGATGATAAAATTGTGTCATAATAACATCTTCTGATAGTTTTAATGTTAACTCTGGGCTTGGCCCAGTGAATTCTGTGCTGCAGCATTCCTAAACGATTCCAGAGTTTTGGAGATTTTCCATTAACTTCTGGCATTGAATTTTGTTGTCAACTATGACTCTTCCTTGACCTCTATGGAGAAGCTAAGCAACGGATAAATCCCAGGCAGGAGTGTGTGTGTTCGTGAGTGTGTGTTCACACATGTTAACTAAACAGTGCAGATTCCTAACATTTTTCTCCTTCCTGAGAAGCAGGAAGAAAGAAGGGAGAAGAAGTCATCTGGAGTGCAAAAGAGGGTCAGAAAAATCCTTGAAATGAAATCTCTCCTCTCCACTAGGGGTTTGATAAAGATAATTAGCTAAATCAATTAGGAAAAAATGGGGTGACAAACTCCTATTTTGGGAGGCCATTACCTACGGTGAGTTAAGCCCATTAGAGTTATGCCCACAGGTTGCCTATCTACTGGACAGTAAGCTTCTTGGGGCCAAGGCTGAGTCTTGATCCTTTTGTTATTTTCTTGCAAAAAGCCTAGAAGAGGCCAGAGGATCTCTTGAATTGGATCACTCTCCAGGTCCATTGCTCCTGGCCAGCTGCCTGGGAAGACACTAGAATGTTTCTGAGTGTAGAGCTACAACTGCTGCCTCAAGGATAGGTATTTATTTGTCTGAAAGCTGCAAATCACTGCAAATTGCAGATTCTCCTCTCTCCTTAATGGGCCCTCTTGTCCACTCTGAGCTTCCTAGTGGGGTTTTGTCTCTCAATATGAGAGGAAAGATGAAAAGAGGGCAAAAGAAAAGGAAGAGGAACCAGCGGGAGTTGGAGGAGGAGAGAGAGAGGGGAGGAGGAGGGAGAGGAAGCGGGGGAGAGGAAGGAGGAGCAGGGAGCAGGGAAGAGAGGGAGCTAGAACTATGATCAGCTGCTTGGGCCCAGGAAAAGGTCAGCACCCTTTCCCAAGGGGGCCCTCTCTGGCTTGCCAGCTGCAGCTGCTCTCTGCTGTGGGAGCCAGTGGGAGTCAGGACACTCAGTTGCAGGCAAATGAAAACCCATTTTGACTGACTTGGCTTAAAAACACCATAAAGGATATATTGGCTCTCGTCATTGGATATTCCAGTGGTAATATAGCTCAAGTCGGTTTCTAGCGCTTTCTCTGTAGTTCTCTGGAAACCGTCCCATGTGTGTGGGCTTCATCCTCAAGCTGGCTTTGCTCCTTGTTTTGAAGGGTAGCAATGGCAGCTTCTTGGGATGGGGTGTGTGTGTGTGTCCCTGCACTGCTGAACAGAGCACTAAGCTTTGCTCTGGTTGGACCACCCCTGAGCCTTTGCTGTGGCCAGAGGACTACGTGTGCTGCCCGGCTTTGCCCTGGCTGTACCCATCCTTGATCTCTTTGGAAGGAAGGGTAGAATGACCTTGGCTGGCTCAGACCAGCAGGGCCAATCCTGGAGTTGGGGGACTGTTATTATTACAGGGAAGAGACATAGGTTCAGGCAGGGCAAATCTCCCAGGACATGCTGGAGTAAAAGGTGATGAAGACTAGAAGTAAGGGGAGGGGGACAGAGAAGAGGAGGGAGAGTTGTATCCGTGGGCGATATCACATTCAAGAGGATAAGGGAAGATCGTGGCAGGATGGTGGCTGCAGAGTGTGTGCAAGCAAAGGTTTGAGCAGTATCTTCTAAGATCAATGGGTGCCCACCCAGATTGGTGCAAAGCCCCCTTTTTTATGGGGCAGTAAGAATAAGGCAGAAAGGTGTGTTGTGCCCAGCTGATGAAGGAACTCAAATGCCGGAATAGGAGGTTTGTCCATTTTAACTCCCATGCTGCAGATTTTTGAGTAGCACCATGATGAGCTTGGGCCCCATGTCATGTACAGAAAATGAATCTGAATGCAGGACACAGGAGGGGCCATAATAGAGAAATAAAAGGTAATTGGACAATGCCACCTCTCTTGGATGGGTCAGGCTGCCACATGTGGGAGCCAGAGGCTCTGGCTGCAGCCCCCTACTCCCCCAATCTCCCTGCCCTGCCACATCCCGAGCACCATCCTCAGCTGAGGGGTGATCAGCAGGTCTCCCCACCTCTGGGATGCTGAGAAGAGAGCCTTGCAGTGTCCCCAGGGTGCACGGCAAGGGTGGTGGGCACCTCATGAGGAGACCCTGGGTCTGAAACATGGAAAGAGCTGAATAAAAGTCCTGTAGCATCACATCTGTGCTCTTTTAAGAAGGGTTGGGAGGCTGGCAGAAAAGGGAGGGGGTGTGAGACTACAGACACTGATGACGGGATGCTATGGTAGGCTGGACATGTCAGCAAGCCTTGTCCAGGTTTAACACAGAGTCGTATGAGGGGAGAGACATAGCCTTGTTAAACACTAGAAGTGAACGTGCAGTGAGAGTGTTGGTATTTCGTAAGGGTTTGGCACGTTTTCTGAATGAGTCTGGCTGGCTGCCCAACTCTGAGTTTCCCACTCATAGTTCCCTGCATGTGTCACTGCTGAGGACTAAAGCCCTCACAGGCTCTGACACAGGCATCACTCAGAGCCCACTTTCTTCTTTCTTTTAACCTCAGCACAGTTGTGTCTTCTGACAAGATGTGAGGTGTCATTCTTGTGCTCAGTAAACCAGACCCCGGGCTCCTTGGAAAGAGAAAAAGGGAATTGGCCAGTCTACCCAGAGCTGACTTCAAAATGCACTTTTGTTTTTAATAACTGACCTCAGCTCAGCTGGCTTTGTTCTGGGGAGAAACCCTACGCTAACCTGCAGTCAGAGTGACCGTCTCTTGCTGGGCCAGACGGGCCCAGATGACCTGGTGACCAAGAAAGGAAACGGTAAGATGATGAACTGCACTTCGGGTTTTTGTTCCTGTATTTTTCCCTCCTTTTCTTTCTGTTTACTTGGACATGGATGAAATATTTAGGAGGGACAAATGGAATCTGATGAAATGACAGTGTTACTCTGTTAAAACAAGATTTGAAGATTTTCTTGGAGCTATGTGGCTCTGTGGGTATATTTAACCTTTAGATGTGTCTACGAGTCATATTAAAAAATAACCTGTGATTATGTATGTTTTATTCTTTGGACGATTAACAATGCATTGTATGGGAAATATATTTTTTCACGAGGTACTACTTACGAGCCATAAATAGTTGTGACTTTTGGTAAATAATGAGGTTGAAGTGAAGGGTATTGCAAATAGTCTGTTTAAAATGGTTGCTGATGTTAGAAAAAAGACTTATTTGATCACTTTCCATTCAGCTTCTACAATTTTAGCAGGGCATAACCTGGCCCAGTGTTTGACTGAAGTCATTGAATGATCATCAATGGACATCCATTAGTTGCATTTAAAATCATAATGTATAATATTAGCAAGACTTGTACCTGCTTCCTTCAATAAGGGCTTAAACTGTCACCTTAAAAGCATGAGCATGTTTTTTTCAGAGACTTCACAAATGTTACACCTTCAGCTATCAGGCAGACTGTGCACTCTCATAAGGGTGAAAAACATTATCCTGTATTTCTTATTGAACACCCTTGACATCCATAATTTCTATCAGTAATGTTGTTGTGGGAAAAAATAAGAAAATGGGACAGAATCTGGCAGATTCAAGAAAGGAAATAAGAAAGTGAAAAGGAGAACAAAATGAGTTTCACCTTTTAATTCAATTCAACTCAAAACTCCTTGCTTTTAACAAAATGCTAGTATGTACTGTGACCGTAGGAAAATCTGGATGGTGGGGGAGGATGTTATTCTGGAAGACGCAGTTAGTGACCAGCTGGTTTGGGAAATCACAGTATTCACTGCCAGGGGATCATGCTGTGTGTTTTAAAGGCCGAGTGTGTTTACTCTAAATGTGTGGATCCGTTAGGAAAAAAAAATAAGAGGAACAGTGCTGCCCAGAAGGAGTGGAACACTTTTTGAGATGAATTTGCCTTTCCTATTAGTTGTGATAAATTTAAAATATATTAATGGCCTTTCTCAAATCCACATGCTAATCTTTTAACTCACAAACCGTTTGGGTGCCTGCTTGTTGGCTTACTTAGGAGAGAAACTTGACAGGTATGGTCAAAGATGGGCTAAGACCCACTTTTGAAATAGATCTTTAAAAATGTACACAAACAGCACATATTCACTATTAAAAAATAAAACCAAAAGGGAATGCATATAGATAAGTAAAAAAGGTGAAAAATAAAAACCTAGCATTGTGAGACAAACACTGTTAACATTTCGGTGGGTATACATTTTCTCTGAACACACTCATATTTTGAAAAAAAAAATTCTTGTGGTACATAATGTTTTGTTACTTACTTTCCCTTTCAGAAATATATTGTAAGCACCTTGTCATGTTAATGAATTTCTTCCTACAAAAGCTTTTAATTACATTATACATTTAACTTATTAAATCGTGTTGGTAAACATTTGATTTTTTCCCCCTATTATTGACATCATGAAGACTAACATCTTTGCAGAGAAGCCTTTGGATTGCTTCTGGATTATTTCTATGGGCTCGATCCCCAGAGGTTCTGTGGGGTCAAAGGACACAAGATTTTTGAAGCTCTGGATCCCTGCTACTAAATTAATGTAGGAAAATGCTATTAACTTATGCTCCCTCCAACCCTGTATGAATACCATTTTCCCACATTTTCACCAAAATTGGGTTTTACAATTTTTAAAAAATGTTCTAATCTGTTAAACTGGCAAAGGCTATTTTGTCATCTTAACTTGTGTTAAGGAAACCCTTTGTAAAACCTCTGACTTCCTTCTCTGTTCCTTTGAGTTTGGTTTCTTGCCTTTTTTGGTTACTTGTTATTAAAGCGAGTGTCTTATGCCACTCACAGTAACTTATGCCAACCTGATTTCTGAGCCCCTTGACCTCATTTGCTGTCGTTCAATAAGTCAGACGCTTTTGCTCTGTTTTTTTTTTTTTTTTTTTTTTTTTTTTACCGTTTGAACAACCTAGAGCAAACCTCAGTATTTGTGATTTTATCTCCTGTTTATCTATAAAATTTAGAGATAAGGATCAACTTTCCATGCCACTGCATGAACTGGGAACAGGAAGAGACAAGATAGAGGAAAGTTCTCTGAATAGAAAAAAGTAAAAATACAAAATGTTACTATTACTATGGTGTTACTATTTCTATTCTTACTTTATAAAATATACATGTTGGGAGAGGTGCATGCTGAAATTTTGACAATGTCTTATAATTCTAAATTTGAAAAGTTGTGAGTATGTGTTACAACATATTTCTTAGCTCTCAGATTCAGTAGCATTTAATGTGTTCCAGCAGCATATGGACATACTTAGGCTAAAAATGGTTTATATTGGTTGCTTTTTTTTTTTTTCTCACTTGCATACAGGACAATATGCGATTCTTCCCATATTGTATCATCTTTGTCCTCTTGCTTTGTTCTGACCTCTAGAACAAAGCAGGGATTGTTTTTGTGTATGTGTTTCTTTCTCCAGGGCCTGGTTTGAGGTCTGACACCCTGTGGAGGCTCAACAGAAGGGACCTAGGAACATTTTAACCTAACCCTGCAGAGACAGATATATCCCAAAAAGGAATTATAGAAGATTTAAAAAATGGAGCTTTTCTGGAAGCAAATTCATTATTTTGTTTGTTTAGTTTAGTTTGGGTTGGTTTCTATTTCTTTTGAGTAAACTTCTAAAGCTCTTCATGGAGACTAAAGTAAATGAATACAAGCCAAGGGTAGAACCAGGAAATGTAGAGCATAGCTTTCATAAGTAGAAAGCTTACTTGGACTTGGTGTGAGTACGAAAAGCTTTATAGTGAATAAAAACCTTCACTCTAACCCTCAGCTCAGTGTTAAAATCAGAACCAAAGTGACATTTAGGAATGGTTTGAACTTGGATACTGAATAAATAATGATGATGGCTATTACTTAATAGAGCACTTACTATGTGTGAGACCTGGTTCTAAGTGCCTCAGAAATGAGGTGGCCATTATTATCATCTTATTTTGTAGATTAAAAACAATGATCTGCCTAGTCACACCAGTAGTTGGTGCACAGCGGGGATTCATGATTCAGACAATCTTACTCTTGAGTCCACACACTGGTGAGGGTAGGACTGACTGACCTTTACAGACAACGACACATGGGTTTTGGACGGATAGTGATGTTTGTGCTGCTCACTTGTGTGTATGGTCACCATGTATCGTGCTCCCACTAAAGAATATGCACTCTCCTGGGTTCTTTACATCCATCATTTTTAACCTTTCTCACAAACTTACCAGATCAATGTCACTATTCTAGCTCTAGGATCTAAACAAACTGAGACTCAGAGAAGCTCAATACATGGCCCAGAGGTGCCACCTAGGGATGAAAGAACCACCAATCTATGTCAAGTCAGTTTAGCTTCCTCGCTTATGTGCCACACTCTTCCAGACAACTGGCTGCTGATGTTCTTCCATCCAAAGTTGCTAAGAGTTTGGTTCCGTTGTATTTGGAGGTATCGAGCCTGGAAACTCAGCCATGTCCTCTCCTTTCTCAGGATTTCGAGGGGGACACTAAGCTTCAGTCTTTCTGAACCTACATGGGACAGTGTGAAGTGGCACCTGGAGTTGATTGTCAGACCAGACGTTCTCTGGCAAGACCATCTGAGTTATCACGCCGACCCACATGCGATGAGTGTTTACAAAACGCAGGGACACTTTCCTCTTACTTCCTATCCAGTGAGCCCCAACTCTGTATCAAAGAAGCCCTAAGAATGCCTTGAGGAGACTGGGAGGGCATGGCAAGTGCTAGCTTGAGTGGGAACCCAATTCTGTTTTCTCTTGGGCAATTTATCTACCTTCTCTTTGCTTAGTTGTTCCAGTTATAAAATGGAGATAAGAATCTAATTTAAAATGGCATGTTACTTATTTTTCTGTTAAACTTTTGTGTAAGATTTTGGAATTAAAAAATTTTTCTTCTAAATAGATAACATATGGTTTATTTACTTTCGAATTGATGACACACAGTTTAAAAGGCCATTTGGTAAAGATACCATATGGTATTCTTTTCTCAGCCATCTCTTTCCCTCTTTCTCACCAAAAGGTAACTGTTCTTAGTAGTGTCTTGCATTTTCTTCCATCTCTTTCATACTGCATTAGTCAGAGTTCTCCAGAGAAATAGGACCAATAGGATAGGAAGAAATTTACGATACGTTATTGGCTCATGGGATTATGAAGGCTAAGTCCCACAACTGGCCATCTGCAAGCCACAGACTGAAGAAAGCCAGAGGTGTATTTCCAAGGCCTGAGAGCCAGAGAGCCACTGTTGGACACTCCATCCAGGTCTGAAGGCCTGAGAAACTGGAGCATCAAGGGCAGGAGAAGATCAGCATCCCAGTTTAAGCAGTCAGGCAGAGGTAATCCAGTCTTCCTTTGTCTTTTTGCTCTATTTAGGTCTTCTGCAGATTAGATGAAGCCCACTCAGTTGACCAATTCAATCACTGATCTCTACCAGACACACCCAGAAGCAATGTTTCACCAGCTATCTGGGCTTCCCATGGCCCAATCAAGCTAACCACATCAAATTAACTGTGGGATGCCACAGTGCAGAAGAGAGATATGGCTGCTGCCTTCAGGGCTCACAAAAAAACAGCCTGGCAGCAACTTGAGTGGCACACATAGCAATAACCCTATGAAAGAGACAGTGACCAACGGGACAAGATCTATGTTAGCTTGGCAATGGGGCATCATGGTGGGGGAGAGACGAGGGGTAAGGCAGATGGGCTGATGGCAGAGGAACCAGCAGCATTTAGGGTCGTGTCGAAGGAGCAGAAAGAGGGTCCGTATGTGACTGTCTATGGGTGGTGGAGAGGTTGGAGGTGAGTGGGAGACAGAGGCTGGGCGAGATCACCACAGGCATTTGGGGCTACTTGCGAGGAGTTCAGATTTTCTTCTGAATTTCAGGTAGCTTTTAGCCACAGTCTGGGAAGATGGTGGCAGAGTCTGTCAAGTCTTATCTCAAAGACCGTAAACGCTCACCTATATGATGTTAGACACAGCTCTTGTGCACGAGCACTGGAGGATGTCATTGTATTTGCCACAAAAGGTTTTCACAAGGGTGACCTTTGGTATAAGGCTGACATCCAGCACATGGCACTCTCTTGCTCAGCCCTGAATTCCTGTGTGTGTGACAAGCGACAAAAGCTTTTGCCTAAATATGGCCATGGAGATGTTCTGCAAAAATATATTCTACCTCTCCTAGAATTAAAACTCAGTTTATGAAGAGCTTTCTCATTTATAAACTCATGCATTACTCAATTAACTGATTATTAAGACAAGTTATTATGGAGTGTCCAGTCTGGGCTAAGCCCTGTCCTATGTGCTACAGACAGTGAGAGGAGGAGGAGGTGGGAGGGAAATTGCAAAGATGAAGAAAATGTGAAGTAGCTCACGGTTCAGTTTTAAGACAGAATCAAAGGTCAGCAATCAAAAGGAAGGCAAGAAAGGGTCAGCAGGGAAGGCTCAGCCACTTCTGGGTTCCAGATAAAAACTTTGGCCTTGCAGTGTGAGCCATGTGCAAATCTGCCTCGGGGACCTGCTTGGTGCTGGGGAGCCCTTTGCGGTTATAGCTTCTCTGGAGGTGTGGGAAGGGTTATCCCCTAACTTTATAGGTAAAGAATCAAGAACTTTTCACAAGACCACAGAGTGGGCAAAGGGCAGAGCTGGGACTGGCCCCTGGACTTGGAGGCCATGGGTCTCTGTGCTCCAGAACAGAGCAAAAGTCCTAAGCCGTATCCTCCGGGGAATGCCCTCAGGAGAGGACCCTCTCTAAATTGCAGCCTCTTTTCCTCTGGCCCCTCTGGTTCCATTATCATGGGGCTTCTTTGCTTAGGAGCCTGTATCATTGGCAAGGCCCTTAGAAGGGGTGTGAACTGGACCAACCAGATGATGAGGCTCTAAGCTGAGAGGTACTTCTATATTGTGAATAAATAAACATAGAGGACTCAGAAAAAGTATTGTTGATTGGGCACTCAGGCCCATCCCTG